>WOXC01007560.1:0-437852 GCA_011680675.1 Gymnobelideus leadbeateri | reverse complement strand
TTGTTTCAGGGGAAAATATGGTCATTCAGTGGAATAGAGGACTTTCAAGCATTCTTGAGGAAAAAACCAGAGTTGAATAGAAAATTTGACATCCAGACACAAGAAGCAAGAGATGCCTGAGAAGGTAATCAGGGAAAAGAAATCAAAAGGAACTTATCAAAGTTGAACTATTTACATTCCTATATGGAAAAGCAATATCTGTGACTGATGATATCTTTCTCACTATGAAAATAATGGAAGAAGGGGTGTGGTCATATGAATACATATGTGAATGTGTGTGTATATGGTTAGTTTATATGGATAGAGGGCATAGGTTGAATTTGTTGGGAAGGGAGAATACTCAAGGGATGAAATTATGAGGTGAGAGAGGAAAGTGGCAAGAGGAGATGGGGAGAGACAGGGTAGGGTAAACTATCTCATGTAGGGGAAGTGGTTGCAAAGGAGGGGGAGAATAAGGAAGGCTAAAAGGGCAAAACCACATTCACATTGAATTTGGTTCAGGGAGAAAATGACATTCATACTAAATGGGATATCTCAACCTGCAGCAGGATAGGGGGAAGGGGGATGAGAGGAGGGATGATGGATGGGAGGGCATCCTTGGGGTGAGGGGAGGTTGGAAGTGCCCACTATAGAAGAGGGACAGGATCATGTAGGGAATGGACCAGGTGGGGGGTGGGATGAGTGGGAGGGAATTATAAGCAGCCTTGTACAATATATCTACTATGATAATGTTTTGCATAGCTAGACATGTACAACATATACTGAATTACTTATCTCCCAAGAGGGAATGGGTGACAAGGGAGGAAGGAAATGGATCTGAAATTCGAGGTCTTAACATTAAATGTTTCAAATATATATAAATACTATTATTAATACTCTTTTGCCTATAATTGGGAGATAAGATGTGCAGGCATTGGGACACAAAGATTCATCTTCCTCTAATGGAAAAGTCGATGGGGGTATGGGAGAAGGTATGGGAGAGAGCAGATTGGAGGAAGAGATATCTTGTGGGACTACTATTCTGGGAGGTTGGGTAGGGGAATAATGGGGGGAAAATAATTGTAACTCAAAATCTGGCGGAAATGAATGATGTAAAACAGAAGTTAATAAAGTATTTGTTTAAAAAAAAATAAAATAAATGCTTGTTTTCTTCCTTCCTTTCTTTGGAGGCAAGGAAGTATTTGTAGTGGAAAGAGTGTTGGACTTGGAGTAAGGAGAAACCTTTCTCCCATTCATATTGCATAGCCATGGGAAAATCACTTAATCTCTGTAAACCTCAGTTTACTCATATGAAAACTGGAAATTTTATTTTAATATTATTAATTACTTAATAATTTTAATTTTTATTTATTTATATATTTATATAGATGTATAAATAAATTTAATTAAATTTATATATTTATTAATAATTTAATAATATTAATTATTAATGCTCAACTTATTTATTAATTGTAAGGATCAATTAAGAAGTTTGCAATGTGCTTAAAATCAATTTATGATGTTTTTAAAGTGCTTTAAGCATTAATTGCTTAAAACTGCACTAAGACTTTTGGCATAGCCTGTATAAATGTTAGGTCTTATTTGGAAGAGAGTCCCTTAAAAAAGGATGAATATCAACAAGCTGCCATCTGCTCCTCAAACGAAGTATTCAGTTCAACTTGACAAACATATAGTAAGTTCCAAAGACATGCATGGCACTCTGCTAAGTCCTGGGGTTATATAAATTTTAAAAATGAAATATTACATGCCTTCAATGAGGTCTCCTAAGACCAAAAGGCATCTTTTTGAGAAGTGTCTATAGCAGATATGATCTATATGCCACATGTAGTTCACAACCTTGTGAAATATGGTCTGAACCAGATTAAAATGTTAATGGAAGATATTTAACAAAACAAATAAAAATGCAGTCTACAACAGAATAATGTTAATCTGTGTTTTCCTAAGTCAGTCTATGCCCACAGGGATCCTTATGTATGGTTTAATTTTTTCCCCATACCCGTTTCTTTTTTAGTTTGACACCATTGGTGTATAGGATGATGGCATTCCTCTGTGAAGTCAATTTCTTTGTATAAAGTCAAGTCCAACCTGATAACTATGATAAAGAAATACTTAGAGGAGGTGTTGATACTGTAATATTCTGATCTGGTGATAGCATACCCAGAATATTGTGTTCTTTTCTGGGAAATTTTGGGAAAATTTCTGGGAACTAAATTTTGAGGAGGACATAGACATATTGGATTGAATCCATTCAGAGGATGGGAACCAGGTTAGTGAGTAGACTAGGTACAATGCCATGCAAAGATAAGTTGAAAGAATTGAAGCTGTTTAACCCAGACTAGAGAAGATCTGGTAAAGTTGGATGGGACGTAATCACTATCTTCAAATAATAGAAGATATCATCTGGTCCCAGAAGTCAGAAGACATTTTGGCCCTCTGTAATGTAAGTTATATTATATTATAATAGGGAAAACTTTTTCACAAATGTAGTTGCCCACACCTGGTATTTCCTACAGAAATAGCGGGTCACTTATCACTGGAGGTGTTCAGATGTGCTGGGTTTCCCCTTTGGTGGTTTATAACATAAGTTGCCATTACCAAAATTTCCAATAGTGACCACAAGTCTTAACTTTTGTGATTACAGTAATTTTTTTTTCTGCCTGTAACTTATTAGCTTTATCCTAGGAATGCCCTAGACAAATTCAAGGGCATAACAATGCACAATATGGACATGGGCATTGCAGGTAAAATAGGATATACTGGTAAGATTCCTTGGTTTGCTCTGGCCACACCCCTTAACTTTTTGCAGATAAGAAACAAAAACAAAACACCTTTGGCCTCAAGAATGTCTGCTATCAACTCAGACCTGAGTAAAGGCTGGGTTTCTTTGGCCCAGATTTCCCAGAGTCCCAGTATAGTGAACTTTGCTTGTTTTTGTTTACTCAAGATCTGCTCATTCAGTTTCTCATTCACTTTCTAATGACCACCACTGACCTTGATTAAGCTTTCCCTTGGACTTTGTTTACATTCTGTCTTAATCAATTCACACCTCTCCAATAATGACCTGTTAATGACCTAAGACTGCTGTGACTTTGATTTCCCTTTAGTGCCAGATAGAAAAGCTAGCTTTTATCTTCCACCACAGGCCTTACAGAGTTGAAGAGTAAAGACAGCTGCTTGGCAGTCTCTTGCTTCAGTTAGGGCATAGGCATTTTTGCATGTAACTTGAGACTTTTAATCTAAAACACCTTAAGTTCTTCAGAGCAGATAGAATTAAAGGCTGAAGGGGCAGCAATGATGAAATGAAAATACTTAGTAGCAATATTAGAAAAAATGGGATTTTAAAAAATCATTAGGAAGTGGGGGTGCAGAGGGACTTTTGAAGCCAATATGGTAGAGTGAGAAAGGAACCCTATGAAACCCTCCCAAATTCACCTCCGAACAACTAGCAAACTGCCTCAGAATTGATTGAGGAGCAGGGAAACTTACTTAGCATCACAGGAAAGGTCTATCTTACTGGGGTGGGAGGGGAGTGAGGACCAAGAGTGACAGCAGTAGCCATCCTAACAGTAGGGGTCCTGCAGCATGGCTCCAAGCCTAGAATAATCCATCAATGAGACTCTGCCTTCCTTCAAACCAGCAGTCTGTATAGCACAGCAAGGCCCCACCCTAGTGACCCCACCCCCAGCAACTTGACCCCATTGCAGAATAGTAGTGAAGCCCCACCTGAGGGCTGGCCAACAGCAAGATCCCACTCCTGGGGACTACCAGTAGAGAAACTGTTTTCATAGCAACCCAGCAGCAGGGCCTCACCCCCGGAAAAAACCAGCAGCTAAACGTCAGGGGAGGTCAACAGGGAGGCTCCATCCCCCCAGGAAAAGCTAGAAGAGAACTGCCATCCAGAGAAATCAAGCAAGCCTTTAAGCCCAGTGAAAATCAGCAGTAAGACTTAGAGCATAAAAGACCTGGGACAGTATATATAAGACCAGAGCCCAACTTACACATAAAAACACCAAGTCACAGAAAAAGGCAGAATAAAATGAGCCAAAAAGAAAAGAAAAGAAAAGAAAACCCAGAAAAAAAAAATTTGGACTATAGAAAGTTCCTATAGCAAAAGGGAGGATCAAGGCATAAATTTAGAAGAGGACAATAGTGTCAGAATGGTTCAAAGAAAAATGCAATTTGGTCTCAGACCTAAAAGAATCCCTGGAAGAGCTTGAAAAGGATTTTTGAAAGCAAATTAGAGACATAGAAGAAAAACTGGGAAAAGAAATGAGAGTAATGTAAGAGAAGAGTGGAAAAAAAGAGTCAATAGGATGGGAAAAGATATACAAAAATTTACCAAAGAAAATAACTCCCTAAAATAATAGGATTGGTCAGATGGAAAAGGAAGTGCAAAAGCTCACTGAAGAAAATAGTTCCTCAAAAATTAGAATTGAAAAAGTGGAAAATAATGACTCTATGAGACAGCAAGATATGATGAAACAAAATTTTAAAAATAGAAGAAAATGTGACATTTTTCAGTGGAAAAAGAACTGACCTAGAAAATAGATCCAGGAGAGATAATATAAGAATTATTGGACTATCTGACAACCATGATATTAAAAACAAAGCCTGAACAGCATCGTTCAAGAAATTATTGAAGAAAACTGCCCTGATAGGTTAGAACCAGAGTGTAAAATATAAGTTAAAAGAATCCAATGATCACTGCCTGAAAGAGATCCCAAAATGAAAGCTCCTGGAACATCATAGCAAAATTCTAGAGTTCACAGATCAAAGATCAAAGCAGCCAAAAATAAACAGTTCAAGTATCATGGAGCTACAGTCAAGATTACACAACATTTATCAGCTTCCACATTGAAGAACTAGAGGGCTTGGAATATTATATGTTGGAAGGCAAAGGTGTTAGGATTACAACCAAGAATCACCTACCTAGCAAAATTGAATATTATCTTTCATAGGAAAAATCAATATATAATGGAATAAAGGAGTTTCAAGCATTTCTAATTAAAAGACCAGAACTGAATTTTAAAAAAAAGACCTCCAAATACAAGACTCAAGGGAAATATAAAAAAGAAACAAGAAATAGAAAATGTAAGAAATTCAATAAGGTTAAACTAGTTATATTAATATATGGCAAGATAATATCTGTAACTCTTAACAACTTTATTACTATAAAAACAATTAGAAGATATATGTGTAGAAAGTGGATGTGGACATAAGGTGACTTTAATTGGATGATACCCCTCCCCCCAAAATAAAGGGGTGAGAAAGAAAATTGCACCGGAATAAAGATGGAGAGATTGGATGGTATAAATTATCCCACAAGAAAGAGGATTGAAATAACTATTATAATGGAGTGGTAGATGGTGGGGTGGGGGATAGCAAAATTTAAACTTTATTCTCATCAAAATTGGCTTAGAGAGGGAAAAATATACACAGGCATTTGGATATAGAAATTTATCATCCTATAAGGAAGTAAAAAATGGAGAAGGGGCAGGAGGGACTGGTAAAAGGGAAGGTATATTGGGGAAGGTGGTGATTGGAAGTGAAACACTTGTGAGGAAGGAAAATGTGGGCTGTATGAGAAGGGGATAAATAAGCAAAAAAAAAAAATAGCACAGAGGGAAATACACAGCTATAACTATAAATGTGACTGGGAGGAACTCACCTGTAAAACAAAAACAGACAGCAGAATAGATTAAAAACCAGAATTCTACAATATGTTGTTTATAAGTAATGCATTTGAAGCAGAGAGGTAAAGGTAAGGGGCTGAAACAGAATCTATTGCACTTCAGCTGAATCAAAGAAAGCAGGTGTCACAATCATGATCTCAGATAAAGCAAAAGCAAAAATAGATCTAATTGAAAGAGATAAAGAATGAAATTATATCTTGCCGAAAGATACCATAGACAGTGAAGTCATATCAATATTAAATATATATGCACTAAATGATTTAGCATTGAAATTTTTAAAGGAAAAGTTGAATAAATTACAGGAGGAATTAGATAATAAAACTGTACAAGGAGGGGACCTCAACTTTCCCCTCTCAGAACAAGATAAATCTAACTAACAAAAAACAAACAAAAAAACGAGGAAGAAGTTAAGGAGGCAAATAAAATTCTGGAAAAGTTAGATGTGATAGATCTCTGGAGAAAATTGAATGGAAATGGAAAGGAATATACCTTTTTCTCTGCACTACATGGCAGCTATACAAAATTTAACCATATGTTAGGACATAAAAACCTCACAATCAAATGTAGAAAAGCAGAAGTAGTAAATGCATCCTTTTCAGATCATAATACAATAAAAATTACATTCAGTAATGGATGGTGGAAATTGAGATTAAAACTTAATTGGAAATTGAATAAACAAAGCCTAAAAAAGAACATTGTTAAAAAAAAATCATAGACCCAATTGATCATTTCATTAAAAAAAATGAGAAAAGATACCAAAATTCATGGGATGCCACCAAGTCTAATTACATGAATAAAAGAGAGAAAAAGCAGATCAATGAATTTGGCATGCAATTTAAAAAAATAGAAAAAGAACAAATTAAAAATCCCCAATTAAACATCAAATTGAAATCCTGAAAATCAAAGGAGAGATTAAAAAAATCAAAAGTAATAAAATCATTGAACTAATAAATAAAACTAGAAGCTGGGTTTTTTTGGGAAAAAAAACCCAATGAAATAGACAATTTGATTTGAAAAAAAGAAAATCAAATTACTAGTATCAAAAATTAAAGGGATGAACTCAGCACCAGTGAAGAGGAAATTAAAAGAGTTGTTAGGAGCCATTTTGTCTCATATGCCAATAAAATTGATAATCTAAATGAAATAGATGAATATCTACAATAATATAAATTACCCAAATTAACAGAAGAAAAAATAAAGTACTTAACCCAATCTTTGAAAAAGACATTGAACAAGCCATTGATGAATTTCCTAAGAAAAAATTCCCAAGGCCAGATGAATTCACAAATGAATTCTACCAAATATTTAAAGAACAATTAATTCCAATACCTATATAAACTCTTTGGGAAAATAGGCAAAGAAGGAGTACTACCAAATTCCTTTTGCCACACAAATATGCTGATACCTAAACCAGGAAGAGCCACAACAGAAAGAAATTATAGATCAATTCCCCTAATTAATATTGATGAAAAACTTTTAAATAATATACTAGCAAAGAGATTACAGAAATATATCACAAGGATCATACACTATGAGCAGATGGGGTTTATGCCAGGAATACAGGGGTGGTTCAATTTTGGAAAACTATCTGAATAATTAGCCATATCAATAACAAAATCCACAGAAATCATGATTATTTCAATAGATATAGAAAAAGCCTTTGAGAAAATACAGCACCCATTTCTATTAAAAACACAAGAAAGCATGGAATAAATGGATCTTTCATTAAAATGATAAATAGTACCTATCTAAAACCATCAGCAAACATTATCTGTAACAGGGATAAGCTAGAAGCTTTCTAAATAAATCAGGGGTGAAGCATCAATGTCCATTTTCACCTCTAATATTTAATATTGTACTGGAAATGTTAGCTATATCAGTAAGAGAAGAAAAAGAAATTAAATGAATTATAATAAGCAGTGAGGAAACAAAGCTATCAGTCTTTGCACATGATATATTACACTTAGAAAATCCTAGAGAGTCAACTAAAAAAGGTACTTAAAATTATCAACAACTTTAGAAAAGTTGCAGGATACAAAACAAATTATCAGAATTTCTATATATTACCAACAAAGTCCAGCAGCAAGAGATAGAATGAGAAATTCAATTTAAAATAACTGTAGAAAATATAAAATACTTGGGCATCTACCTGCCAAGACATGCCCAGGAACTATATGAATACAACTATACAACAGTTTCCCCACAAATAAAGATCTAAACAATTGCAAAAAGTATTAATTGCTCATGGGTAGGCTGAGCTAACATAATACAAATAACAATTTTTCCTAAATTATTTAGTGCCATACCAATCAAACTATCAAAAATTACTTTATAAAAATAGAAAAAATAATTCATCTGGAAGAACAAAGTTCAAGGATATCAAGGGAATGAATGAACAAAATGCTAAAGAATGAGACCTAGCCATTCTAGTTCTCAAACTATTATAAAGTGTTAATCATCATTACTATAAAAGTGGTAATCTGGTACTGACTAAGAAATAGAGTGCTGGATCAGTGGAATAGACTAGGTCCAAATTACATCATAATAAATGACCATAGTAATCTAGTTTATGATAAGTCCAAAGATCTAAGTTTTTAGAACAAAAACTCAGCATTTGACAAAAACTGATGGAAAAATTGGAAAATAATATGGTTGAAACTAGGTAAAGACCAACATCTCTCAGTGTATACCAAGATAAAGTAAAAATGATTTAATACATAAAGGGTGATACCATAAGCAAATTAAGAGATCATGTGATAGTTTGTCAGATTTCTGGATAAGGGAAGAATTTAGGATGAAGGATTACAGAAAGAGCAATACAAAATGCAAAATAGATGATTTGAAACCTTGCAACATAATTGAAAGAATATTGGTGTTAAAAATATAAATTTTCGTTTCAGGGAGGAGCTCAAAACCATTAAAAACAATGTAGGATTTCCTAAAGTCAATCTCACCCATTCTCTTCTTCCTATAACATTGTGAAGTCAATTCACTTCCCATTTACTGTGATATCATATTTATTTCTCTCACATTATAATCTCTACCTTACTATTTTGCTCATGGATTTTTAGACCTTGAGCCCATAAATATCATTTCTATCCTTTTTTCCTAGTAATGTCTTATATTTACAAAGGATCTTGTTAAACTTTTTTTTTCTAGCCTAGAATTTTCCCCAAGGCAATTAAATTCCATGTTAGGTGGGCTACACCTATATTATTTAACATATCTTTCCCTTTTCTCCATCCTGTGTTATTCCTGCCTTTAATGAAGCCATGATCCAAAAAACTGTACCTCATTCTTTTTCACACTCTAAGCTTTTAGTCAGTACTTCATTTCCTACACTATCCTTTCTTTTCTTTCAACCAGCAACAGTAATAAAAAATCAATCAATCAATAAAAAAAAAAGTTTATTATGAACCTACGTGTAAGAGGAGTTGTGCTGGATTCTGGGGATACAAATGCAAAAAATTCAATAATTCCTACTCTCAGGGAGATTATATTGTGACAAGGGAGACAAAAATGGATACAAAATTCTAAATATAAAGTAGTTAAAGTACAAGACAGTTTGGTAGGAAGAGCAATAGCAGTGAAAGATTAAGAAAGGTGGTGTTACTTAAGCTATTTTTTGAAGAAAAAGAAAGATTCTAAAAGGCAATTGTGAGGAAGGGGTGCATGTGTGAGGAATAATGAGAAGGCCAGTTTGGCTAGAACTTGGGATGTTGGAGTCTCATGTAAACAAAATGATAAAGATTGATTGAGGTCAAATCAAGGGGTTTCACAGCTAAGTGGAAGAATTTATATTTTATCCTAGAGGCAGTAAGAAACCACTGGAATTGATGAAATTGGTAAGATTAGCATTTAAGTAAAATCTCTTTGGTGGGTATGTGGAGGACATGGGTTAGAGGAGAATTTTAAAGCTGATAAATCAATTATAAGAATATCAAGAAATAAGGATGCCTCCAGGAAAGAGGTTAAAACAAAAGTTTCTGTTTCTGTGTGAATATAGAAGATCTCAGCAATGTTGTGGTGGTAGAAACTGCAAGTCAACTGAGGTTCCTCCTGAGAATATTGGATTATCATCTGCAAGACTTGAAGGATTGTTGTGCCTTTGACACTTACCTATTAGGTAAGTTTAGAAGAGGGATGCTTTTGGGGAAAGATAATGCATTCTCTTTTGAATATATTGAATTTAAGATAGCTATAAGACATCCAAATTTAAGTGTCCAACAGATAGTTCGTGATGTGGGACTGACACTCAGGGCAGAGACTGGGTGTATGAGTATATAGATATGAGACACTTCATACAAATGATTATCAAATCCATGGGAGTTCATGAGTTCACCATGAGAGAGTATAGGGAGAAAAGAGAAAAGGTCATGGCACGGACAATGAATTATCAAAGGAGACTAAAGGGTGAGTGTTCAGGCTGGTAAGAAGTGAACCAGGAGAGAGAATTGAACAAAGAACAAGAGAGGAGAGGACATGTGGGAGAAAAGTGTCAAATGTAGCAGAGAAGTCAAGAAAAATTAGAACTGAGGAAAGCCTGTTGTATTGGGCAATTAAGAGATGCCTGATAATCTTGAAGAGAGTAGTTTCAGTTGAGTGATGAGGTCAGAAGCCAGATTGCAAAGGTTTAAATAGCAAATGAGAATATCATCTCTGTGCCAAAATCCTTCAGTTTTCTATCTTGGTCTTCATAATCCTGAGAAATTCTTCCCAAATTACTTCTGAAAATATCATTGGTTCTCACTTCCAAAAGTAGATAGTGATTTTCTTTGGGTTCTGCCTACCTCTGCCATCTTCCATCCCACTGCAAAAGCTCTTTTGTACTGCTTTTACATGGGATAATTGACTCCATTCTGTTTTTCTTTCCCCCTTCTCCTATGGCATCCCTCTTTCTTGCCTATCCATTTTTTTAATATAATCTTAACATAGCTAATTCACTCCCATATTCTCTTCTATATAGAATCCTTCTAACTAAGAGAGGCTAGGTGCTGCAGTGAATAGAGCACCAGCGCGGGAGTCAGGAGGACCTGGGTTTGGATCTGGCCTCAGACACTTGACACAAAAAATAGCCGTGTAATCTTGGGCAAGTCACTTAGCCCCAACTGCCCTCCAAAAAGCAAAAAAAAAAAAAGAATCCTTCTAACTACCCTAACAATGATAAAGTTCTTAGAAGATACATGTATCAGATTCCAATATAGAAAGGTAAACAGTTTAACCTTATTGAATCCTTTATGATTTGTCTTTCCTTTTTACCTTTTTATGCTTCTCTCCGGTCTTGTATTTGAAAGTCAAATTTCCTATTTATGTCTTTTTTTTCATCAGGAATGTTTGAAAGTTCTCTTTTATTGAATACTTAATTTTTTTCCCCTGGAGGGTTATACTTAGTTTTGCTAGGTACATTATTCTTATTTGTAATCCTAGCTCCCTTACCCTCCAGAATATCACATTCTAAGTTGCTAAATCTTGTGTTATTCTTACTCTGGCTTCATGATATTTGAATTGTTTCTTTCTGGTTGCTTGCAATATTTTCTCCTTGACTTGGGAGCTTTTGAAATTTTCACTGTGGAATCTTTTTAAGGAGATGGTTAGTAGATTCTTGCAATTTCTATTTTACCCTCTTGTTCAAAAATATCAGGGCAGTTTTCCTTGATAATTTATTGAAAGTTTAGGCTCTTTTTTGATCATGGCTTTCAGGTAGCCCAATAATACTTAAATTATGTCTCCTCAATCTGTTTTCCAGGTCAGTTGCTTTTCCAATGAGATATTTCATATTTTCTTCTATTTTTTTCATTCTTTCGATTTTGTTTTATTACATCTTGATGTCTCATTGAGTCATTAGCCCCCATTTGCCCAATTTTAATTTTTAAAGAATTATTTATTTCAATGAGATTTTGTACCTCCTTTTCCATTTGTCCAATTCTACTTTTTAAGGCATTTTTCTATTTATTGGATTTTTGTTCCTCTTTTACTATATGGCCTATTCTGTTTTTTAAGGTATTTTCTTCAGTATTACTTTGTGCCTTCTTTACCAAGCTGTTGACTCCATTCTTGCATCGTTGTCATTTATTTCCCCCATTTTTCTCTCCTCTTTTTTGATTTTTAAAATCCTTCTTGGGCTTTTTCAAGACTTGAGACCAATTCATATTTTTCTTTGAGACATTGAATGTAGTAGTTTTGATTTTGTTGTCTTCTTCTGAGTTTATATTTTGATCTTCCCTGCCACCAGAATAACTTTGTATGATCAGGATCTCTTTGTGATTTGCTCATTTTCCAGTGTATTTCTTTGCTTTTAGATTCATATTAAAAGTTAGGCTCTGCTCACAAGTTGGAAGGACCATTATGCCAAGCTTCAGGGTTTTTGTGTAGCTATTTTCAAATCTAGTTATGGGGAATGTAAGATTTCAGTTCTTCCAAAGTGGTATGATTTAAAAAGATATGTTTTCTGTTCTCTTGGTCTATGTTATGTTCTGTGAGTGACCACAAGCACTCTTTTCTACAATGCACTGTGACCAGGGTCCTGGCTCCCCTGTGGTCACAAGCTCCAGTGTATTAGTGCTCCTATTCACCTGGGGATTGTGACCTGGATCTAAGTGTGGGTAATGTAGTAGAGTCCTGCACCCAATGCCAGCAAAGGGACCTCTGTAATTTTCTGAGTAGTTTTCTGACCCCTTTACCATCTGTGGTCTGAGAGCTCTGGAGGTATCTGCTGGCCACAACTTATTGTCACTCCCAAAGCCTGCTGCTGTTTTTTTTGGGGTAAGGCTGAACTGGTTCAACCTCTGCTGAACTGTGCTTCATTCTCACTGTAGTGCAACAGACCTTTCCTGCCAACCTTCTAAGTTGACTTGGAAAAGAAAATTGCTTTACTCCATCTTAATGGGTTCTGCCTCTCCAGAGTTTCAGGTGTTAAAGTTATTTGAAGGGGAATTTGGGAGAGCTCAGGTGAGTTGCTGCCTTTTCTCACTCTCTTAGCTCTGCCCCCTATACCTATTCAACTTCTCTACTCCTTTCAATCTCAAACAATTTCTACTCTCACCCTTGCCTCCTGCCATCCCTCCCAATTGTCTGCTTCTGTCCCTGTTGGACCACTAATGGCACTACCAGTCAAATATCTTTGTCAGGTCTAATATAGGGCTTCATACAAACAGATACTTGCATGCTTTTAGAGAATATTGATCCCAAGGATGGAAGAAACAAGGTAATGAAGGATATAATAAAGAAAATGTCTTAGAAATCTGGGCCAACCTTCTTCCTTTTCCCAGTATGGTAGAAGGCATGAGAATATGAGGGTGAATGGTCCCCGTCTGGCATTTTTAGCTTTTCCACATTCCTAAAACTACCTATTTTCCCTTCTTTTCTCCCACTTTCCCATCTCTGTGTTCAGAGCTGGCTCAGGCATTCTGGAGAAGAGAGATGCACATATTCTCTGACCTCTTTAAAACCTTTTCATAATGCCCTTGATGGTCACAGCCCACAGTCTAAGAAACATTGGTTTAAACTATAATTTTCTGACTTGTTGATGAGTGTGTCATGGGGGACAGAATCAAAAGCAGTCCTGAAATAAAGATGGGCTATGTCTTTTGCTTTCCTGCTATCTATAAGGTCCATCTCTCTGTCATAGAAGGCTATTAGATTGGTCCTAGATGATTTGTGCTCCACATTTTGTGTTGGTTATTACCTTGTGATCTTAGTGTTTGCAGACTGATATTTTAATGATTTCCTCCAGTATCTTCACATGTATTGAAGTTAAACTGATTGGTCTGTAACTGCTGGTGTTGTGTACAAGTTTTAAAGACTCTCACTTGCCCTTTTTCAGCCTCTGAGCACATCTCCCACTATCTGTAGATTTTCAAAATAATAATAGTTCAGTGATAATTCATTACATGCCACTAGATGCATGTCATAAGCGCTATTAAGTTAAACATGTACAACTATTTTAAGTAATTAGCAATTTTTTCCTGTTTTAGTTTAACTTCCTCCTTGTCAGTCACAGTCTTTTTTTAAACTGAAACAGTGAAGAAAAATTGGTACTAGTGACTGACTTGAGTGTCAAAGATTTTTTTTTTAATTTGGCATCCCTCTCTTAGCCATCCTTTTGGCTATCTTGTTATCACCTCCCAAACAGATTGCTCTTACACTTTGAAGTCTACTGGCTCTTCTCAGCCTAAAGGGGAATCCAGTAGTCTAGGGTGAGGCATCAGTAGTCTGGAATACCCTGGGGTAAGGAGAATGAAGAGGAGTCAAGCTGGAAATCAAAAGGATGGAAGTAAGACAGAGGTAGCCCTTCTACCAGTGACCTCAGATATCAATCTTTACATATGGAAAATCTGTAGTTGATTTACTAAGGTTAGAGCTGGTGGGATCACATGGCTTTTCAACTTGAAGAACAAGATTTTTTTTAAAGCAATCCTTTTCAGTGCATCCCAATCCTTAGCCAGTCAATGTAATCATAGGTGGAAAGTACTCTATAGGATGCATTTCAAGGGCTGTAATGACAAGTCTATTTCTTTAGCCTTTCTCCCATAAATATTTCTAAAGTGCCTAAACTATAAGGGATTCTCTGTATTTGTAAAGTTTTTCTCCTTTTCCCCAACCTTTAGCTTACACTACTACTTAAGTTAACTAACTTTCTAACACTGACTATTAATTTTCCTTTCATTTTAAAATAGTCAATACTTTTGTTATCTGTGTTGGAAATCTCAAGGGTTCTCATTTTTGTCATAGGGTATATATAGCTGTTAAAGCTGGGCCTGTATAAGAAAGGATTTGAGGTAAAGGGTGATACTTCATAGTGACCCCACTTTTGTAATGTTACTTTCTCTGTCCCCTTCTAGTTCATCATTTTGGGTGTGTAATGGATTACAGAGGCTTGGATGGAGCGGGTTATGGTGAAACTAACTAGATAATTCTTTACATTTTGTTGGAAGATAGGGAAATGGGTCAGGTATCAGGGAATATAAATTAGCAACCCAGAATTTATGTGCTTTGAAGGGAATTTTAAACTCTAAGCCAGATAGAAACTTGGGACCAGGAGAAGCTTGCAAGTTTCTTGCTAACTAGCAGAAGTTAGGTGAAAAGACAAGCAAAAGCCTGAGGCTATAAGTAGCTGACTGACTATTCTCCTTTCCAAAAATATATGGCCCCTGGGGGCCAAAATTTTGACAATTCGCACAACCTTCTCCTTATGGAAAAAAAAAGTAACACCATAGTCAAATATCTGAAGCATACCTTTATGACTAAAAAACTGAAGTTTAGCCTCTGGGTTAGAAAGGAAATGTGAATCTACTCTGGTTCTTTTTAGGAAAATATAGCTGAGGACCATAGCTGGATCCCAATAGGTAGCAGTAGAGTCAGACTGCTATAGTGACGGGGCATTATGCATGCCAGTAAAAGCAACAGAGATGGTGCCATACCCAAGCATATTATGTGGGGAGCAGGTGCTATAAGAACATCAATTGAAGACATTGACAACCCTGTGGCATTAGAAATCATGGTACTATTCCACATATGCCCCAGCCACCTGAGTTTCCTAAGTGGTGCCTTGAAAAGAGTAGATGTCTTGGAGTCAGGAAGACTAGAGTCCTGGCTTCAGTCTTTACTTGTTTTGTGACCTTGGGCTAGTTACTTAAATTGGATGTTCCTCATCTTTTAAAACAGGGATAATGAGAGTACAGCACTCATCTCAGAAGGCTATTATAAAGATAAAATGGAATAATATTTATAATGTTGAGTTGTTTCAGTAGTGTCCAACTCTTTGTGATCCCATTTGGGGTTTTCTTGACAAAGATGCTGAAGTGATGTGCCATTTCTTTCTTCAGCTCATTTTACAGATGAGGAAAAAGTGAATTGCTCAAGGTCACACAGTAAGTATCTGAGACCAGATTTGAACAGAAAGATGAGTCTTCCTGAATTCAGACCCAACAATCTATCCGATGTACCACCTACCTGCTCTAAAGCCTACATCCCCTGGCATTTGCAGGCAGTTTCCCATCCAAGTAGTAACCAGGCCTGTCCCTGCTTAACTTGTGAGATCAAACTATATTGGGAGCATTCTGGGTGGTATGACCATAGACAATATTTGTAAAGTACAGTAGATAGAGAGGGGCCTGGAGTCAGGAAGAACTGTCTTCAAATTTGGTCTCAGACACTTACTAGCTATGACCTTAGGCAAGTTACTTAACCCTATTTGCCTCAGTTTCCCCATCTTTAAAATGAATTGGGGAAGGAAATGGCAAACCACTCCAGTATCTTTGCCAGGAAAACCCCAAAAGGGGCTACAAAGAGTCAGATACCACTGAAACTTAATAATAAACTGTAAAACATAATTTACTATATAAATCCTAGCTATTAGTTTTACATTATCTATGTCCCAGTAGTAATCTCTATGCTTGGAGAGCACTTATCAGTAAAGATATTCGAATCTGTATAAGAGTATTTCCCCAGATTATGGTGGACAATGTTTTATTGCTAATTTTCTTGTGATACAATTAATATAAATGCTTTCCTACAATTTCAATACATGCTTTTGTTTTTAATTAATTTTTTCCTCTGCTTGATGAGTAAAATATATGTATTGGGAGCTCAGAAGCTATAACCAGGGTAACTTATGAGTCTTGATTGATATTTTTAGAGAGGAAACATGGGCCAATTGGTGGTGAAAAGAGGGTTTAACAGCAAGCACCCTAGCATCTGCTTTTCTAAAGGAAAGCAACTCAAAAGGGGTTAACAATCCTAATTTAATCAAACATATATATTTTTATCATTCACTTAGTTCAGGGGAAAAAGTCAGCACCCAAAACTTCAGAAAATACAAATGGAAATTACAGACAAAAAAATACAGACAGAAAAAACCATAATTTCACACACTTACACACTTCTTCAGAGTCAGAGGGCATCAGTTTGTGACCCACTGCCTAATTACAAAGTAACAAAAGGTGTGGGCTTTCCTGAAAAAACAAGCTTCTGAGGACCATTAAGGGGCAGGGAAGATCTTCAAATTCCCTAGGCCTATTAAGGGGCAGGGAAGGTCTTCAATTCCCTTGTCATTACTGATGGCTGGGCTTAGAGTCGAGAAGTCTTGGGTTTGAATCCTACCTTATGTATTTCTTAGCTATTTGAACCAGGACAAATCACCTTATCTCTTTGTGATTTAGTTTCCTTATCTAAAAATGGTGATAATAGTAGCACCTACCTTACTTGGTTGTTATGAGGGTAAAATCAGATGATACATGTAAAGTACTTTGAAAATCTTAAAGTGCAATATAAATGTCAGATTCATTTTATATATCAGATTAATATTATTTCATTCTCCTTTTTAAATAATCTGTGATTAAAGTATTTAGACATAAGCTCATCTTCTATAGGCTCACTGAAAGCATCCTTAATATAAATTTAGAAGCAAAAAAGAATAGAAGTAAAGAAAACAAGAAAGAAAAATAGATAAAATATTTTAGACCTTACTGTGTACCAGGCACAATTCTAAGTGCTGGGGATGTAGATATAAGTAGCAAGGAAGACAGAGCTTATGAAGGATGAAGGACTGAAGATATGAATGACTAAGCTCTTACTATATGAAAAGCACTATGCTAAGCACTAGGTATATATTAGAAAAGTAAGGCAGCCCATTTTCTCCAGAAGTCCACATTCTAATGGGATCAACAGTTCATATGGAGAATTGAAAATGGAGGAGTAAACATAAGATAAAATCATTTGGAGGTGACTGAGAATATCTACTTAAAATCAAAAGCAAAGCTGATGATGAAGATGATTTAGAGATGTTTCCAGTAAGATCAGGGATAAATTAAAGATGCATGTTGTCATCATTTTTTAACATACAACTAGAAATACCAGTTCTATTTTTAAAATCTATTTTATTTAAATATTTTTTCTTATAAATTTTTAAGTTCCAAATTCTCTGCCTCCTTACCACCCCTCCTCCACTTACTGAGAAAGCAAACAATATGCTATCAGTTTTACATCTGATATAATACAAAGCATATTTCCACATTAGCTGTGTTGCAAAAAAAAAAAAGAAGGAAAGAAATAGAGAAGGATTGGAAGAAAGAAAGAAAGAAGAAAGGAAAGAAAGAAAAGTATACTTTAATTCAATAGTCCTCTTTCTGGAAGTAGAGAGCATTTTTTCTTCATTGCTCCTTTGACTACTATTTTGATCAGAGTAGCCATTGATCATCATTACAATATTTCTCTTACTGTGCACAATGTTTCTCTGCTTCTTCTCAGTTCATTTTGCATTAGATCACATAGATCTTGCCATGTTTTTTTTTTTCTGAAACCACCCTCATCATTTTTTATAGCACAATAATACTTCATCAAAATCCTATGCCACAGCTTGTTCAGCCATTCCCAAATCAGTGAGCATCCCCTCAATTTCCAGTTCTTTGCTACCACAAAAAAGAGCTGCTGCAAATATTTTGTACATATAGGTATTTTCCATTTTCTTTGAGCTCTTTAGGATATAAACCTAGAAGTGCTTTTGCTGTATCAAAGAGTATACCCTTTGGATATATTTCCAGATTGTTCTCCAGAATGACTGGACTAGTTCACTACCCCACCAACAATTCACTAATATACCTATTTTCCTTCATCTCCTCTGGCATTTGTCATTTCTAATAAGTATAAGGTAGTACTTCAGAGTTGTTTTAATTTGCCTTTCTATATATATATATATATATATATATATATATATATATATATATATATATATATATATGACTGAGATGACTTTGATTTCTTCTGAAAACTGCCTGTTCATATCCTTTGACCATTTATCAATTGGGGAATGGCTCTTATTTTTTATAAATTTGACTTAATTCTTTATGTATCTGAGAAATGGACCCTTTATTTGAGAAACTTGCTCTAATTTTTCTTAGAATTACTTTATTATCTACGGTAACTTTTAGTGAAATGTAGTTTCCTTGATTATCTCTTTCATTTAAGTCTAATTTTTTTGTTCTGCTTTGTCTGAAATCATGATTGCCACCCCTACCCTTTTCACTTAAGCTGAAGCATAATAGACACTGCATTTTGACCATTTCAAATTTTTGTATGTTTTTCTGTCCCAAGCGTGTCTTAGAAATGCTAATTCTATCAATAAGACAAGAAAAAGAAATCAAAGGAATAAATATAGTCAAATAAGAAATAAAATTATTTTCTATACATATTATAATGCTTTGCTTAGAAAAACCTAAAGTCAGTAAAAAATTAATTGAAACAATAACTTTAGAAAAGATTCAAGATGTAAAATAAATACATGTGAATCATTAGCACTTTTGTGTATTACCCACAAAACTTATCTAAAAGAGATAGAAAGAGAAAGTCTATTCAAAATAACTTTAGAAGTTATGAAATATTTGGGAGTCTATTTACCAAAACAATTCCATACATATTGTGAATATATCTATAAAACACTGCAGAAATAAGATGTCTAAATAGATGGATAAATTTTAATTACTTATAGGTAGGATGAATATAATACGTAGGCAATCTAATCAAAATGACTATCTAAATTACTCCAGTATTACACCAACCAATCAAACTATCAAAGGATTGTTTTCTAGAGCAAGAAAAGAAAATAAATTTGTCTGGGTGAACAAAAAGTCAAAAATTACAAATGTAACAAGGGAAAAAATAGCAAACTATTGAAATTTATCAATACCATATTTCAAACTATTCTACTAAGCACCAATCTTATGAAACATTCTGTTAGTGTTTTAACAACAACCACAACAACAAAAGGCCAATCATTGGAATACATTAGGTACATAATATACAGAAGTAAATGAGCACATTAACATATTAATCAATAAGCCCAAAGACTGGGGCTAGGTCTCACTTTTTGGCAAAACCTTCTAGGAAAACTGGAAAGCAATCTGGCAAAAATTGGGTATAGAGTAACATCTCATAATAAGTAGCTATGTGTTGTAGTGGTGGAATGGTGAATTGGTGCAAGCATTTTGGGAAGAAGTTTGGAATTGCATTCCAAAAATTATTAAACCATAATAGGTATTTTTGGGGTGACAGATCCAGCTATACCACTACTAGGCCAGTATGCCAAAGGCATCAAAGAAATTGCACTATAATAAATGGATGTGATTTTTGAAAAGACATTAGTCCTCTCCACATAAGACTTGGCTCCTTGATAAATTTATCAAGGAGAAAGCTGAAGCAATTTATGCCAAAAGACTGATATTCTAATGTCAAAGTTTAATTGAAAGAACACATTAAATCAGTTAATAAATATGTAACATTAGTTGTATTTTATTCTTTTGGCATGGTAAAGTAGGCAACAAATCTAAAGTCCAATTTACAAAATACAGGGTTCATCATCCTAAGGAAGCTATGGGACAAAATAGCACTTCCTCATGAAAAAGGAATATGAACATATATATACACATGTATATACATACACATATAATTTCACCATAGTATATATAGTATATAATTTATAGTACATATATATCATTTATTTAGTACATATATTTGGCATAGTAGTAAATGCTAAAAACTGGTGTGTGCCATTGGATTTGTTAAATGTAGTCCAAAAGTTGTTTAATCTTCAGATAGTATTTATGAAACAACTAAAGCACAAGTGATATCCAAATCTGCATGAATTCAGACAATAACATTGTCAATCAAGTAGTTGACAAATGGTGAGAAATGTAGCCTTTTTGAAAAATAAAAAAAAGGGTTTATTATGGCACTTTAAGATCAGTTCATTGCTGTTAGAAATTACAAACAGGTTATCTTTATATATAGTCTAGTTTTACTGACTAATGTAGATTACTTAATGAAATTATAAAAATGGTACTATGACTACATAGTGCAAAAATTTAACCTTTCATGGATACCTGAAAATAAATGATCAGGTTGTAAGAATTACATACTACAATTCACTTTCCATTATAGACTAAAACATTACAAATAACCATATTTTAAATAGAGGCCCCCAAATAATCTTATGAATTTAGTAAATCAATTGTTCTAATACTAAAGCATCATTACAAGTTCAAATTTGCTTATCACAACCATACATAACATTAATCCATAAAAATTTAAGAATGGTTTTCATATATATATCACCATGTCAAATATTCAAAATCTCAAATCCCCTTGGAAAGGGGGTGGAGCCAAGATGGAGGAGTAGAAACAGCATTTTCAAGGCACTCTCCCACCAGACCATTTCCAAACCATGTAAAAGGGGACGCTGAACAACTTCTGGAGCTCCACACCCACAGAAAAGCTGACCGCCCGCGGAGGACAGCCCAGCAGCCCTGCAGGGAGGGCCAGCGCAGCACTCTTGGAGCCTACAGCCCAGCTCTCACAGAGCCAAGCCCAGGTCCACTTGAGCCACGGTTTTAGCCCCAGGACAGCCGGGCGGGCAGCCGGCTGGAGGGACCCCAGAACACCAGCAGCTGTGGCGATTCCAGAATTATCAACACAGACATGCCTAGGACAAAGTAAGAGGTTAGTGCCCTATGGACTTTGGGACCAGTATTTGGGGAACCTGTCGGCTCCCTCCCCTGGGGGCTAGAAGTGGCCAAGGAGATGGCACAGACACCATTTTGCACCTTGAGTTGCAGCTTCAGCTCCTGGCCTGTGAACTGTAGGGAGATCCAGCAATCAGTCTTGGAGGTTAATCGCTCTTGCTTTAACCTGCTTGGATCTGGATTGTGATCTGCGGGGGAGGTCTGGGGTGGGTATCCAACTTGCCAGAACCGGAAGTTGTGAAGACTCCAACGTTCGGGAGGGAAGCTCCCCTGTCTGGTGAAAGAGTCCTACTGTGGCAACAAGCCCAAAAGTCAAGTAATTAAGTGGCAGCATGCCTACACAAAGGAAAAAAAATAAACAGAAAAATGTAACATTAGACTCCTATTTTGGGGGCAAAGAGGATCGGAGCAGGGAAAAGGAGGAGGACTGTGAGGTCAGAAATCTTGCACCAAAAGCCCCAAAGGAAAATATGAGCGAGTTACAGGCCATATAGGACCTTAAGAAGCAAATAAAGAGAAGAGGAGGAAAAATTGGGAAGAGAAATGAGAAGGATGCAGGAAAAGTATGAAATGAGAGTCAACAGCCTGACTGAGGAAAGTAACACCCTAAAAAATAGACTAACTCAAATGTCAAAGGAGACCCAAAGGGCAATGAGGAGAAGAATGCCTTAAAAAGCCAAATTAGCCAGATGGAAAAAGAATCTCAAAAGCTCACTGAGGAGATTCATTCCTTCAGAGTTAGACTGGAGCAAATGGAAGCTAATGACTTTATGAGAAATCAAGATACTATTAAACAGATCCAAACAAATGAAAGAATAGAATGCAATATGAAATATCTCATGGGATAAACCACTGACCTGGAAAATAGATCCAGGAGAGATAATTTAAAAATTATTGGACTACCTGAAAGCCATGATCAAAGAAAGAACCTAGAAATCACCCTTCAAGAAATTCTCAAGGAAAATTGCCCTGATGTTTTAGATCCAGAGGGCAAAATAGAGGTTGAAAGAATCCACAGATCATCTCCTGAAAAAGATCCCCAAAAGAAAACTCCCAGGAATATTATAGCCAGGTTCCAGAATCCCCAGATCAAGGAGAAAATACTACAAGTAGCCAGGAAGAAACAATTTCAATATTGTGGAAACACAATCAGAATAGCCCAGGACCTGGCAGCTTCTACATTGAGGGATTGAAGGGCATGGAATATGATATTCCAGAGGGCAAAAGAGCTGGGATTGAAGCCAAGAGTCACCTACCAAGCAAAACTGAGTATTTTGTTTCAGGGGAAAATATGGTCATTCAGTGGAATAGAGGACTTTCAAGCATTCTTAATTAAACAAATGCTTTATTAACTTGTGGTTTATATCATTCATTTCCACCAGATTATGAGTTACATTTTTCCCTACCCACCACCCCAGAATAGCAGTCCCACTAGATATCCCCTCATCCAATCTGCTCTCTCCCATATCTTCTCCCATACCCCCTTCGACTTTGCCATAAGGGCAAGGTGAATCTCTTGAGCCCCACTGCCTGGACATCTTATGAAACATTTAATTTTAAAACTTTGATTTTCAGATCCATTCCCTTTCTCCCCTGTCACCCACTCCCTCTGAGAAGATAAGCAATTCAGTATGTGTTGTACATGTATATCTATGCAAAACATTACCATAGTAGATATATTGTAAAAGACTGCTTATATTTCCCTCCCACCTGTCTCACCTCCCACCTGGTCCATTCCCTACTTTGATCCTGTCCCTCTTTGATAGTGGGTACTTCTAACCTCCCCTCTCCCCAGAATGCCCTCCCCTCCATCATCCCCCCTCTCATCCCCCTTTCCCCTACTCAGGAGAGTGAGTGAGGGTAAGATATTCCATTTAGTATGTATGTGATTCTCTCCTTGAGCCAACTTCAATGAGAATATGCTTTTGCCTTTTTGCCTTCCTGTTCTTCCCCTCCCCTGCAACTACTTCCCCTTGCCTCTTCTACATGAGATAGTTTGCCCTACCCTGTCTCTCTCCATCTCCTCTTGCCACTTTCCTCTCTCACCTCTTGACTTCACCCCTTAAGAATCATCCCTTCCTTGGGGCGGCTAGGTGGCGCAGTGAGCAGAGAGCCAGCCCCGGAGCCAGAAGGACCCGAGCTTGGATCTGGCCCCAGACACCCAACACACAAACAAAAACCCAGCCACGTGAACCTGGGCAAGTCACCCAACCCCAATTGCCCTCAAAAAAAAAATAGTCATCCCTTCCCATCAAATTCAACCTGTGCCCTCTATCCATGTATACCTGTGAACATATGCCATGTACCCTTCTTCAATTATTTTCATAATGAGAAAGGTTTTATCAAACACAGTTATTGTTTTTCCATGTAGGACTGTAAATAGTCCAACTTTGATAAGTTCTTTTTGATTTCTTTTCCTTGATTACCTTCTCAAGCATCTCTTGCTTCTTGTGTCTGAATGTCAAATTTTCTATTCAACTCTGGTTTTTTCATCAAGAATGCTTGAAAGTCCTCTATTCCACTGAATGACCATATTTTCCCCTGAAACAAAATACTCAGTTTTGCTGGGTAGGTGACCCTTGGGTTCATTCCCAGCTCTTTTGCCCTCTGGAATATCATATTCCATGCCCTTCGATCCCTCAGTGTAGAAGCTGCCAGGTCCTGTGCTATTCTGATTGTGTTTCCACAATATTGAAATTGTTTCTTCCTGGCTGCTTGGAGTATTTTCTCCTTGATCTGGGGATTCTGGAACCTGGCTATAATATTCCTGGGAGTTTTCTTTTTGGGATGTTTTTCAGGAGGTGATCTGTGGATTCTTTCAACCTCTATTTTGCCCTCTGGATCTAAAACATCAGAGCAGTTTTCCTTGAGAATTTCTTGAAGGGTGATTTCTAGGTTCTTTCTTTGATCATGGCTTTCAGGTAGTCCAATAATTTTAAATTATCTCTCCTGGATCTATTTTCCAGGTCAGTGGTTTTTCCCATGAGATATTTCACATTGCCTTCTATTCTTTCATTTGTTTGGATCTGTTTAATAGTATCTTGATTTCTCATGAAGTCACTAGCTTCCATTTGCTCCAGTCTAACTCTGAAGGAATGAATCTCCTCAGTGAGCTTGAGATTCTTTTTCCATCTGGCAAATTTGGCTTTTTAAGGCATTCTTCTCCTCATTGCCCTTTTGGGCTTCCTTTGCCATTTGAGTTAGTCTATTTTTTAAGGTGTTATTTTCCTCAGTCAGGGTGTTGACTGTCATTTCATACTTTTCTTGCATCTTTTTCATTTCTCTTCCCAAATTTTCCCCACTTCTCTTATCTGCTTCTTAAGGTCCTCTATGGCCTGTAGCCAGCTTGTATTTTCATTTGGGGCTTTTGGTGCAGGAGTTCTGACCTCACAGCCCTCCTCCATGCTTTGGGCCTCTTTGCCTCTAAAATAGGAGTCCAATGTTGAACTTTTCTGTTTATTTTGTTTCATTTGCCTAGGCATATTTCCACTTAATTACTTGATTTTGGGGCTTGTTGCCACAGTAGGACTCTGCCACCAGACAGGGGAGCTTCTGCCCAAACATGGGGTCTTCACAACTTCTGCCAGTTGTATGGCCTCTGTTAAGCCTACACCCACTCTGGCAAGTTGGATACCCACCCCAAACTTCCCCCCCAGACCACAGTCCAGATCCAGGCAGTTTAAAGCAAAAGCGATTAACCCCCAGACTGATTGCTGGATCTTCCTACAGTTCGCAGACCAGGAGCTAGAGCCACTACTGACGCTGCAAAATGGCTTCTGTGCAGCTGTTTCTTCAGCAGCTTTTTGCCCCCCAGGGGAGGAAGCCACGTGTTCCCCAAATACTGGTCCCAAAGTCCATAGGGCACTAACCTCTCACTTTGTCCTAGGCATATCTGTGCTGATAATTCTGGAATCGCCACAATTGCTGGTGTTCTGGGCTTCCACCAGCCGGCTGAAGGCCCAGCCGCCCTGGGGCTAAAACCTCGGACATGGGCTCAGCTCTGCGGGCTGCTTTGTGGGTTCCCAGCGCGCTGTGCTGCCTGCTCTCAGAGCGCTGTGCTGGCCGCTCCCTGCAGGACTGCTGGGCTGTCCTCAGCAGGAGGTTAGCTTCTCTGTGCCGTTCTGTGGGTGCTGTGGCTCCAGAAGTTGTTCAGAGCTCCCTTTCACATTGTTACTTTCAAGCATTCTTGAGGAAAAAACCAGAGTTGAATAGAAAATTTGACATCCAGACACAAGAAGCAAGAAATGCCTGAGAAGGTAATCAGGGAAAAGAAATTAAAAGGAACTTATCAAAGTTGAACTATTTACATTCCTATATGGAAAAACAATAACTGTGACTGATGAAACCTTTCTCAGTATGAAAATAATGGAAGAAGGATGTATGGTCATATGAATACATATGTGAATGTGTGTATATATGTTTATAGATATACATGGATAGAGGGCACAGGTTGAATTCGGTGGGAAGGAATGATACTTAAGGGGTGAAGTTATGAGGTGAGAGAGAAGAGTGGCAAAAGGAGATGGTGAGAGACAGGGTAGGGTAAACTATCTCATGCAGAAGAAGCAAGGGAAAGTGGCTGCAGGGGAGGGGAAGAACAGGAAGGCAAAAAGGCAAAACCATATTCTCATTGAATCTGGCTCAGGGAGAGAATGACGTACATACAAAATGGGATATCTCACCCTGCAGGAGAGTAGGGGGATGGGGAATGAGAGGGGGGATGATGGAGGGGAGGACATTCTGGGGGGAGGGGAGGTTGGAAGTACCCACTATAGAAGAGGGACAGGATCAAGTAGGGAATGGACCAGGTGGGGGGTGGGATGAGTGGGAGGGAATTATAAGCAGCCTTGTACAATATATCTACTGTGGTAATGTTTTGCATAGCTAGACACGTACAACACATACTGAATTGCTTATCTTCCCAGAGGGAATGGGTGACAATGGAGGAAAGGAATGGGTCTGAAATTCAAGGTTTTAAAATTAAATGTTTCAAATATATAAAAATATTATTATTAATACTATTTTGCATGTAATTGGGAGATAAAATGTTCAGGCATTGGGGTACAGAGACTTACCTCGCCCTAATGCTAAAGTGAAAGGGGGTATGGGAGAAGATATGGGAGAGAGCAGATTGGATGAGGGGATATCTTGTGGGACTGCTATTCTGGGAGGGTGGGTAGGGGAAAAAATGGGGACAAATTGTAACTCAAAATCTGGTGGAAATGAATGATGTAAAACAGAAGTTAATAAAGCATTTGTTACAGAGAAAAAAAATCTCAAATCCCCAATCTTCACTTCGGACCAGTGTGTACACAGCCAAGAATCTTGAGTTCATGCTCTCTGAATACTGGTTGAATATATTACCCTGGAGAGGAGATATGTCCCCCTACATAAGGGATATGATGGTTATCTACCTGAATTTTTATGTAGAACTAAGATTATGTTTTTTTTACTTGTCTCCAGTACAAAACTTGGAATACTTGATAGGGGTTGCAAAGAAAAGAGTTAATCATTGATGTAAAGAAAAATTTCCTAACAAATATAACTCTAAAAATTGGAATGGCCTGCCTTGGGAAGAACTGGAAGTCTTTAAGTAATGACCACATATAAGACATGCGGTAGAAAAGACACTCTTGGCATGAGTTGGACCAGATGGCTTCTACAATAAGATTCTGTGCTGATATAAGAATTCTGGGATGTGGAGATGACTTATTCATCTCAGACATGGGAGAACATTATGTCTACAATGTACTTACACCACAGATGGAATGGTGATTTTAAGACAGCTAATAGTAGAGAACAAAACAAAAAAGTAGACTTTGTCAGGAATTTCCAGTGAATTGTAAAAGGGACTAATGTGAAATAAAGCTGGAAAAATTGATTACAGCCAGATTCTAGAGGGTTTTAGACAATGGAATTTTAATCCTAGAAGTAAAGAAAGGAGTCAGAAACCTCTGAGTGGAGAAGAAATATGATCAGAATTGTGCCATGGAAAGAGAAGGGACTGAGAGCAGGTAGAATGTTTTAGAAGCCCAGCTAATAATATAGACGAGGAGGTGTTACCTAGATTTTGACTGTGAGTAGAAAAAAAAAGATTGGGTATAAAAGATGTTGAGGAGGTAGAATGAAATTTGTCACCTCATTATTATGGGGAGTAAGGGAGATGGATGGGTTAAGAGAGGCTTTAAGATTATAAATCTGGTGACTAGAGGGATAGTAACATCCTCAACAGAAATAGAGAAGCATAGGTAGCAGTAAGTAGGCTAATAAGCCTGGAGTGCAGGAAAAGTTCAGAGGAGGAATAACTGCCCATCCACTTATATGCCAGAAATCTAAGGTTTCAGTGTAATTCACTGTACCAATGTACTGAGGCCATGTAATGGGTATGTAAATTTATGTTGTTGCTATATTTCTAAGATTGTATTGTATAAGATATTCCCTACTTCTAGGCCCTTTGATTGGCTTAAGTACACCTGGAGCCTGTGGTTGGAGGCTTGATTTTCAGGAGATACTTTGTGATTGGGCAGTGGATCAAGGGGGTTGTTATATTCTCTGAGCCAGGGGAAGGCTATATAAACCCTGATGTGAGACTTTGTTTTGGGGCTCACTTCAAGCAATGTTGTGTGATTTGACCAGATGAGACTCTGGGCAGCTGTTGAGAGTTCCCCAACTTTGAAAAACCCTGATGTTGATGTTTTCCTCTCTGGTAACTGTGACTAGGTATGGATATATACATACATACATACATATATATATGTGTGTGTGTATATATATATATATATATATATATATATATATATATATATATATATATATATAATGGTCAGACAGTTGTAGGCCTCTCTGCTTGAAATGTTTCTCTTTTCTTGTAATTTCTGTCTGTATACTCTGAAGTTCAGGGTGCTGACTTTTTCCCCTGAACTAGGTAAATGATATGTTTGATTAAAGCAAGATTGTTAACCCACTTTGAGTTCCTTTCCTTTAGAAAAGCAGATCTAAGAACTTGTGTGGGCAGCCACCCTGGAGATGCTGGGGTGCTTGCTGCTACAGGCCACAATAAAGGAACCAACAAAACCACAGGACTTTAAAAGATATGCCCAGTCCCTATCTTCACAGAAAGCCTCCTATGCTTTATTTTTTTTCCTCCTATGCTTTCTTAAGAATATGGGCCCATTCTGCAGTATATAGAGCAGCATCTGTTGAATTGAGGCTGATTTTCAAAAATATAACAAAAGCTATAAGAAAAATCAGTGAAGTTTTATCTGAGAGCTTTCAGAGGGGTTTTATATTCCAGTAATTTGGGGTAATGTCTATCATTTTAGAAAGTTTGACTCTAAATATGGAAATAAAAGAAAAACCTAAAAACTAACGAGAAAAAAAGGATTAAAAGCACTATCCCTTTCCTCATTCTTAGTTAACATTGAAACTTCATCAACTCTCAAAAATACTGTTTTGGACCCCCATGTTTTTACAAAGCACAGCTCCTTTCAAAAGCAGATCAATGACCACAATCTACAGAATGGAAATGGATTGGATTGACAGTGAACTGTCAGAATCCAGACAGTGTTTTTGTCCATAAAGCAAGATAAACTGAAGTTGGAATTGACTATCCTGAAAGGCAAACTTCTCTAAATACAGGATGAATGTCTGTTTATGGCTTCATGAACCTATTGGCAGTTTCCCTGAAATGACCAACATTAAAGTCATGTGAACTCTGTAAAGATTGCCCTGGTGGCCATTCTCTTCTATTCTCCTTGGTAATGATTACAGAAATGTACTCCTGATGAGAAAATGCCTGTTACAATGCCTTACTAAATTTAAAGGGAGAAGCAGGTGAATGAAATACAGCACTGTTGACAATGATTCAGAAACCAAGATGAACAAGTGTAAATTTATTTTCATAGGTATATTGGGGGTGACAGAATATTATTATTATTATATTATTATTATTATTATTATTTACAAGTTAAGTCCTTCTGCTAGATATTTGGAAGCTTGAATAAAAACTCATAGTTTCTTGGGGATACATAACAGAAAGCAATATAACATTATGATATAATGTAAGTTAACATAACTGGCATGGTTTAAGATGTTATGTGCTTGCTGAGAATTTCTGTGCACTCACAGACAGCTGATTGTTAGAAATGTACTTCAATGAGAACGTCTTTATGAAAATTTATATGGTTTTTGTAATAATTTTTCAGATTAGTTTGATCACAGGTGCTATGTTTGGTAATGAAATTGCATTACCCCTTCCAAAGAGGTTATTTTAATAAGTCTGATTATTAAATGTATTAATAGAGAGAAAGTAGAGAATTGGATAGCAGTAGATTTATTCTGCAGACATGATACCAGCATTTCCTGCATAATGAAGCCCCCCCCCCAAATCAACCCCCCGAAATAAAACTAATCTCTATTGTTAAGTTTCTAAACCCTACTGCAATATTACTTGGTGAACTGACCTGAAATAATTTCTTCCCTATAATGCCATCTGCCTCAGTTTTCAAAGAAATGACTCTTGACAATATTAAGTGTGATATGTAGTGTTTTCATTTTTAAAAAGTTCTTCTTAGAGATTAGGACCATAGACTAGGGACCATCTAGTTCAACCACCTTATTAAAAGTGAGGAAACTAAGGTCCTGAGAGTTTAAATAATTTTCCTCAAGTGACCAACATGGGATTAGAACCAAGGTTTTCTGATGCCGAATCCAATGCTCTTTTCACAATCCCCTATTATTTTAATTCCCAGCCCCCCCCCCAAAAAAAAACCCAACATTTACAATGTTTCAGTGTAGAGCTATCTTCGTAGGCTCATTAGAGCCTGACAATTACCCTGGTTCAAGTTCCCACTGAATGTTGACTCAGTGACTCCAAAAGAGGCCCTTCAAGGCAACACAGTATATAGCACGTTAACACCCTAGACAGACATATGGCAGCATTTGCAATGAGAATGCAATACAGAAAAGAAATGCTTCATCTTCTTCCAACTTTTATTGGGAAAATCCTTATTCCAAAAGTAAAGCAAACATTTGTTACACAGAAGATCTCATTTACAGATCTATTCTGTAACAGAAATTCAGTACAGATCTATTGGAGGGTTGTTTGTTTATTTTACATGTACTAAGGAGAGCCAATTACTGAGATAACTGAAAGACAAGGGCAGAAGTATGTCCTTCAGAAAAGCAGCTGCTAAATTAATCTGAAGCCCATTAATACCACAGGCACTGAGCTTACTGATTTTCCTCTTGAAATCATGACAAGGAGAGAATGGGTATGCATATGTATATATACACACATCTATATCTATGTATGTATTTTTATATGTATATACACACATGTGTGTATACAATGCACATATATGTATGTATATATTGTATCTGTGTATCCAATGTATATATGTGTGTGTGTTTTAGAAACATACTTACATAGACATGAGAGATAGTAGAGTATAGTGGATAGAGAGCTTGGTCTTGGAACCCAAAAGGCCTGGGGACAAGGCCAGGATTTGAAACATACTGGTTGCATGACCCTGGTCAGTCACTTAACCTCCCAGTGCCCCTAGGTAATTTTCTAAGTTGCACAGCAGGTGCTGAATACCTTAACCCAAAGGAAAAACTCTAATGTATCCCTGATTCAAGGTGCCTTCGAATTCCTTTAGGAACTTTACCTCTATACTCAATTTCCCATCTCATTAACTTTCCATAATTTTAAGAATAACTTTATCACATATGCATAATCTTCTCACATTACATCTTTCTGCATCTGCAATCGAATTCTGATGCCATATTTTGGAACATGTTCTTGAAGACTAGCATTTGAATATGAGCTCCAGCAGGTCCTTCTAAGTCAAAAAGGTTTCAGGTATTAGCTATGTGATGAATGCTTTGTCCTCGGAACTAAGTTCAAAGAGACATTATTATATTGACTGTGATGTAAGGGGATATTCAGGATGATTAGTACCACTGGTGTAAGGACTGATGAGCCCTTTTCAGGGCTGCTCATCTACCTTTGGTGTCTACCTCACTTGTGGCTCCAACTAGCTTTAGCATGCACAATATCACACCCCTGGTAAACAGGCCTGTTGGCAAGTTAGGGGGATGCCTACCCTGAGCACATGAAAACTTTCCCCTGTGGAGTGGGTGGATGAGAACAGTTTGTTCCAGTGGCCATGAAGGTAGGCGAAGCAGGCTTTATGGAGCACTTAGACCTTGGTCAGACATCAAAGGTACCAAGTCATTCACAGTATCCTGGACTACAGACAGTCATTTTGACTTTTGTCCTGCCACTGGACTTGGATAACTCAGGAAGAGAGGTTGAGGATGATGGCTTTGTGCAATTTTATCTCACTTAAATCCAAATTATGCACAAGTCATCACTGTGATATCATTGGTCCTCTTTGAAAACTAAGGACAAACAACGACATCATATTAACTATAAGCCGATGAATTTTTCTGCTATACCCAACCCTGAATACCATCTGCTTTAAGCCTGGAGGCATGGTGACCTGAGTTGATAGGAAGAGCACCAAAGCCAGTCTTATCCCTTCGAAGTATAGAAGTCTTCAATATTGGTTCTTCTGCTTTAAGATATTAGCTCTTGACACTATTATTTTCTAATTCATTCTCTGAGGAAGTTAAGCAGAAAAATGATTTCCCAAAGAAGGTTACATATACTGTCCATACACAGGGCATATATCATAATGTTCACTATGGTAAGATTGTACCTGGTGATTATAAGTAATTTTCAAATTCCTTAAATATTATTCATCACAGTATTCCACTAAAATTGCTTTACTTTATCAAATTTAACAAGATAATAAGTGAAGTTATGCTCCTGGTGCATTATTTTAAAAAAAGTAAATATCAAATAAAAAGCAGTCAGTGTGGTATATTGCAAACAAGACTGAATTTGAAATCAGGAGTGAATGGTGATGGTCACCAAATATCTGCTTCAGCATCTATCAGCCTTGTGGCCTTGAAAAAGTCACTTAATTTCTCTGAGTTTTAGTTATCTCTTTTGTAAATTGGGGAAAATTATAATTATCCTACATATGTATGTCTGTATCTACAGTTATAAATATTTTCATACTTGGAAGCTTTACATAAATATTTGTATGTATATGTGTGTACATACATATAAATATAAATGTTATTACTATTACTAATGAAAAAGCTAGGTGACATTGTGGACAGAGTGCTTAACTTAATGTCAGGAATATGTGAGTTCTAATACTATCTCAGACTCTCCTTTAGCCTACGTTTTCTCTTCTGTAAAAGGGGATAACAATAGCAACTATCTCATAATGTTGTTATGAGGATCAGTTGAGACATCAAATGAAAGTATTTTGCAAGCTTTAAAGCTATGCTTACTACTAACAATAGGCCACTGGTGAAGTAGACTGAAGAGAATAAAGTAAAAAAAGTTCCAGAGTCAGAAGATCTGGAATTGAAATCAAATGACCTAGGTTCAGATTTTAGCTCTACCATATATCATATATGTGGCTTTTGGCAAATCATTCCATCTCTTTGCCTTTCTTTACATGCAAAATGAATAAGGATGATAATATACCTGCACTATCTACCTCATAAGGTTGTGAAATTTAGATGGGATAATATACTTAATGAAAATTGTAAAGTACAAAATAAATGTTATTTATTATTATTACATATATACAGCTTTTCATGGCTTGCAGTCCTCGTATGATTATATTTGCCTTCTTAGTCCTAAGCATCATATTTCAAGAAAGGATGAAGGCAAATTACCCTGATATCCTAGAACCAGATAAATGGAAATGAAAAGAATCCATACATCACCAGCTGAAAGAGCTCCCAAAATGAAAACTCTGAGAAATATCATAGCCAAACTCCCAGGTCAAAGGGAAAATATTACAAGCAGTCAGGAAGAAACAATTCAGTACTGTGAAGCCACAGTCAGGATAGCACAAGATTTAGCAGCTTCTGCATTAAAAGATTACAGGACTTGGAATATGATATTCCAGAGGGGAAACCAAGTCTCACCTATCTCATGAAACTGAGTATAATCCTTCAGTGGAAAAAATGGGTGTTCAAAGAAACAGAAGACCCAAGTGTTCTGGATGAAAAGACCAAAACAGAATAGAAAACTTGATTCTTGATCAAATACAAGACTCAAGAGAAGCATAAAAAAGCACTTTTCTCATGACAAGTCTGTAAGGTAGAAAGCATGAATATTATAATCCAAAAAAATTGAGGACTAGGAAAAGGAAGTGGCCTGCACAGATGCACTCAGCTAATCTTGTGGATGTAGAAAATCTAACCAAGCTAGATGTTGACAAGTTCCTGTTTTCCAAAAAGCAGTCTCACTGTTTTCAGAGAGGCTTATCACCAAGTTGGCCATAAAGTAATCAACTTTTTTCAACTACTACAACTTACAAATACTTTTTTACAAGGGTGAAGAGAGGTTTTAATCAGTGGAAGTAATATATTGTGGAAGTAATGTACTTTCTATATTAATAATAACTATACCTACAAAAATCCTTAATATTTTAAACTTGCAAGAATATGTGTATATACATACATATATGTATAATAAACATGTGTACACATAAATATATATGTGTGTGTGTCTGTGTACAGTTCTTCTATAGAAATTTGTTCAATTTATTCAAACACAATTGATATACCAGGAAACAATATTATATATAACTTGAATTTCACATTTACTTCTGATTTTTTTTCTTTGAGAATAAGAAAACTGAACCCAGATGAACTGAACTGAACCAAGCATGAAATGTGCATACCTCAACTATCTACCAATTCCCTCAGTGGCCATCATGTATTAATCTGCCAGTTTGGATAATACCAATTCACAAGCTTCTACCCTTTCTATACCCACTTCTACAAGCAAATCTAAGATCTTTTTAACATGGTAAAGTGCCACATTTATTGTTTATCTTCTGGGGAAGATTAATAATCTGTGGGCCAAGAAGGGCTGGCAGATATTATATCCTACTCTATCTTCCATCTTGGCTGAGGTCCCAGCCTGAGGAGTTGTAGTCCACAAAGGTTCTGCCTTCTTGCTTGCCCATAGTGAATTGAGCTTGCCAGCCTCATCCAGATAGGAACTAGAGGACTGACCGAGCGGCAACTGGAGACCATGGATCCCACCATTGTTTATTATAGTATTTATGTTTTTTTAAAAACATTTAATGTGAGTAAAACTGTGCTACACTTTTTATTAAATTCCTTTTTTAAAAAATAATTGATGACATTTTCGAGTTGTTGTACCTCAATTCCATTTTTCTGATAACTAGCCCCTGTGATTTTTTTTTTTTTTGCTTTTTTTGGAGGGCATTTGGGGTTAAGTAACTTGCCCAAGGTTATACGGCTACGTTTTTTTTTGTTTGTGTGTGTTAAGTGGCTGAGGCTGGAACCGAACTCAGGTCCTTCTGGCTCCGGGGCTGGCACTCTACTCACTGCGCCACCTAGCCGCCCCAGCCCCTGTGATTTTTATTGCATGATTTTGCATAGCCCAGTGATTTTAAGGAATTCATAGAACAGAACTCCCTCTTTGTATTTCTTTTTGTGTATATATGTATGCATGTATGTACACATATGTGTATTATGCATATATGCTTCCAAACGTAAAACTTTTGCTAATTAGACAATATTACCATTAGAAAATTAGGATTAGGGGCAGCTAGGTGGTACAGTGAATAAAGCACCAGCCCTGGAGTCAGGAGAACCAGAGTTCAAATGAGACCTCAGACACTTGACACTTAACTAGCTGTGTGACCTTGGGCAAGTCACTTAACCCCAATTGCCTTGCCTTCCCCCCTCCAAACAGCAACAACAACAAAAACCGGGATTAAATTATAGTATGGAAGGGCAAAACTTAAAAGCTTATGTGTTTTATAATTCATTAATGTTAACAACCAAAATAATAGGTATTATAGAATGGTGGAACACTTACATGGTAGGTAGCTTATGCGTATGTGCTGTGTCCACAGAAGAATTTAAGCACATTTCCACGGTCCCAGAAAAGTTAGTCATTTTTGCTTTCCTCTCCAAAGTGAGTTTCACCTTGTAGCAACTCTTATGTAAACCCCCTTTGATATGACTACCACTCTAGGACAGGGCAACATTACCTCATATCTGGGAATATACCTGCCAAAACAAGCCCAGGAATTATATAAACAAAATAATTTTTAAAAACCCAACTTGCTATGCCTGAATTATTGCAATAGCCTGTTTGTGGATCTGCAGGATTCAGTTTTTCCACTCTATTCCATCACCCATTCCTCCAGCAAAGTTATTTTCCTAAGGTGCAACTGTGACTGTTACCTTACACACACACACACACACACACACACACACACACACACACATACAATCTTCGACTTGCCCCATAACTTGCCCCATGACCTTTACCTTATCAGTCTTCTTATATCTTATAACACCCTCCTCTCCACCCCACCCTGTTCTCCAAATAGGACACCATGTCTCTCTCTCTCTCTCTCTCTCTCTGTCTCTCTCTCTGTCTCTCTCTCTCTGTCTCTCTCTCTCTGTCTCTCTCTCTCTGTCTCTCTGTCTCTCTCTCTGTCTCTCTCTCTCTCTCTCTCTCTCTCTCTCTCTCTCTCTCTCTCTCTCTCTCTCTCTCTCTCTCTCTCTCTCTCTCTCCCCTCTGTCTCTCTATCTCTCTGTCTCTGGGTTTGTTTTTTTTTGCCTGTCCCTCATACTTGGATCTCTCTCCCATCTCATCTCTAGCTTCTTGATCCTTTTGTCATACTTTGGGATCACAAAAAAACAGATCACAAGATATAGTTACTAATGCAACCCTCAACAATCAAAGTAAAGATGGGTATATCCACTAAATAAAATATAACTGGTAGCCGAAATCCAAGCTATTAACATTTTTTTCTATTCTTTGGTTATTTGAACTTTTAGAAATTTTTATTTTTCAGCTTTTGGGGGGAAGCATAAAAGGTGATTCTGTCATAGGTCTTGTTTTTTTCTCTCAGGGAATCTGGAAGAACATTTTCTTGCTTGTATTCTAATTAGGCACTCCCTAAGATCAAGAACCACCAGTTTCCTCAAGCATCTGGACATCCAGCTGGGTGTGTTGTTGTGAGTCTGTATGTCCATGTTTAATTACCTCAGTGATTTCCTTTCTTTTTATGTGTGTCTTTTTTGTAGAGTGGCCACATTGTTTAGAGTGAGATTTCCTTTGCAGACAGTACAGTTTCCGTTGTTTTAGTTAGAAAATTTGATTAATGAACTGCGCTATTTTACTTATAGCTATTTTAATCACTGCTAAAGTACAACAAATTTAACTTGCTTTTCCAAGTCCACATTAGACTCTCCAAAAGGAGATTATATGATTCCAGTGTTTTCTCAAAATGTTAGGAAGTATTATCGAGGACCTTTGGCCATCTTTGACTAAGTCAAATGCCCATGGAAGGTAACCTATGACAAACTTTTTTTTCACATATTCTGTTACCTCATTTGACAAGTCATTATAATATTTTTAAAAGAATCTGCTTTTGGAAATATTTAACACTTTTTAATTTATTTACCTATCTCACAAGGTCATAGTGTGAAATGTGATAATATATGGAAAATATGTTATTTATTATTAGCTTTATATATTCTTTAAGAGTTTATAATACTGGGTTTCTGGTGGGGCTCCCACAACAGTGCCCACACAGAAGAGAAGATGGCAGAAGAATCCAATGATGAAAAGAAGTCACTGGCTAAGTTCGAGTTAGAATGGGAGACAGAACTACATTTTGAGGTGGAGGCTTCCCAGTCAGCCCAGCTGGAACTACTAGCTGGCATGGCAGAGATCTTCGGCACAGAACTGACTTGAAACAAAAAAAAAAATTCACTTTTGATGCAGGTGCCAAAGTTGCAGTCTTTACTTGGCATAGCTGTTATCTCAGACTGAGTGGGTACAATGAGGTGGCTTATGTCTCCAGTGATACTCCCATGCTCCTTTATCTCAATACTCACACCACCCTGGAACAAATGAGATGGCAGACAGAGGGAGAGGAACAACGAGGTCCTCTAGTGATGGTAGTTGGCCCTACAGATGTAGGTAAATCCACAGTATGCCGCCTTTTACTCAATTATGCTGTATAACTAGGCTGGAGACCCATCTTTGTGGAGCTGGATGTCAGCCAACGCTCTGTGTCCATTCCTGGAATTATGGGGGCCCTTTATATTGAGTGACCTGCTGATGTAGAGAAGGGTTTCTCTATCCACTGGTCTATCATTTTGGCTCCACTACACCTGGTACCAACATCAAGCTTTACAATAAAATTACTTTGCACCTTGCAGATGTCTTCAATCAATGTTGTGAGGTAAACGGCTGAGCCTCTGTCAGTGGCTGTGTCATTAACATCTGTGGGTGGGTCAAGGGCTCTGGCTACCAGGCCTTGGTGCATGCTGCTTCTGCTTTTTGAGCAGATGTGATGGTGGTACTGGCTCAGGAACGACTGTACAATGAGCTGAAGTGTGACTCGCCCCACTTTGTGCATACTGTTCTTCTCCCCAACTCAGGAGAAGTGGTTGAACAGTCCCTACTCCTCCGGGAGTATAGGGATGAGCGCATTCTAGAGTATTTCTATGGTTTCTGAGGCTGTTTCTATCCCCATGCCTTCAATATCAAATTTTCTCATGTGAAAATCTACAAGGTCGGGGCTCCCACCATGCCAGACTCATGTCTCCCTTTGGGAATGTCGCAGGAGGACAATCAGCTGAAATTGGTACCAGTTATCCCAGGGCAAGACATGGTGTGTCTCAACCACCTCTTGGGTGTCAGCACAGTTGAGGGCACTTAGGAGAACATCTCGGAGACCAGTGTGCTGGCTTCATTATGGTGACTAATGTGGACTTGGAGCACCAGGTTTTTACTGTGCTCTCTCCAACCCCTTGCCCACTGCCCAAGAACTTCCTCCTCATTATTGACATCTGCTTCATGGGTCTTAAGAAGGGATTTCTGCATGTGTCACAGGGACCCTCTACATACATCCAAGGGGTTGGGGAGGGCTCAGGTGGTTGGAGGCTCTTGTGGCTAGAAACTCCTGGGTAAAGCTGGTTTAGTGGGAAACAGGCCACCTTTGAGAAATAATGGTAACCTAACCCTTTGAAATTGCATTTTCCTCTTGGTTCATGACTGGTGACTTAGCCTCAGCATAGACCTGGGATGCCAACTGGGATTTTTAGGTACTCTGGGAAAACACTGACCCTATGTCACTGTGTAACTAGGTGTTCCAATAATGTTCTTCCTTCTGGCTTTTCATCCTTAACTTATATTTCACACACTATCCTTTTGTCTTTGTCCATGGTGGAGATACAAATTGAAGGACATCTTTCAGGAGAGTTCGTACTTTTAAAAAAGATTTTTCTAGTTTTAATAAATATTTTTGCAGCACTTCAAAAAAAGAGTTTATAATACTTAGATGTATATATTTTGGATATATATTTTTTTATTTTTTTTCTGGACATGTGATTATGTCCATGTAACATACCTCCTGGAGATGAAACCCCCAATAACAGCACAGATCGGCAAATCTTCTACAACTTACAGTCTTAAAGAGCTTCCAGGAAGACTGAAAAGTTAAATGATTTGCATAGGGTCATATAATCAATATATGTCACGGGTAGATGACGCAGGTTAACCTATATCAAAGGTCAGATAACTATCCAATATACCACTTTGTTTTAACATTATTGATTGAAAAATAAGGCCCAAGAGAATAGGTTGTAAGTTACTGGGTTTTTTTTTTTTTTAAGTTTGGAAGAGAAGGCATGAGGGGTGATAATAGCAGTCTGAAAGATTTTGAGTCATTTCAGCCACACATTAAAATGTGATATAATTCCCATTAAACAGCACTAAATGGGGTATAGCATCACTAAATATTTCAGGCCCCTTATCATCTTTCTTTGCCCAACCTCCAATTCTCTATGCCCCTCTGCTTTTGAGTACAGTTTTCTGATTATTTTGATTTATCTAATAGTAGTACATATAAAATCACCATTAAAACAAAAATCGGGGGTGGAGCCAAGATGGCGGAGTAGAAACAGTGCGTCCAAGCCACTGTCCCCCCAGATCACCTCCAAACTATGTAAAAGGGGGCTCTGAACAACTTCTGGAACCCCAGCACCCACAGAACGACACAGAGAAGCTAACCTCCCTGAGGACAGCCCAGCAGCCCTGCAGGTAGGACCAGCACAGCAGTCTGGGAGCCAGCAGTGCAGCACAGTGTGCAGTGCGTGGGGAGCCGAGCACAGGTCCGCCTGAGTTGAGGTTTTAGCCCCAGGGCGGCAGGGCCAGCAGCCAGCTGGAGGGACCCCAGGACACCAGCAGCTGTGGCGATTCCAGAATTATCAACATAGACATGCCTAGAACAAAGTGAGAGGTTAGTGCCCTATGGACTTTGGGACCAGTATTTGGGGAATGTGTCAGCTTCCTCCCCTGGGGGCTAGAAGCTGCTGAGGAGACACACCATTTTGTAGTTTTCAGAGGCAGCTCCAGCTCCTGGCCTGCGAACTGTAGGGAGATCCAGTGATCAGCCTTGGGGGATAATTGCTCTTGCTTTAACCTCCCGGGATCTGGATTGTGATCTGGGGTGGAGGTTGTGGGTGGGTTTCCAGCTTGCCAGAAACGGAAGTTGTCCCCCACACATTCGGGACGAAAGTTCCCATCTGGTGGCAGAGCCAAAGTGTGGCAACAAGCCCAAAAGTCAAGTAATTAAGTGGCAACATGCCAAGGCAAAGGAAACAAATTAAACAGAAAAATGCAACCTTAGACTCCTACTTTGGGGGCAAAGAGGATCGAAGCATGGAACAGTCAGAGGACTTTAAGGTCAGAAATCCTGCTCCAAAAGCCCCAAAGGAAAACATGAGCAGGTTACAGGCCATAGAGGACCTTAAGAAGGATTTTAAAAATCAAATAAGAGAAGTGGAGGAAAAATTGGGAAGAGAAATGAGAAGGATGCAGGAAAAGTATGAAATGAGGGTCAACAGCCTGACTGAGAAAAACAACACCTTAAAAAATAGACTAACTCAAATGGCAAAGGAGGCCCAAAAGGGCAATGAGGAGAAGAATGTCTTAAAAAGTCGAATTTGCCAGATGGAAAAATAATCTCACTGAGGAGATTCATTCCCTCAGAGTTAGACTGGAGCAAATGGAAGCTAATGACTTTATGAGAAATAAAGATACTGTTAAGCAGATCCAAACAAATAAAAGATTAGAAGGCAATGTGAAATATCTCATGGGAAAAACCACTGACCTGGAAAATAGATCCAGGAGAGACAACTTAAAAATTATTGGACTACCTGAAAGCCACGATCAAAGAAAGAACCTAGAAATCACCCTTCAAGAAATTCTCAACGAAAATTGCCCTGATGTTTTAGATCCAGAGGGCAAAATAGTGGTTGAAAGAATCTACTGATCACCTCCTGAAAAAGATCCCCAAAAGAAAACTCCCAGGAATATTATAGCCAGGTTCCAGAATCCCCAGATCAAGGAGAAAATACCACAAGCAGCCAGGAAGAAACAATTCCAATATTGTGGAAACACAATCAGAATAGCACAGGACCTGGCAGCTTCTACACTGAGGGAGAGAAGGGCATGGAATATGATATTCCAGAGGGCAAAAGAACTGGGCATGAACCCAAGGGGCCCCTACCCAGCAAAACTCAGTATTTTGTTTCAGGGGAAAATATGGTCATTCAGTGGAATAGAGGACTTTCAAGCATTCTTGAGGAAAAAAACAGAGTTGAATAGAAAATTTGACATCCAGACACAAGAAGCAAGAGATGCCTCAGAAGGTAATCAGGGAAAAGAAATTAAAAGGAACTTATCAAAGTTGAACTATTTACGTTCCTATATGGAAAAACAATAACTGTGACTGATGAAACCTTTCTCAGTATGAAAATAATGGAAGAAGGGTGTATGGTCATATGAATACATATATGAATGTGTGTATATATGTTGACAGTTATATATGGATAGAGGGTATAGGTTGAATTTGTTGGGAAGGGAGGATACTCAAGGGGTGAAATTATGAGGTGAGAGAGGAAAGTGGCAAGAGGAGACGGGGAGAGACAGGGTAGGGTAAACTATCTCATATGGAAGAAGCAAGGGGAAGTGGCTGCAAAGGAGGGGAAGAATAGGAAGGCAAAAAGGCAAAACCACATTCTCATTGAATTTGGTTCAGGGAGAGAATGACATACATACTAAATGGGATATCTCAACCTGCAGCAGAATAGGGGGAAGGGGGATGAGAGGAGGGATGATGGATGGGAGGGCATCCTTGGGGGGAGGGGAGGTTGGAAGTACCCACTATAGAAGAGGGACAGGATCATGTAGGGAATGGACCAGGTGGGGGTGGGATGAGTGGGAGGGAATTATAAGCAGCCTTGTACAATATATCTACTATGGTAATGTTTTGCATAGCTAGACATGTACAACATATACTGAATTACTTTTCCTCCCAGAGGGAATGGGTGACAAGGGAGGAAGGGAATGGATCTGAAATTCGAGGTCTTAAAATTAAATGTTTCAAATATATACAAATACTGTTATTAATACTCTTTTGCTTGTGGTTGGAAGATAAGATGTGCAGGCATTGGAACACAGAGATTCACCTTTCTCTAATGGAAAAGTCGAAGGGGGTGTGGGAGAAGATATGGGAGAGAACAAATTGGAGGAAGCGATATCTTGTGGGACTGCTATTCTGGGAGAGTGGGTAGGGGAAAAACAGGGGGGAAAATAATTGTAACTCAAAATCTGGCAGAAATGAATGATGTAAAACAGAAGTTAATAAAGCATTTGTTTAAAAAAAGAATTAACTTTACATAAACGTTTAAGCAATAATAACAAAGAAACTGAGATAAAGTTTAAAGTGTCTTAGCAGATACTTGACTTAGATGCAAAAGAAAAAAGATGGTGACCTAGAGTTATTTAAAACAATAATGTACAGTCATATGAAATCTAGTAGAGCTGTTGGTGGATCTGTTGGCATCAATTTACTAGTTATACTTTATTCAGTGGATATACCCATCTTTACCTTGATTTTTGAGGATTGCATTAGTAGCTATATCTTGGCAATCTGGTGGTTTTTTTGGTGCTCTCAAACAACTACCTTTGCATAAAAAAAAGCAGAGATGAGGAGGGAGAGAGATCCAGCTCTAAATCATTACTGATTAGAGAAATGCAAATTAAAATGACATTGAGATACAATTTTACATCTATCAAGTTGGCTAAAATGGTTGAAGGGGAAAGCAATAAATGTTGGAAGGGATATGGAAAAATTGTTGGTGGAATTGTGAACTGATCTAAGCATTTGGGAGAACAACCTGGAATTGTGCTTAAAGAGTTATTAATAAGCTGCCTATACCCTTTGACCCATAAATACCACTACTGGGTGTAGTTCCCAAGATGATTAAGGAAAAAGGAAAAGAACATAATTCTAAAATATTTATAGCAACTCTGTGTTGGTAAAGAACTGAAAATTGCAGTGATGCCTATCAATTCAGGAATGGCTTAAAAGTTTTATATGATGGAGATGGAATATCACTGTGCTATAAGAAATGATGAGCTTAATGATATTAGAACAACATGAATATACTTGCATGAAATAATGAAATGAAATGCACACAATTAAGAGAACATTGCATACAGTAACAGCAATATTTTAAAAGAACATCTTTGAGCAACCAAGTCATTTTGACTATTATAAATGCCCAGATTAAGTAGAAATGTCATATGAAGAAAGATGTTGTCTGCATCAAGAGAAAGAACTGATAAATAGAAGCATGTATAGAATTATTTTACATATATTATATATGTAATATGTACATATACATATGCATATATACATTTGTGTCTAATGATAGCCAACTCTAGGTCAGTAGTGGGGAGAGTGGAAAAAAATTTACATGATAATTTTATTATATATTTAAAAGGAATAGCAAGTTCTACATAATAGACTTGTAGTTTCATGTACAATCATTTTTTTATATTATACTATTATGGAAATGCCTATTTTATTCCATAAATTAAAAATAAATAAAAATTAAAAAAGGATGGTGGCCAAAGGCAACATTGGTTTAGAATATTATCTCATTTGTAAAATCTTATATGTATGGATAATGGATGATTATTAGATAGGTGGCATACTGGGCAGAATACTGGACTTCTCATTAGAATGACTTTAGTTAAGTCTTGCTTCGCTCAGCTATAACCACTAACCTCCCTCAGGCTCAATTTTTTTTTATCTACAAAATAGTTATAATGACACTTACTTTGCAGGGTTGTTGTAGAACCAAATTATTTATATATATAATGTGTGTGCGTGCGTGTGTGTGTGTGTATACACACACATATATATGTCTGTGTATGTGTATGTATGTATGACTTTGAAAATGCTACATGAACATCATAGAATAAGAGAGAAGCAATGGAGAGTAAAACCAGATCAAAGAAAGTTTAGTGAGACATCTAGCTAAGTAAGTTCATCATAAGGGTATTTATAGATAAAAATTTAAAAAAAACACATACAGAAGAATGAAAAATCTGCAGAAATTATTTATTGTAATAAATTGTTTTCACCATTAAGTATAGTAGAAATACCACAGTGGAATTTTAGTATCATACTCCTTGATGTTCTCATAAGGTAGGAGAAAAGATCAAATGTGAGAAAAGCCGTAAGATTAGACTAGATAGATAGATAGATAGATAGATAGATAGATAGATATAAAGAGAGAGAGAGAGAGAAAGAGAGAGAGAGAGAGAGAGAGGACGTCATTGCTATGGTTGACACATTGTGAGCGTACTGAAGGATAAATTCATGATGTGTTTGAAGGAAGTAAAGAAACCAACAGTGTTTAAAAATATCTCAGACTTTATTAATATTGAAAAAGAGGTCATGTAATGGTTATCAATAACTATACACCTATTCACTAACTTTCTCATACCTATAAAAATTATATACATACAAAGGAAGACCCTACTTGATGAGGATCTTAATAGGCAACTAGGTGGTTCAGTGGATAGAGTACCAGGCCTGGAATCAGGAAGATTACTTTTCTTGATTTCAAATCTGACCTCAGATCATTACTAGCTGTTTAAATACTGGGCAAGTCATTTAACCTTGTTTGCCTTAGTTTTCTCATCTGCATATGAGCTGGAGAAGAAAAAGACAAACTACTCCAATATCATTGCCAAGAAAATCCCAAATAGTGTGATAAAGAATTAGACACTAAACATTAAACTATAATAACAATAAAAACCAGTAATCTTCAAAAATGAGTATCTTTACCATGTTACAGTTTTTTTGGGTTTTTTTTTTTTTTTTTTGCTTTTTGGAGGGCAATTGGGATTAAGTAACTTGCCCAAGGTCACATGGCTAGGTTTTTGCTTGTGTGTGCATTAAGTGTCTGAGGCCGGATCCAAACTCAGGTCCTTCTGACTCCAGGACCGGCACTCTACTCACTGTGCTGTGCCACCTTGCCACCCCGATGTTACAGTTTTCCTAAAGAGGAATATGTGGGATCTCACTGTGCTTAATATTTGTTGATCATGAAAACAATTATTTGGTAGAGCAAGATACTAAAGGGCCCTCCTCAAAAAAAAAATGTCTTCTATATGTCAAAATCCCTCAAGATTCCTTGAAAGATATAACAACAGAAATAATCCAGTTCAGTGAATTTCAGATCATAAACATCTGATGTCATTGTTATGAAAACAATCCAGAACAGAGTGGAAGCTGCAGATGGATTCCCTGTGGATGAGAAAATCTTCCAGAAGTTCCTGTTTGCTGATGATATGGTACAGATTTTATCAAGCCCTGTAACATTGTAGTAACACATCCATAGCTACTCAAAAGAGTTTAATCTATCTCTTCCTACACAAGGCACAAAATAGATCAGGAATCCTATTGCCCATATAATGAAATAAACCTGAATTTACAACCTGTAGTACTTAATTCTATAGTCTATGTGTCGATGATAGACACTATAAATAGACTTTAAAATGAGTCTGGAATTAAGCAGCAGGAGAATAGATTAGATGGCACTGGGGAAATTGCAAAGCTTTTCTTTTCTTTTTTTTTCTTTTTTTCTTTTCTTTTTTTTTTTTTTTTTTTTTAAAGCAATTGGGGTTAAGTAACTTGCTCAAGGTTACACGGCTAGTCATTGTTTATGTGTGGGTGCTTATTTTCTGAGGCCGGATCTGATCTCGGGTCATCCCAACTCCGAGGCCGACGCTCTTACTCACTGCACCTCCTAGCCACCCCTTTAGGGCAATTGGGGTTAAGTAACTTGCCCAAGGTTACACGGCTAGGTTTTTGTTTGTATGGATTAGGTGTCGGAGGCCGGCTCCGAACTCAGGTCCTTCTGATTCCAGGGCCGGCGCTCTATTCACTGCGCCACCTAGCCACCCCCTTTTCTTTTTTTTTTAATAATCATAAATTTCTCTCAGAAACAAAAGCCTATCCTTTTTGTTTTTAAATCCAATTTATGTATTTACTTTTAGTTTTCAACATTCATTTCCACAAAATTTTGAGTTACAAATTTTTCTCCTGGTCTTTTCCCCCACCCCAAAATAGCTAGCCTACTGAATACCCATTTCCCCAATCTATTCTCTCTTATATACTCCCCCATATTCCCCACCTCCTAACTTTATAGTAAGGCAAGATGGATTTCTGTACCCCAGTGTCTGTGTATCTTATTTCCCAGTTGCCTGAAAAAAAATTATACACATTTGTTTTTAAAACTTTGAGTTCCAGATTTTTTCCCTTCTTCCCTTCTTACCAACCCCAACTGGAAAGATAAGCAATTCAATATAGGTTGTACATGTGTAGTTATGCAAAACATTTCCAAAGTAGGTATATGGTGAAAGACTATATTTCCTCTATCCTGTCTATCCTGCCCCTCACTTATTCTATTTTCTCATTTGATCCTGTCCCTTTTCAGAAGTATTTCCTTCTAACTACCCTCTCCCCCAATCTTCCCTTCCTTCTGTCATCCCCCCTCTTATCCCCTACCCCCCTGTTTTCCTGTAAGGTAAGATACCCAGTTGAGTGTGTATGCTATTCCCTCCTTAAACCAAATTCAATGAGAGTAAGGTTGTCCCATTCCCTTTCACATTCTTGCTCTCCCCCCCTCCCCCATTGTAAAAGTTTTCTCTTGCCTCAGCCTCTTGCTGAAAATTATATGAAATAATTTACCCTAATCTATCTCTCCCTTTCTCCTCCCAATATATTCCTCACTCACCTCTCAATTTTATTTTTTAGATATCATCCCTTTATACTCAACTCATCCTGTACCCTTTATCTATGTATACACGAACATAAATGTGCACACTCTCACATATATATTTATATATACCTACACCCTACTATTCATACATATATATGTATGTATACATATATATATGTATACATATATACATATATATGTATACACACACACACATATATATACATATATATATTCCCTTCAACTGTCCTCATACTGAGAAAAGTCTTATGATTTAAAATTGTAGTTTTTCGATGTAGTAATGTAAACAGTTCAACTTTAATTAGTTGTTTATGATTTCTTTTCCATTTACCTTCTCATGCTTCTCTTGCTTCTTGTATTTTCAAAGGCAAATTTCTTGTTCAGCTCTGTTTTTTTCATCAAGAATGCTTGAAAATCCTCTATTTCATTGAATGACCATATTTTTCCCTGAAACATTATACTCAGTTTTGCTGGGTAGGTGATTCTAAATTTTAATCCTAGCTCCTTTGACCTCTGGAATATCATATACCAAGCCCTTTGATCACTTAGTGTAGAAGCTGTTAGGTCTTGTGTTATACTGATTGTGCTTCTACAATACTCAAATTGTTCCTTCCTGACTGCTTGCAGTATTTTCTCCTGGATCTGGAAACTCTGGATTTTGGCTGTATTATTTGTAAGAGTTTCCTTTTTGGGATCTTTTTCAAGAGGCAATCTGTGGATTCTTTCAACCTCTATTTTGCCCTCTGGGTCTAGAATATCAGGACAATTTTGCTTGATAATTTCTTGAAAGATGGTGTCTAGGCTCTTTTTTTTTTAATCATGGCTTTCAGGTAGCCCAATAATTTTAAAATTATCTCTCCTGGATCTATTTTCCAGGTCAGTGGTTTTTCCAATGAGATATTTCACATTGCCTTCTATTCTTTTTGGATCTCTTTTATAGTATCTTGATTTCTCATAAAGTCACTAGCTTCCATTTGCTCCAATATAATTTTGAAGGAATTATTCTCCTCACTGAGTTTTTGAAGTTCCTTTTCCATCTGGCAAATTTGACCTTTTTAAGGCATTCTTTTCCTCATTGGCTTTTTGGGCCCATTTTGCCATTTGAGTTAATTTTTTAAGGTGTTATTTTCTTCAGTCAGGCTGTTGACTTGCTTTTCTTGACTTTCTTGCATAATTCTCATTTCTCTTCCCAATTTTCCCTCCACTTCTCTTACTTGGTTTTCAAACTCCTTCTTGAGCTCCTCCATGGCCTGGAACCAATTCATATTTTTCTTGGGAGTTTTTGATGCAGAAGTTCTGACTTTTTGTCTTCTTTCCATTCCATGCTTTGATCCTTTTTGTCCCTGACAAAGGAATCTATGATAGGATTGTGTTTCCTTTGCTTGTTCATGTTGCCAGTCAGTTACTTGACTTTTGAACTCTTTGCCATGATAGAACTCTGCTTTCAGAATGGAGAGGGCTTTGTCCCAAATCACCGGAGTTTTCACAACTGCTGGAGCAATTAGGAGGGCTCCCTCTCTGCAGCCTCCACAGGCTCTGGCACCTGGCCACACACCCCAGGATCTATACCCGAGACTGTGATCCAGATCCAGGCAGGTCAAAGAAAGATCAATTAGTCTCTGAATGGTTGCTTGGTCCCCCTATGATCTGCAGGCCAGGAGCTCCTGAGGCAGCCATGTGGGGCAGCCCATCTGCCACTTCTTGCCCAAGGGGCAGGGGCTGGATTGTGCTCTTCCATCCATTCCTGTTCCAACAGAATTCCACATTGACTTTTTACTTTGTCTTTGGCATTTATGGGTTGAGAAGTCTGGAAACCACCACAGCTGCTAGTGCTTCCTTCTCCTGAAGTCAAAAAGCTTATCTTTTTAATATCAATATTCTACCATTTGTACCATAGGTCTTGGAATACAATAGTCTCTGAAGAGCTGAAAATGAATATAGTAGAAAGAGCAATGGAGAGATTTATGGAAAGTATGAACAGACTGCAATTTATGACTACTGAGGAACTTTAAAGAAAAAAATAAGATATCATCTGGGAAATCATCAGGAAAAGAAGATCGAATGACATACTATGGTGGCAAGGTGGCAAAGTGGACCCTTTGAATACTCCATTGATGTGTTCAAAATGTCAGGAGAAAGCCAGGAAGGCCTTCACCATGTTGAGTGAACAAACTGGTGAATTTATAAAAGGACATGAATGAGAATGACGTGAAATGTGCAAAAAAGGACTGTTTGTAATGTGCTTCATTGGAGGGTACTTCTAAATATCATCTCTTTAAATATTCTAATATAATGAACACCATTTAAAGAAGGGTTCTCTGTTACCCCATATCACAAGATATGTTCCACTAAATTATGCTTTGCCTACAACACACACATAAGGGAAACAAGGGGAAATAAGCATTTCAGTGGTACTTAATATGCAGCAGACACTCTGCTAAGTACTTTTCAAGTATTACTTCATTTTATCCTGAAAACTTCAATACTAACCTATGGAGTGGCGGGGGTCATCTAAATGAGATGTATAAAAAGATTCAAAATGCGGAAGAGACAGAGAAGGGAAAGTCATGTGAATGTGACGTCCTTATTTCCACTACTAGAATTATAAAATCCAAAATTTAGAGCTGGACAGGAGCTAGATCACTAGAATCAGAACAATTTCTTCTGTCAATAATTTGTAACATTGGGAAAGGCAGGAGGAAAGAAGTGAGAACAATACATTGGAAAATACACTGGACTTGAATTCTGGAAAAAACTGAGTTTGAGTCCTGGAGAACACACTTATTAGATGTAAATGCAGGAGTGGGACAATTGATATAGGTAAGATTCAGTTTCTTCACCTGTGAAATGATATATAACCCACTTAGTAGTACATGGTTATGCTGCCTGGACCAACTAGGTGGCTCAGTGGATAGATTACTGGGCCTGGAGTCAGGAAGATTTGAGTTGTTATGTGGACTGCTAATAGCTCTGTGATCTTGAGCAAAGAAATGACCCTCTGAAGGCCTCAGGTTCCTCAACTGTAAAATGGGGAAAATATACCTACTTTCCAGGGTTGTTTTGTGGATTAAATAAAATAACATTTTACAAGGCACCCTTCCTCTCTCTCCCTCTCTCTCTCTCCCTTCTTCCCTCCCTCTTTCCTTCCTTCTTTCTTCCCTCCCTCTTTCCCTCCTTCCTTCCTTTCTTTTTTTCTTTCCTTCCTTCCTTCCTTCCTTCTTTCCTTCCTTCCTTCCTTCCTTCCTTCCTTCCTTCCTTCCTTCCTTCCTTCCTTCCTTCCTTCCTTCCTCCCTTCCCCCTCCCCTCCTTCCCTCTTCCCCCCTCTCCTCCCCTTCCCTCCCTTCCCATCCCCTCGCCTCTCCTCTCCCCTATCCTCTGTCCACATAGGGCATCATGCCCTTGCCTGGGTGCTCTGCCCAACCTCACAAGATATCTTGGTAGTCTCATTTGAGACTACAATACCAACACAGTAACCAGCCCAGGACAACTTGATATCATCAAAGCAATGTGTGAACAGTGGTTAAGAATCTTGACTCATGTTACAGAAAAAATTGAGGCCATTCTCTATGAGCTCCTTCTTCTCCCCCGCTCCTCATTTTCTATCCCTCAGGTGCCTCCCACCACTCTACTCTTTTACTCCTGTCTCATATGATGAAGTGGCTTTACGCCTTCCCAAGGTTAACCTCTCTACTTGTTCAAGTGATCCCATTACATCCTGTCCCCTCCAACAGATCGCTTTTGGTGTCATCCTCACTCTTACACTTATTTTCAACCTCTCCCTCTCTACTGGCTCATTTCCTACTGCCTTCAAACATGCCTTTCTCCCCCCCAACCTTCAAAAACTGTCACTTGATGCTTCCAACCCTGCTATGATGATGATTCTTAAATTTATTTATCCTACCCCAGTCTCTCCTCTGACCTCAAATCTAACATCTCCAACTGCCTTTGAGAATTTCAAACTATCCAGTAGGCCTCCTAAATGCAAATGTTCAAAATGGAATTCATTTTCTTTCCTTTTAAGCCCTCCCTCCTCCCTTCCTTGTTAGTGTAGAGGACAACATCGTCCTCCCAGTACTTTAGGCATTCTTCCTAAGGATCATCCTGGACTCCTCACCATCTCTCACCACCACTTCCATCCAAAATTGCCAAGACTTGTCAATTTTACCTTTGCAACATCTCTCAAATACTCTGTCTTATTTCTTTTAACAAAGTCACCACTCTAATACAGGCCCCATCACCTTATATCTGGGTTATTGTAGTAACTTACAGGTGGGTCTGCTTGCCTCAAATTTCTCCCCATTCCAGGGCGGCTAGGTGGCGCAGTGAATAGAGCGCCGGCCCTGGAATCAGAAGGACCTGAGTTCGGAGCCGGCCTCCGACACCTAATCCATACAAACAAAAACCTAGCCGTGTAACCTTGGGCAAGTTACTTAACCCCAACTGCCCTAAAGGGGTGGCTAGGTGGCGCAGTGAGTAAGAGCGCCGGCCTCGGAGTTGGGATGACCCGAGATCAGATCCGGCCTCAGAAAATGAGCACCCACGCATAAATAATGACTAGCCGTGTAACCTTGAGCAAGTTACTTAACCCCAATTGCTTTAAAAAATAAAATTTCTCCCCATTCCAAAGCATCCTCCATTCGACTACTAAAGTGATTTTCCTAAAATGTAGGTCTGGTCACATCACACACACACCCCACACTCAGTAAACTCCAGTGGCACCCTATTGCCTCTGGGAGCAAATACAAAATACTCTACTTGGCATTCAGAATCCTTTGTAACTTAGGCTCCTTCTACCTTTCCACTCTTTTTATACTTTACTCCTCAAGATATCCTCTTTGATCTAGTGACACTCTCCTCCAGGCTGCTCCACAATAAGATACTCTATCTCTCAGCTCTGGACATCTTCTCTAGCTGTCCCCTGTTCTTGGAATGCTCTCCTTTGTCTGCTCTGGATACTAACCTTCCTGTCTTCCTTTAAGTCTCAACTAAAATCTCACCTTCAACAAGCAGCCTTCCCCCACCTTTCTTAATTCCAATGCCTTCCCTCTGTAAATTATTTTCTATTTGTGCCATATATATTTTGCTTCATATATATTTGTTTGTAGGCTGTCTTTCCCATTAAATTGAGGGTGGACTGTCTTTTGCCTCTTTTTGTATCCCCAGTACATAACACAATGCTTGGAACATAATAGGCACTCAATAAATATTTACCAATTGGTTGATTGAACATAGACTACCTATACTACAGTCACCAAGATACAAGTAGAGCCTAATGGAACAATGTACCTCCCTCCCTGGTACAACGACATTTTGACATTATATCACCAGGAGACATCTTCAGTCTCCACTGTGTCAGAAGTGTGAGTTTATCTCCTAATGTGGTCCTGAGCTGTGGGCTCCTCAGTGAAGGTGTCCCATTTCTATTTGGAGTGATTCTACCCTTGACATTGATCAACTTTTTAAAAGTAATATCTAATTTACTAGTTCTAATGCTTTTTAAATCCCTTTAATGTTCTTTAGCAGCCATCTCCTTAAACTATATGAGACACCTGTATTCCACCTTATCTCATTCTCTTCTAGACTTCATTTTCACTCATAAGAAAAGAAAACTTTCATTTGTTGTGTCTAGAAGAATAAAGGTATTAATGCTGAAAGTCCAATGGGGAGTATATAGGGAGATTATGATAATAATTGAAATAGAGTAACAAGTGGAAGATAATGAGTCAAATCCAAAGAGTATAGCTGGTGGGAAACAGATCTCTGAACTCTGTAGCTCTCTAGACAAATTTTAAAGACTAAAACTGTCATAGAAGATATCAAAATAAATTTGTAAATGTAGTTTCCTTAACAGGAAGTTCCCCATATCAGTGAAATCACAGGTCTGTGCTGTTCCTATTTAGTATTTCAGTATTCATACATTCAAATGTATAAAAGCTCTTTAATGGTTCTGTAGGCCATTTTGTAGGTCTTACATTTTGAAGGGAAGGAATAGATGTAATCTGCTTCCCATAAACCTGACCATCCTTTTCTGTGCAGGTAGTCCATCCATGTAAGGGAGTTATTTCCCAGTACTTTGTTTCATATTTATATGGATTTTGGTTTGTTTGGTTTTTTGTATGTGTGTGAATTGTTGTTGTTGTACACACTCATCTATGACCCTACTTTGGCTCACTAAAAAACAAGGAATTTGTATTAAAATGCTCTTGATACTCAAGCATTTGGGGGAAAGGAAGAAAAGATGAGCTGAATGGCAAAGTCAAAATGCTGAAATTGACTCAGAGGATCTGGGTTTGAATTCTGGTTCTGCTGCTTATTAGCCTGAGGCCTTTGATAAATCACAACTTCATTGCTATCCTCACCTATAAAATAAAGGTATTAGACTCAGTGATCCTTGAAGATTCTTCTAATACTAAATTATGGTCATAATCACATGCTTGCAAAAAGCTTTAGTTAAGAAATGTAGTCTTTAAAATATCCTTTCCAAAATTATAGCCTATTATCTTTTAAAAAAATATTACTTTTGCTCTAGTGAGACGGACCACAGGTGTCCTGTGCCCCATGTGAAATTCTAAGCACCAAAGTGTTTCTGCCTAAGCACTATTTATGCAGTTAACTATACCATAAAGTTTATTGTATTATGTTATGACCATGGACCGTGTGTGATATTCCATAAAATAGGTTTGTCCAAGCATTTTCCCAAAACTCTAGAGTAAAATAATTAAGATCTTTAATGGACTATACAACCTCTTCTACTTATGAAGTAGAAACATACATTTTACATCAATTGTATTGCCAACTGGTAACGGTACATGAACACAACCATGATTATAAAAGCCATCATTCTCTCTGTGCATGGTGCCAGGGACTGTTTTCTAGTTGTTTTCAATCTCATATAAATAGTACTATATGGGTGTACTTTTTGTCTCATTTAATTTCATTATTATTTTTTGATGATAGAAGAAGGGATACTAGCTTTGTACTAAAATGGAGTGAAAGGATAGAAATGCTATTAGATTTTTCTCTGTAGTAGCCATAAAGTTAAAATTTGGAGGCTGAATTTGTCTAACCCTTCAAAGTGTTGGAGAGATATATCTACTGCATCTGAACCACAGGGTCCTGAATAAATTAATTGAGATTGGAGAGATTTTTCCATTGGCCATAACTTATATCAGGGTCAGATATTAAGGGGAAGACACTATTCTAAATACTAAGGATACACAAGGTTATATACTATAATAGCTATAACCGAGAGTCATGAAATCTCATTTGGGAATTCTTGTAATATAATTACTTTCAGTCATGTCTGAGTCTTCATGACCCCATCTGTAGTCTTGGCAAAAATATTGGAGTGGCTTGCTGTTTCCTTCTTCAGCTCATTTTACAGATGAAGAAACTGAGGCAAACAGTGTTGAATGTCTTGCTTAGAGTCACATGGTTAGTAAGTGTCTGAGGTCGTATTTGAACTCAGGACAAAGAGCTCTCCTGATTCCAGGCCCAGTACTTTATCCTAGCTGCCTTGCCATTTTGGAGTTAAAACATACATACATATATATGCACATACATATGTATATACATACATACATATATCTGTGTGTGTATTCTCTGAACTTGGACATAGGTATAGGTAGTGCTATGCAAATCAGAATAGTAGATAAAATAAGTTAAATGCCAAATAATTCACATGAGTATGAGTGATTTACTTAATCCTTATTAAAGTGGACAGGTTAAGTGAAAGTGAATAAATTTAGAAACATTTGACAAGTATAGGGGTGCCAGAACATGATGATGATGATGATGATGATGATGATGATGTTAACATTTATATAGCACTTTAACTTTTTCAGTTTTACATATGTTAATTCTCTTGATCTTCTTAAGAACCCATGGAAATGGGTGCTTATTTATACCTACTTTACATGTGAGAAAACTGAGGAAAGCATAGGTTAAGTGATTTACCTGATTTTACTTAGCTGGTATTGTCTTAGGCCAGATTTGTGTTCAGATCTTCCTAACTCTAGGCCCAGTAACTTATCCACCTCAATACCTAGCTGCTGCTAGGATTAAAGGAGCAAAGGAGAAATTAACTTTCAGATCACTTATAGTGGAAGAGTTCCTGCATTAACAAAGAAGGGACTGAGGTAATCACAGAAGATCAAGTGAACAAATTTGATCACATAGAATAAAAAAAGCTTTTGCACAAACTGATGTAGCTAAGGTTAGAAAGGGCAAAAATCTTTGCAGCAAATTTCTTTGTTAAAGGTCTCACTTCCTAAGTGTGTAAGGAATGTATTCAAATTTATAAGAATAAGAGCCTTAACCAATAGATAAATGGTCAAAGTTCTCAAAGCAAAAATCCAAACTATAAATCACCATATAAAAAAGTTCCAAATTTCTAATAATTAGAGAATGCAAAATTTTAGATTCAACCTGAAACCCATCAGACTAGCCATGTTGACAAAAAAAATGAAAATGACAAAAGATTGTAGGGCTGCATAAAAACAAACATATTAATGCTTTGTTAGTGGAGCTGTGAAATGCTCTAGGTATTATTATGCAAAACAATTTGAAATGATGACCAAGGAGTACACAAATATTTATAGTAGCTCTTTTTTGTAGCTTCAAAGAACTGGAAACTAAGAGAATGGCCACTAATTGAGGAATGTTTGGGCAAATTATGGTATATGAATATAATGAAATACTGTTGTTCATTAAGAAACAATGAAAGGAAGAATTTTGTAAAACCCGGAATGACTTGTATGAATTGATGCAGAATGAAATAAGCAGAACCAAGAGACAAATTTATATAATTGCAATAAAATTATTAATACAAATAATATTCAGAGACTTAGAAATATTTATGAATGCTATGACATAACATAATTTCAGAGTATTGATGGTGAAAAGTTCTACCTACCTCCTGATAGAGAGGTAATGGACTCCAGAATGTGACATGCATTTTTTTAAAATCTCCTTCAATTTTTTCCCCTCTATTTATTTATTTTTAGTTTTCAGCATTCATTTCCACAAGATTTTGAGTTATAAATTTTCTCCCTGTCTTTTGAATACCCCTTCCCCTAATCTGTTCTCTTTTATATCCTCCCTATATCCCCCCAACCTCAACTTTCTAGTAGGGCAAGATAGATTTCTATACCCTAGTGCCTGTATATCTTATATCCCAGTTGCATGAAAAAAAAAACAACACAACTTTTTTAACATTTGTTTTTAGAACTTGATTTCCATATTCTTTCCCTTCTTTCCTCCTCACCCACCCCCACTGGGAAGACAAGCAATTCAATATAGGTTGTACATGTGTAGTTACACAAAACATTTCCATAGTGTATATATTGTGAAAGACTAGCTATATTTCTATCCATCCTATCCTGCCCCCCACTTGTTCTATTTTCTCCTTTGACCCTGTTCCTTTTCAAAAGTATTTGCTTCTAACTACACACTCCTCCAATCTGCCCTCCCTTCTATCATCCCCCCTCTTATCCCCTTACCCTCTACTTTCCTATAGGCTAAGATACCCAATTCAGTATGTATGTTATTCCCTCTTTAAGCCAAATTCAATGAGAGTAAGGCTGACCCCTTCCCTTTCACCTACCCCTCCATTGTGACAGTTTTCTTTTGCCTCTTTTATACAAGTTAATTTACCCTATTCTCTCTCCCTTTCTCTTTCTCTCAATATAGTCCTCTCTTACCTTTTAATTTTATTTTTTAGATATCATCCCTTCCTATTCAACTGATCCTGTGCCCTCTGTCTATGTATATGTGTACACATATATACACACATATATATTTATGCACACATACACCCTTCTATAAATATATTTATATGTATGTATACATATATATTCCCTTCAACTATCCTCATACTGAGAAAAGTCTCATCATCATCTTACAATGATCATTTTTCCATGTAGGAATGTAAATAGTTCAACTTTAATAAGTTTCCTGTTTACCTTCACCTGCTTCTCTTGCTTCTTGTATTTGAAAGTCAAATTTTCTGTTCAGCTCTCTTTTGTTTCATCAAGAATGCTTGAAAGTCCTCTATTTCATTGAATGACCATATTTTTCCCTAAACGTTATATTCAGTTTTGCTGTGTAGGTGATTTTAGATTTTAATCCTCACTCCTTTGACCTCTGGAATATCATATTCCAAACCCTTTGATCCCTTAGTGTAGGAGCTGCTAGATCCTGTGCTATCCTATTTGTGTTTCAACAATACTCAAATTGTTTCTTCCTGACTGCTTGTAATGTTTTCTCTTTGACCTGGAAACTCTGGGATTTGGCTATAATATTCCTAAGAGTTTTCTTTTTGGGATCTTTTTCAAAAGGCTATTGGTAAATTCTTTCAATTTCTATTTTTCCCTCTGGTTCTAGAAAATCAGGGCAATTTCCTTGATAATTTTTGAAGGATGATTTCTAGGCTCTTTTTTGGATCATGGCCTTCAGGTAATACAATAATTTTTAAATTATCTCTCCTGGATCTATTTTCCAGATCAGTGGTTTTTCCAATAAGATATTTCACATTGCCTTATATTCTTTTAAATTATTTGATCTGTTTTATAGCATTTTGATTTCTCATAAAGTCATTAGCTTCCATTTGCTCCAGTCTAATTTTGAAGGAATTATTTCTCTTCAGTGATTTTTGAAATTCCTTTTCCATGTGGTCAGTTCAGCTTTTTAAAGCATTCTTCTCTTCAGTGGCTTTTTGGGCCTCTTTTGCCATTTGAGTTAGTCTATTTTTAAGATCTTATTTTCTTCAGTCAGGCTGTTGACATTCTTTTCATGATTTTCTTCCATCATTCTCATTCCTCTTCCCAATTTTTCCTCTTCTCTCTTACTTGATTTTCAAACTCCTTCTTGAGCTCCTCTATGGCCTGTGACTAGTTCACATTTTTTCTTGGAAGCTTTTGATACAGGAATTTTGACTTTTTTGTCTTCTTCTGGTTCCGTGTTTTGATACTGACTGAAAAATATAGAAAATAATATATCCCTCTGGGTTTCTTATGTATTGAGAATATTTTTAAATTGGCAGAACAGAATACCAACTTAGAGATAAGTCTTACAATAAAATTCCCTTCCTTTCCCCGCATACACAAACACAGGCATACATGTTTATGAATAATTTCTTGCCTGATTTAATGAGAGATAATATTATTTAATGAAACTGATAATTAATATCAGTTAAGGCATAAAATAGGGTGATATATTTTCACTGAACATGATTGAAAATGTAATATAAGAGATCTAGGGAAGAGATCATGTTGAAGATGGATTTCCAATAGCTGTTTCTATTTCCACATGACATTGTGCTAGTTGCATTAAACCCAGAAAATTATGATCCTCCTGGATAATATTTAAATCATTAAAAAATTATTAGGATGGCCATCCAAATAAGAAAACTACCCAGGTATATAAAGAACATATAATATCTATGGCATCATATTCTTATATTTAAATACACAAATGTATGTTTATGTATATGTGTATACATACACATGCACACATATGCATATTTCTTGAACAGAAATATAAATGGACAATGAATTAAACACAGAGTTCAATGGGAAGAAAGAATGGATAATATTGCCTGTGGGAAACTTCAAGGTTCTTTAGGTAATACTAAACTCCTTTTTGAAACGAAGGTCTGTCTTACCAATACTGACAGCTGTCCAATGTGGTATGGCTGTGAGTCATGGGATACTATCTTCTGAAGAATTTAAATTGAATGTGACTCAGAGGACAAGTGAGGCTCATGTTGAGTGTAAGTGGACAGAAATTCATAATAAATAAGGAACTGTGAAAAAAAAACAAGACTTAAGAATATCATTGAAGAAATGTATTATCAAACAAAGCAGATGTATTGGCCATGTGGTAAGAAGAAAAAATAAAATCCACATAGCAAATTTGCTCCACTTGTATCCTCATGATGCTATGAGAAATTGGGGAAGTTTCAACATGTGGGGTACACTTTCTATGGAAAACTTTTGGAAAGTGATGACCAAGAAACATATAAGATTAGAAGGTATGGATGACTTGCCATTTGCATTGTGGGAGAGCATGTCCATATTAGTAAGACTGTAGAATCATTTGTATGTTTGAATGCAGAGCAATATTTATGGTATCAGATGAAGCAGAGAAATTCAACATTCATTGTGAACTTCTATATTAAGTCAACAAGCAGTTTTATATCTGATGAGTTCAATGCAAAAAAAAAAAAGAGGAGGGGTAAAGACAATGAAAAATGTGTTTGAAATATAGCTCAGAAGTAAGGAATAAGTAGATTCCACTTCATGCCTACATATCATGAATGCTTCCTTCTAGGAGAGAATCAGAAGATATCTGATATGACCAAATGTAAAAAAATGGAAATTATAATATTTTTACCTAATGCCAAATGTAGAAATTGTCACATTTTAACAAAAAGACATCAGAAGATTACTGTAACAGAGCTGGAGGGCAGAGTGCAACTAAAAAATCTGAAAATTATTCATTATCTAGATAAATACAAGGAAAATAAGAATCTGAATGCCATGTTCTTAAAATAAATACAGGGGGCGGCTAGGCGGCACAATGAGTAGAGCGCTGGCCCTGGAATCAGAAGGACCTGAGTTCGGATCTGGCCTCAGACACTTAACACACACAAACAAAAAAACCTAGCCGTGTGACCTTGGGCAAGTTACTTAACCCCAATTGACCTCCAAAAAAAGCAAAAAAAAAATACAGAAGAATTGCTCAAAAGTCATGGAAGAAGAGGGCAGAGTCCAAATAAATAGGAACCTAGTACAAATTTTTTTTTATTGTATTTCACATTACTTTTATCGCTAATAGTGTAAGAGCAAACTATAGACAACATTGTAAAGCTTATACAGGTCTTACTTAGAGGATAACAATATTGTGTAAAACTACAAAATTTTATTCAAAATCTGTTTAGCATAATGGTATTATTTCAAACTTGTAACTTTTGAATACATTTTGAAGGAACTGACAATCCTGCCAGCATTTCTAGTCAAACTATCATTTGAATGAGAAGAGGTATGACAGAATGGAAAGATCCTTGAATGCTGAGGTAGGAGCCCTGGTTTTGAATCTCAACTCTGTGATTTACTAATTTTATTTCTTTGGGCAAATCACTTGTCTTCTTTCTTTATCTGAAAAAAAAATTATACTTTGCTAGATCTCATCCACATCAAACTCCCTCCAATGATATGAGTTACAGCTCCTCCACTATGTGCATCTTATTTTTGTCCCTCCATACACTTCCCAGGGGTCCCACTAAATATTCTGGAGCCCTTTCTTTAGCTCTCTTGATATTGCATAGATACCAATATATCATATAGACTGTCAGTCCTCAATATATGACTGGACCATCTTCCTTTTTCCAGTTATGTATTTCTTTGATGACAGTCTTTATGCTGCTTCTCTAATTCAGCATTCGTAATTTGTCACAGATTGTTCATACCTATTTCATGCTTCTCCATTGTTCTTTGATTGGTATTCAGATTTAATTTTTTAGAAATTGTGGTATTTCATGATTCACAAACATAATAACATTACCAGAAGAATATTTTTATGAAAAATGGCAATCTTTGTCTCAGGGAGAAGGTTAGGGTCATTATAAGTACTGTGTAATTTCATAAAGAAATTGTGTGCTCTCCTTCTGTTTAATTTTGGTCCCCATTCATTATTTTCACAATGTGCCTGTCAAAGACATATGTACTGACGGATTAGTTCTGTGGTTTATCCAATGAAATGCATATCTTAGTCTACATAATCAGCATCTTCATCCACTTGTTTTTTCCTGTGTATATAGCTATACCAAACCCTTTAGCACAATTATATGTCACACTGAGGATATTCTAAGATGTTCCTGGGATAGATAATAACAACACAATTTCATTTCCAGTTAGGAATACCTAGAAGACATCACTAGAGGGAATTCCTCTCCCATTTTGATTGTGTTTGCAGGAGTGCCATCATGAAAGAGATTTTGGCAAGCCGTAGACAAGTAAATAATTCTGTTTCAAGAACTCTACCATATATACTATCAGTTATATGAAGGACCTTAAACATTTTCTTTTCTTTTTTTCTTTTTGGAGGGCAACTGGGGTTAAGTAACTTGCCCAAGGTCACACGGCTAGTTTTTTTTGTGTTAAGTGTCTGAGGCCATAACCGAACTCAGGTCCTCCTGACTCCAGGGCTGGTGCTCTACTCACTGCGCCACTTAGCTGCCCTTAAACATTTTATTAAATAAGATATCAGTCATAATCAAACATATTTGAAAGTATTTGATCCTTTGAATAGTATTCTGACTTTCCTAAAGACATCACTGACCAATAACATTTGTTGCCATCTTGAACTATTATCTTATGGCTTAATCTTTCCTAGATTTTCCTCATTTGCATTATGAATATTTATCAGAGGACCAAATATGTACTAAATTTGGGTATTTCTTTTTCTATAAGTTTGTTTGCCAGATAGATTTCCTCAGCTACTTCCAAATCAAATAATCATATCTCTAGATGATTTCAAAGTTTGAAACAAAACTATTTATAATTCATTCTCTCACAAAGGTGTGCCTATTTCATGACAACTACATCTCAGGAGTCACCTTATTGGCATAATAAAAAAAAGGCTCTTGTGGTGAAAAATGAGGAGAAATTAAGCTGGCAGTTTAGAATGGGGAATGACACAAAGTGAGGAGTGTGATTCATGGAGAATAATCTATCCTTTTAACATATTCAGCAGCTAATTATAATGTGCCTTTAAATCAATCTGTTTCATAATCTTATTTTTTAAGTCTGTCTTCCAGAAGCTAAACCTTACTATAAAGTCCTCAAAATTAGAACATTTTCAGTAATGTGGTGGCCAGAAAAAGATACTATAGACATGTTAAACTGGAGCCTTTCATCAAAGAAAAATAACAAAAAAATAAAACTCCCAATGTGACAAAAGTGTATCTTTCTGTGATATCAGATTAAACCTTTAATGATCACTATAGTTCTAATTTTGAAGCATTCATTTTCTTTTGATCAATATATTTGTTTGCCAAACATATGTGTGTGTGTGTGTACATATATGTGTATGTGTATATGTTTGTTTTAGACCTGTAATTTTGCCTATGTAGGGCAATCTCAGTATGAAGATACCGTTTTTGTAGCCTTTATTAGAGCTATGGGTCAGCAAGATAAAAAATATTTTCATAATAATATTAAGGTAATTAATTGTCCTTTTCACTCTCATTCTCGTTCTCCACACAGTGGAGTTTTCTAGAAGCTATATGACCTATGACTTAAGGAAATTGGCTGCAAACATGAAGACTTAGTTAATATATAATTTGTAGAATGAATTTGTAGAATTTTGCCTTACAAATAGACAAATATATAGACATTACTGGACTTGCTATTTTGCTTGTATTTCTCTAGTATCAGCACCAACTGATCATTAAAGATAATCCTTTATACAAATGCTTGCCAAAAAAATACAAGTGGTGCTAAAATATTCAAAATATTGAATAATTTTTTTGAATCTTATGTTTCATCTTGGAACAGCTTTGTTGACATTTGCACTGATGATACAAAATTAACTTGCAATTTAAATTTGCAAATATGTAAAACAATCTTATTAATTTTTTGTTTTGGAAAATATCATTATTGTTCATACAAATTATGCCATTTATGTAAACATGTTATGAGTTCATTATTTTTTTCACTGAATCAGTAAATAAATATTTTAAGCTTCATTGGGTTTAATTTCTAATATAGATATATTATATATTAAATATATTTATATTGATAAACATAGCCCACATTAGCAATATTTATGGTCCTCAATGATTTTTAAGAATGTAAAAGAATGCTGAGACTAAAAAAAACATTAGAGTTGCTATTTTAGAGAGTTGTCTGAGGACAATGAGAGGTTAATCATTTTTTCATGAAGTATTTGGCCCAGCATTTGGAGAGGTAAAGAGAGTAAAATAATTTTTACTAAAGTGTGTCTCACCTAAAGTGTGCCTATTCTGTGCAGCCAAAGGAAATAATTTACTTTTTGTTTTGCAGATTGTGAAAGAGAAATTAGAATATTTTGGCTCAATAGAAAAGTAGGTTAGCAGAAGAGGAACATATTAATCTGAGAGACAATTTAATATAAGAAATAAGATACTGGACCTAGAGTCAAGAAGATGTGGATACAAATTTTACCATGAACACATATACTAGCTGTGTGATCCTTAGCTAATCACTTATCTTTTGGGGGGCTCAGTTTCCTCATTCATAAAATGATGGTGTTGGATTCATTAAGGGTCCCTCCAGATCTAAATCTATAATCTAAGACCACACATTTTATTAATCCTATTAAGACAGAAGCCATGACCACAGCTTCCATAATAAAAAAGGTTCTCTTTCAAAGAAATGTCTTATTTATACAAAAATTTGCCTGCCAACCCCTCTTTAAAAAAATCAAGAAAAAAAATTCTAACTATTCAGTGACTTAAAAAAAGGACCCTAACACCTTAATGTTCTTCTAACCAAATCTTTACTAAAAGTATTTCTGAAACCAACCCTGGAGTACCTTTGAACACAAGCTTTATGTTTGGGGTGTGTAGACTACATCATCATTCACTATTCTATGTTAAATCATGCATTCAGTTGTTTCCATTTATATTGCATCAAAGCAGTTGAAATCCAATTGAAAAGTTTCTTTAGACAGCCATTGTGCAGGAACATGATGTCAATATTAATAAAGACTGAATTTCCCCTTGGCTCACTTCTTACAGATAAGCTTTTCAATAATACACTGCTTGCACCAAAGGTCTGATGGGACTGGGAATAGTAAAAAACACTAATAAAAGAATGTTGAATGTTTTTATATTAAATTTCCCCACAGGCAAACTGAAAAGCCTACTTAGAGAACGCCAATCAACATGGCACTTATTAAATGTAACAAGAGTCCTGTTACAACAGATCTTTAAAGCCCCTAAAAATGAATTAGAAAATAGAGACAAAAGACAATTACAAATGCATTTTAAATGCAAACCCTGGACAGCTCACCTGATACTCACTGACTCAACACTGAGTTATTTGATCTTCAAAAACCTTCCAATCCTGGCAGCTTGTAGCTATTTTAAAAATTCTACTTAAATGTAATAGTTAGCTATTTTACCTTTTAAATGTCTGGAATTTTTCTTAATGTATTTCATAACCACTGAACAAATATATTATTCTAGAAACTATACCCCATCCTTCACTTTTTAAAGAAGAAAACTACAACAGCTCAGTGACTAAAATAACACTTAAAACGGGTTGAAAAAAGAGAGATAATTGTTCAAATGAATTATTAGAAAACAAGCACGATGTGTTGCAATCCTATAATAAAAATAAACATTTGGGGTTCTTTAGTTTCATATCAACATTAGGAACCTGGGGGTTGTTCAATTCAAAGACTCTCCACCCTTCACTTTCATCTAAAGTCAAGCAATATCTTTCCTACCATCAAAGTAGTGACAAATATATTAAATCTGCCCATCCTTTGAGAACTTGAACCCCAGGCTGAGACTTTGCCTTGGGTTCAGCAATAAAAAATAAAGCTCAGTTGTTAAACATTGGTTATTTCTTGCAGACATGCAAAAAAGAAATGGAAGCAGGTCACTGGCTTTTGAATGAAAAAATTGGGGCTGAGGAGCCATTTCAGTGTAACTCAGGAAAATGCTAAAATGATTTTTAGTCATTAGAAAAATAACTTGGAAACATCTAACAAAAATATTTTTAGATGAATCATAGATTTCTAGTGCCGAGAAAAATCATTATTTTTTTTTCTTGAACAGGTACTAAAGTTAAAAAATATATGAAAAACAGTGGACAACCTAAATTCTTTTTCAATATCCCCCTTCAAGTTTAAAAAAAATTAAATACGAGTGATCAAGTAAGTTATCCATTTGCTTTTACTAAGACAGATCTTACTTTAGCTCAGAAATCTAAGGATTGTGTGATTCTTGGGACTTTCTGACCCTTTTCTACCAGCTTGCCACTATTGCTGCATTAGGAGAAAGGTCAAGGATCACAATGTGGCTTTGCCCATTTCATGGATTTTTGTGGATGAAATATTTCATTGTATGATTGCCAACTCTTTGGGGGGGACCTTTCCAAACTTAATTAGGTTGACCATTAGCATATTCTGTGATATTCAACTATTTTCTGGGATTAACATTGCAGAGGATTCAGTTATGAATAATTTGGGTTTTTCTATGATCTTTTGAAATAGTTATTTTAAAATTTATTATTAAAAAGACTTTTATGGGAACCCTAACATATACATACATACATGTGTGTGTGTTGGTTTTAGTAGATATTGTTGTAGCTATCTAGTGGCAGAAGTCAGACAGCCTGTCCCAATATTAAACCTTTCTAACTTGGTAGAACTTGCCAGAATTGTGTTCTATGTTTGAGAAATCAAGGTGACCTCCCCATGACACAATTAGACATTGGAGCAGAACTAAATCTTTTATAAAAACAATATTTGGGGCAGCTAGGTGGCGCAGTGAGTAGAGCATCGGCCCTGGAGTCAGAAGGACCTGAGTTTGGATCCGGCCTCAGACACTTAACCCACACAAACAAAATCAGCCGTGTGACCTTGGGCAAGTTACTTAACCCCAATTGCCCTCCAAAAAGCAAAAATAAATAAATAAATAAATAATATTTGATTAGTCTTGTACAAAATCATAGAACTTTAGACCTGGAAGTGACCTTAGGAATCATCTAATACTATCCCTTCATTTTATATATAACCGAAATGAAGTTCAATGAAAGCAAGCCATTTGCCCTCAGCTCTATACCTGTATCGTTATTATTTGGACTAGACCCAAAGTGTCCTGGTATAGGGTATTCTGAATGCATTTCCTTTGCTCATGCAAAACTGTACTTCCTCTGCAACTAATAGAACATTACCTGGGCCACTGAGAAGTTAAATGACTTCCCCAGGTTCACATCCTTGGTGTTTTTCAAAGTTATAACTTCAACCTAGGTCTTAAGGACACCAAGTCCAGTTCTCTATTCATTTCACCACATGTACTTATATAACACTATGGCATTACTGCTCTTAAACACTTGAAGTCTTGCTGAGTTATAATGTCAGTGGAACCAGATGAGGAATATTTTCCATATGGTAGCATAGTTTCTTCAAATTCTAAAAAAATATTTATATAAAGCAATTAAGAATAGGGAGTATACCAGCTTTTGGGTGGCTGATGTTACCAATCACCCTTCTAGGATAGGTTTCCTTTCTTCCTGTCCACTTACTCAGAGTGGATTTACTATAGAAAATGAACAAGTTCTAGTACCTGGGAAACAGAATTAGCAGAAGCATCTGGCCAAAGTGGATGAAAAATTCCATAAATACAGCATTTTTCTCATTAAACAGTAAGGCACTATGCTAAGCACTAAAAACACAAAATTAACTAGTCCCCATCCTCAGGACAGGGATATTTTTTACTGGAGATGCAGGGAGAGAAATATATTTGCATAGAGGAGTAAATGCAATATAATTAATATAACTTAGGGGGTGGGAGTGGTATCAGGAAAGGTTTCCCAGAGTGGTTGGTCCTTAAAGGCCTGTATTTTCCTCCACAGGTCTATTACATCAACAGTGACCTCCTGAGACTTAGAGGGTCAGCTTCTCAGAAATGCTCATTCCCATTACTAACTGGGTACTTGCTCCATTTACAAGGAGCAGACCAGGGCAAGATGCACCATGACCTGTTCTAAAGGGTTTTTGACCCAGATGTCAGGTGTAAACAATTGAATGGCTAGTTGAAGATGACAAAGGTGGGAGGGGGGATCTACAGCATATTCCTCTGGTGAAAAGATGTAATTCCTCAGATATTCCACCTCAAAGGGAAATCACAATTGCGTTAAAAGACATAGATTATAACTTGCTCCTAAAATTGATAAGATGTGACTATGAACATAAGGAGTCACTTAATCTCTGGGCTTCTGTTTCACTCTCTACAATAACTTGGTGATGCAGGGAGACAATTAAGTGACATACTGAATAGGGTGTTAGATTTGGAGACTGGGAGACATGAGTTTAGACATGTGACCCATCACATGTTATTTAATCATTCTGTGCCTCAGTTTCCTGAACTGTAAAATGATGGCATTGATCTCAGTGGTTTCCATGACTCTTCTAGCTCTATGTGTATGATCTGATCACCTACATTATAGGGTTATTGTGAGACTTAAATGAGAGTATGAAAAGTGCTTCAAAAATTCTCAAGCACTTTATACATATCTGTTATTCCCTGTGGTGTTTATTTAGCCTTCCCCTACCCCGCAAATGGGATGATGTATAAGTTAAGGTTTTTCTTCTCAGTTTAAACATTCAATTTTTATCCAATTAACTTTATGTAGTAAATATATATGTATAGTTTTATTAACTTATCTAAAAGGAAGCTAAATTTGTCAAATATTTTAATAACTGACATAAAAATTTGAAGCAAGTATTATATTTAACAAACTTCCACAAAAATAGTTCCACTAAAGCCCCACTGCAATGCCTTCTTATAGCACACAGGCAACCCTGGAATCTTGAAAGTGATTTCAGTAGAACACAAGTTCCTAACAAAGCTGAAAAGACTTTGATTATGAACCTGATGATTAACTGTTTATCTCTAGTCCAAGCAACAGTTAAGTTTGGTGAGGCTTATCACCAGGTTGGCAAATTTCTTAGCTCTAACATCTTCTCTCATGTCATAGAATGGTTATGATCTGCATTGATAGAGGGAGTACCCACAGTGACAAAATTATGGGCTCTTATATTATTGTCAAGGCTCACAAGATCATTAGACAATATATATTGGATCAGGTTAGTGATAACAGCTAGCTCAGTTTGATGGAGGGAATAATTGTTCTCTCTAAAAGAAGATCACAGGATCTTAGAGTTAGAAAGGACCTCAAAACCATCTATTGTAACACAACTTCCTCATTTTTATAAATAAGAAAACTTAGGGCCTAAGCAGTTAAATGATTTGTCCAGAGTTAAATGAATAGTAAATAGTAAACCCCAGATATAAATGCAGGTTCTCTGACTCCAAATATAAACTGGATTTTCCATAAATCTATCTTTTATAGATTCCCCAGTCAAGTCTCTGAGACTATAACTTACAGATAAAGTACTACTCCCATATTGGGAGTTCCTATACTTATGAAACCACAGGAGAAGATCCTGGAAGCAAGGAGGCTGGGAATCTCATGGTGATTTAAAATCACGGAGTATAAGATCATCTCAAAAGAATCTAAATACCAGTGACATAAAGAGCAGTGGTAAGATGGCAAATGTATAACAATGACATAGTCCCAGACATGACTTTGGTATGCTAAATGATAATGCCTTGCATGCTATCATTTATATGAATGATACCAATAGTGATAAAAATAATAACAACTTATATTTATGTAGTGATATAGGTTTTGCAATGTACTTTCCTCACAACCCTGTGAAGTATATAATGAAAGGATCCCCCCACACAGTTTCATATCATAGATGAAAAAAACTGAGGTTCTAAAGGGTTTTTTAAAAAATATTTGTATTGATGTCTTTTGTTGTAACATCAGTTACATTTCCCAACTTCTCCTCTCCCAGTGCCCCTCTATGGGATCCATCCCCTGTGACATCAAATGAAAAAGTAGGAATAAAAACATTTAAGCGGAACTAACCAACACATTGAAAAAGTCTGACATTATCTGCAGGTTTAATATTCCCTGTCACCTTGCTTGTCAAAGAAAGGAATGAGGTATTTTCTTTTTTATCTTCTTCATACTCAACCTTGGTTAGATTAATTTCATAGTAGATCAAATTGTTTTGTTGCTGTTATTCTTTCCATTTGCATTGTTAAGACCATTGGGTGTGTTTTTCTGTTTCTTACTTAACTCTATATCATTTAATGATTCACCATATTCATCATATTGATTAATAATGGAATCTTATACCACAGCCATTACACTAGTAATACCCCACAACTTGCTTAGCTGTTCCCTAGTCTATGGGTATCTACTTTGTTTCCAGTTCTTAGTTACTACAAAAATGCTATTTTAAATATTTTTGGTATGTATACACACACATATACATAATATATGTATGTATGTGCACATGTGTGTGTAAATTTTTTTTGTCAAAGTACTCAAACATTTTAGTTACTTTATAGAAACCCAAATTGCATTCCAGAAGAGTTAGACCCAATCAACATTGTAGCGATGAATATCACTGTCCACAACCTCTCCAAGACTTACTCTTCCCATTTTGTGTCATCTTTTTTTTTAATTAAACAAATGCTTTATTAACTTCTGGTTTACATCATTCATTTCCACCAGATTATGAGTTACATTTTCCCCCCATTTTTTCCCTACCCACCACCCCAGAATAGCAGTCCCACTAGATATCCCCTCATCCAATCTGCTCTCTCCCATATCTTCTCCCATACCCCTTCGACTTTGCCATTAGGGCAAGGTGAATCTCTGAGCCCCACTGCCTGGACATATTATGAAACATTTAATTTTAAAACTTCGATTTTCAGATCCATTCCCTTCCTCCCTTGTCCCCCACTCCCTCTGAGAAGATAAGCAATTCAGTATGTATTGTACATGTATAGCTATGCAAAACATTACCATAGTAGATATACTGTAAAAGACTGCTTATATTTCCCTCCCACCTGTCTCACCTCCCACCTGGTCCATTCCCTACTTTGATCCTGTCCCTCTTTGATAGTGAGTACTTCCAACCTCCCCTCCCCCCAGAATGCCCTCCCCTCCATCATACCCCATCTCATCCCCCTTTCCCTTACTCAGAAGAGTGAGTGAGGGTAGGATATTCCATTTAGTATGTGTGTGATTCTCTCCTTGAGCCAACTTCAATGAGAATATGCTTTTGCCTTTTTGCCTTCCTGTTCTTCCCCTCCCCTGCAACTACTTCCCCTTGCCTCTTCTACATGAGATAGTTTGCCCTACCCTGTCTCTCCCCATCTCCTCTTGCCACTTTCCTCTCTCACCTCTTGACTTCACCCCTTAAGAATCATCCCTTCCTTGGGGCGGCTAGGTGGCACAGCAAGCAGAGAGCCAGCCCTGGAGCCAGAAGGACCCGAGCTCGGATCCGGCCCCAGACACCCAACACACAAACAAAAACCCAGTCACGTGAACCTGGGCAAGTCACCCAACCCTAACTGCCCTTCCAAAAAAAAATAATCATCCCTTCCCATCAAATTCAACCTGTGCCCTCTATCCATGTATACATGTAAACATATGCCATGTACCCTTCTTCAATTATTTTCATAATGAGAAAGGTTTCATCAAACACAGTTATTGTTTTTCCATGTAGGACTGTAAATAGTCCAACTTTGATGAGTTACTTTTGATTTCTTTTCCTTGATTACCTTCTCAAGCATCTCTTGCTTCTTGTGTCTGGATGTCAAATTTTCTATTCAACTCTGGTTTTTTCATCAAGAATGCTTGAAAGTCCTCTATTCCACTGAATGACCATATTTTCCCCTGAAACAAGATACTCAGTTTTGCTGGGTAGGTGACCCTTGGGTTCATTCCCAGCTCTTTTGCCCTCTGGAATATCATATTCCATGCCCTTCAATCCCTCAATGTAGAAGCTGCCAGGTCCTGTGCTATTCTGATTGTGTTTCCACAATATTGAAATTGTTTCTTCCTGGCTGCTTGTAGTATTTTCTCCTTGATCTGGGGATTCTGGAACCTGGCTATAATATTCCTGGGAGTTTTCTTTTGGGATCTTTTTCAGGAGGTGATCTGTGGATTCTTTCAACCTCTATTTTGCCCTCTGGATCTAAAACATCAGGGCAATTTTCCTTGAGAATTTCTTGAAGGGTGATTTCTAGGTTCTTTCTTTGATCATGGCTTTCAGGTAGTCCAATAATTTTTAAATTGTCTCTCCTGGATCTATTTTCCAGGTCAGTGGTTTTTCCCATGAGATATTTCACATTGCCTTCTATTCTTTCATTTGTTTGGATCTGTTTAATAGCATCTTGATTTCTCATAAAGTCACTAGCTTCCATTTGCTCCAGTCTAACTCTGAAGGAATGAATCTCTCAGTGAGCTTTTGAGATTCTTTTTCCATCTGGCAAATTCGACTTTTTAAGGCATTCTTCTCCTCATTGCCTTTCTGAGCCTCTTTTGCCATTTGAGTTAGTCTATTTTTTAAGGTGTTATTTTCCTCAGTCAGGCTGTTGACTGTCATTTCATACTTTTCTTGCATCTTTTTCATTTCTCTTCCCAAATTTTTCCCCACTTCTCTTATCTGCTTCTTAAGGTCCTCTATGGCCTGTAGCCAGCTTGTATTTTCATTTGGGGCTTTTGGTGCAGGAGTTCTGACCTCACAGTCCTCCTCCATGCTTTGAGCCTCTTTGCCCCTAAAATAGGAGTCCAATATTGAACTTTTCTGTTTATTTTGTTTCGTTTGCCTAGGCATATTGCCACTTAGTTACTTGATTTTTGGGCTTGTTGCCACAGTAGGATTCTGCCACCAGACAGGGGAGCTTCCGCCCAAATGTGGGGTCTTCACAACTTCCGCCAGTTGGGTGGCCTCTGTAAAGCCTTCACCCACTCTGGCAAGTTGGATACCCACCCCAAACTTCCCCCCCCAGACCACAATCCAGATCCAGGCAGTTTAAAGCAAAAGCGATTAACCCCCAGACTGATTGCTGGATCTTCCTACAGTTCGCAGAACAGGAGCTAGAGCCACTACTGATGCTGCAAAATGGCTTCTGGGCAGCTGTTTCTTCAGCAGCTTTTTGCCCCCAGGGGAGGAAGCCACGTGTTCCCCAAATACTGGTCCCAAAGTCCATAGGGCACTAACCTCTCACTTTGTCCTAGGCATATCTGTGCTGATAATTCTGGAATCACTACAATTGCTGGAGTTCTGGGGTTCCACCAGCTGGCTGAAGGCCCGGCCACCCTGGGGCTAAAACCGCGGACCTGGACTTGGCTCAGTGGGCTGCACTGTTGGTTCCCAGCGCGCTGTGCTGCCTGCTCTCAGAGCACTGCGCTGGCCGCTCCCTGCAGGGCTGCTGGGCTGTCCTCAGCAGAAGGTTAACTTCTCTGTGCTGTTTTGTGGGTGCTATGGCTCCAGAAGTTGTTCGGAGCTCCCTTTCACATTGTTTGAAATTTGTGTCTTGTGTCATCTTTTTTGATTTACTGGACATGAGAGAAAAATTCAGAGTTGTGTTCACTTGCATTTCTCTTATTGGTGCTATTTGAACCATTCTTTCATATGTTTGTTAATAGTTTACTTTTCTTCCTCTGAAAATTATTCAGAAGCTAGACAACATTATGTATTTATAATTTCCATCAAATTTTCCTTGAATTAGAATTAGAACTAAAACTAGAATACAGAGTTTTTACTTGAATGTTAGATCTAAACTTATTAAATTTTTGTTAGAAAATAAAATTTCCTTTAACCACTTATCTATTGGTTAATAGCTTGCTCTGAAAGGTTAAGGGATTTCCCTATAATCACAGAACCTTAAGTGTCAGAAGTAGAACATGGAACATGGAAGACTCCAAACAACACAACAGCTCACATTTACATAGTACTTGAAGGCTTATAAAGCAGTTTATAAACATCTTATTTTAGCTTCACAATAACTCTGGTAGGTAGGTGCTCTTATTATTCCTGTCTTATTGGTGAAGAAACAGGTTAAATGAATTGCCCAGGGTCACAAAGCTGGTAAATGTTTGAAATAGGATTTGAGTTCAGGTTTTCCTTTTCTATCCATTGTGACTTTTCACTAATGTATTAACAGAAAAGGAGTTTGGCCAATCATGAGGAAAGAATGAGGGGCAACTGATGAACAACATTAATGTTGCATTGCTTAGCACATTACATGGCAGATAGTAGGTGCTTAAATCTTTATTGACTGATTGACTAGTATCCATGAAATAGTTAAAGGACCACAGGGGAGCCTTCAGAATACTGTGTAGATGATCTGTTAAGGATTTGTGGGAAGAAATAGACAGAATTTGCTCAGAAAAAGATGTGGATGGGGTCTAATCTGCACCTTCCAAGTGAGTACTCGTATCATTGAGATGATAGATACATGCAGCTATCAAAGTAATTAGCAGAGTGTTTTCATTCATTTCATTTAACTGTCACAACAATCCAAACTGAGTCACAGAAAGACTGTAACTTACCCAAGGTCACAAAACTAATATTTGTCAGGATTTAGACCTTTTAAATCTTCTTTGACAAGTCCCAGTTCACCATTCTGTCTATAATAAATGCTCATATCTCTCCTGCTTATCTCAGTAAGTTTGGAGAAAATCAAATAAGAAAATATGTGCAAAAGCACTTTAAAAATAGACCCCCATAAAACAACAAAGTATTATTATTACAATTACCGTTATGGATACTATATTTTTATTAACATTGGTAATAAGGAGAATGATGTCAGCTAGTGAACTTTACCTATCACCACCACACATAAATATTCATGAAAGAAGACTAGCTACAGAAGATTGTGCTTATTTAATTTCCTTTAGGTCTGTTACTTGATTTTATTTTGAATCTTAGATTATGGTCATATACCAGTTTTCAAGGCATTCTTATTAGTTGCCTGGATATAACTCCTGATTAAAGGTAGAAAGTTCTGGAATTCATTTTCAGTTGTATCATTCCCTGGTAATATAGACTTGGGTCCCAGTTTTTCTTCAACTAGTAAATGCCTGTAACCAAACTTGGAATGATGCTGACAGAGAATGAAGTTTGCCCTCAGCTCCCTAAAGATAAATACTACAAAAATAAGATATGAAAGTTCAAAGGATCACCAGTGATGCAGTATTTAAGATGAAAGTTACAAAAAGAAAAGGGACAAAGGTGACATACATTTCTACTTCTACAGTTTCTTATAATCTTTGATTCATTTTTACTCCAAAGGTTAATCTTACTAAAGCCTAGGAAAGAGATAGTTATCCAGGTGACATTTTAAAACATTCTACAGGCATGATATATTAAAGCAAGCATTTAAGTGCTCAAGTTATATTGAAAGATTCCATTATAGAGAGTTTCAACATTGCTGCAACTGGGAGTGAGGTTTTATACAAAAGGGTAAGTTGGCAGAGAATTTGGTCATATGTCATCTAAATTCATAGTTACTGCCTAGGATAATATATTAATATCATCAATAATTCATGTTTACATAATGTTTTAAGGTTTACAAAATTTTTCTCACAAAAACCCTATGAAGTTCAAGTTCACCATACCTATTTTGGAAATCAGCCAAGCAACAAGCATTTATTAAGTGACTACAATGTGTTTAGGTACATATAAAAGAATAAGACGATTATTTTTAAAAAAGAACTTATAACAAATACAAATATATAAATTATAATAGTGGAAACCACAAATATACATATAAGCACATACAGCATTATTCTATGCCTATTCTATAGCTATTGAATAAAAAAGTAGAGTTAAATACACCGTTGGTTGGGAGTAAAGGCACTACCATTTGGAGGGGTTCATAAAGGCTTGATATGGAAAGTGAGAGTTGAGCTGTATCTTAATCAAGAGAAGAATTCTTTGAGGCAGAGGTAAGGAAGGAATACCTTGCATGTATGGGGGATGTCCAGAGCACAGAGAGAGGAGTGTATAAGGAACAGAGGGGTCCATTTAACTGGATCACAGAGGACAGGGGGCAGATATGCAATGCACAGTGAGACTGGAAAAATAGTTTGGGGCCAGGTTGTCCAAATCTTTAAAAGCTTAACAGAGGCAGTTATATTTTCTCCTAGATGCAACTGGGAGCCATTGGAATGTAATGAATAGAGAAGTGGCTTGATCAGATCTAAACTTAAAAAAAAATCCTTTTCTCAGCATTATGGAGTTTGGACTAGTATGGAGAGAGACTAAAGCAAGGAGAATGCTTAGAACATTGCCATTCACTATGTGAGAGTTGATGAAAACCTTAAAGAGAGGAGGAGGTGACTATGAGTGGAGGGAAAGAGTTGGGAACAAGAGATATGGAGATTGAAATAGCAGGAATTTGCAAACAGTTTGGTAAATGGAGTGATGGACCATGAAAATTTGAAATAATTCTGAATTTTTAACTTGAGAGACTGGAAGAATTTTGGAAACTGATAGAAGTAGAAAAGTTTGGAAGAGGGATGGGTTGGGGAAGAAAGGGGGCTAAAGATTGTAAAACTCCTTGAGAGCAGCCTTTTGCCCCTTTTTGTACCCCCTGCACTTAGCACAGTACCTGCTACATAGCAGTTGCCTATTAAATGCCTTTTGAATTATTGAAATGCAAATGTAGACTCCAGAATTAAGGAAGATTGATAAGAGATTTCTTGTAGATGATGAGATATTAGATAGGACTTGAAAGAAGTGAGGTAAGCCAGGAGGTGAAGATGAAGAGAGAGAGCATTCTCGGCATGGGGGCAACTAGTGAAAATGCTCAGAGTGAGAAGGATGTCTTGTTTGTGCTGTTTTTGTTTTTAATGTTTTGCATTACACAACAAATGTTTTAATATAAATTACATCAATTAATCACATAAAATTTGATTAAGCAAGGGATTGATAATGTATTCATTTTATTAATCATTAGTATGAAATTAATAACAATGAGCTAATGCTATACTAGTGCCAATATTCTAGGCACACATATAGAAACTCCATGGCAGGATTGCAAATTTAATTAATATATATGCCTTTAGTTGAAAGTGTTCATCTTTAGATTGCTCTAAACCACTAATAAGAGAAATGCAAAACAAAACAACTCTGAGGCTTTACCTCACCCAGAAAATTGGCAAAGATGATAAAAGCTTGAAATAGTCAATATTGAAGGAGCTGAGTAAATACAGTAACACTAATGCACTGTTGATAAAAGTGTGGATTGGCCCACCTCTGCCAGAAAGCAATTTGGCATTATGTTTAAAAAGTAACTAAAATCTCTGTACTTTTTGACTGAGAGATCCCACTGCGAGGCAAGTATTCCTAAGAGAATCAAAGAATAAAAGAAAGGAACTAGATACAATAAAATATTCATAGTAGCACTTTTGGGCATAGTAAAGAATTGGAAACAGAGGGTCTGTCTTTAGGAGGATTGGATAAATAAGTTGTGGTACATTGATGTAATAAAATACTGTTTATTTCATAAATCCTACTTAGTTGCCTCATAATAGTATGGAAATAGTTTATCCAAAATTATACCCTGTACAGATTAAGTTCTGGTAGTTTTGGCCATGCTGAAAAAGCTATGAGTATGGGTCCAATAATTGAGAGAGACTTTTCTAAGAAGCAACCTAACTAATTTTAGAGGAATAGTTCCAGTAGGCTGAAGAACCCCTGATTGTGATTTTTTATTTGGTCATAACAACCCATAAAACAAAGAAAATTTTTTTAAAATTTAAATTAAATTTAATAGTTTTAATTTTATTTTTTAATAATTTTAAATTTAATTTAATGATTTTAATTTAACAAATTTAAATTTAAAAAATAATTTAAATTAAATCCTCCATTATGTGCAACATCTTCCCCATACCCCTCCCACTTTTGCTGTGAGGATGGCAGAGTAGTTAGAAAGGAGGTAGAGGGTACTAATAGTTTTTAGAATACCAAAATAACCTCAGTATAAGTTGGTACTCTAATTGTGAGATCCTTATCTATATACTTATAATCTTTATTTTTTTCAATGAGGTGAGAAAATGGGAGGAAAATAAAATAGATTTTTGTTAATTTAAAAATAAAATATTTTTTAAAGTAATGCAAGATATCCAACTAAAGCAGAGTTATCCTAGGGGCATTCAAGGAAGAAAAGGAAAGGAGGACTAAAAACAGAAAATGGAAGGGATTTGGAAAAAATATTTCTTAATAAACTAATAAAATAATTTTAATAAACATATCTCCAATAAGATTGGTGAGCTCACCATACTTGGACCCTAATATCACAATTGAAATTTCACTAAAGAGAACAAAGATAGAACAGCTGGATTTGACCAAGTATATAAAGAAGAAATCTATGTTAGAAGTGATATAATTCTGAGGAAGTTGAAGGACAAGTATACAAGGTATTAGAAGGAAGGAAAATCATTAAAGATATAGGAAAAGTTTCAGAAATTATCAATACCCCAAAAATATGACCAAGAGAACATAAATAACTATTAACTTAAATGCTAAAATCCCATCTGTACAAAATCATTATGAGAATCATGAATCAAAGACACCTCCAATGAGTAACTCAATAGGGAACAAGCAGGCATTCAATAATGGATCACATATTTACCATTTCACAAATAACTGAAAGATGTAGAAACTATATAGTAAAACTATATAGTAAAAACTATATAGTAAAAAACTATAGAGGGGGCAGAGCCAAGATGACAGGGTAGAAACAGCACTTCCAAGGTGCTCTGCTCCACACAACTTCCAAACAATGTAAAAGGAGAATCTGAAAAACTTCTGGAGCCCCAGCACCCACAGAATTACACAGAGAAGCTAACCTCCCTCTGAGGAGAACCCAGCAGCCCTACAGGGAGTGGTGAGCACAGCACTCTGAGAGCAGGCAGCACAGTGCGCTGGGAACCAACAGCACAGTGCTCTGGGAGCTGAGCCCAGGCCTGTGAGCCTCGGTTTTAGGCCTAGGGCAGCAGGGCAAGCAGCCGGTTGGAGGGACCCCAGAACACCAGCAGCTGTGGCAATTCCAGAATTATCAGCACAGATATGCCTAGGACAAAGTGAGAGGTTAGTTCCCTATGGACTTTGGGACCAGTATTTGGGGAATGGTCGCCTTCCTCCCCTGGGGGCGAAAAGCTGCTGAAGAAACTCGGCACAGAAGCCATTTTGCAGCATCAGTGGCGGCTCTAGCTCCTGGTCTGTGAACTGTAGGGAGATCCAGCAATCAGTCTGGGGGTTAATCACTCTTGCTTTAAACTGCCTGTATCTGGATTGTGGTCGGGGGGAAAGTTTGGGGTGGGTATCCAATTTGCCAGAGTGGGTGAAGGCTTTACAGAGGCCACCCAACTGGCGGAAGTTGTGAAGACCCCACATTTGGGCGGAAGCTCCCCTGTCTGGTGGCAGAATCCTACTGTGGCAACAAGCCCAAAAATCAAGTAACTAAGTGGCAATATGCCTAGGCAAACGAAACAAAATAAACAGAAAAGTTCAACATTGGACTCCTATTTTAGGGGCAAAGAGGGTCAAAGTATGGAGGAGGACTGTGAGGTCAGGACTCCTGCACCAAAAGCCCCAAATGAAAATACAAGCTGGCTACAGGCCATAGAGGACCTTAAGAAGCAGATAAGAGAAGTGGGGAAAAATTTGGGAAGAGAAATGAGAAAGATGCAAGAAAAGTATGAAATGACAGTCAACAGCCTGACTGAGGAAAATAACACCTTAAAAAATAGACTAACTCAAATGGCAAAAGAGGCTCAGAAAGGCAATGAGGAGAAGAATGCCTTAAAAAGTCGAATTTGCTAGATGGAAAAAGAATCTCAAAAGCTCACTGAGGAGATTCATTCCTTCAGAGTTAGACTGGAGCAAATGGAAGCTAGTGACTTTATGAGAAATCAAGATACTATTAAACAGATCCAAACAAATGAAAGAATAGAAGGCAATGTGAAATATCTCATGGGAAAAACCACTGACCTGGAAAATAGATCCAGGAGAGATAATTTAAAAATTATTGGACTACCTGAAAGCCATGATCAAAGAAAGAACCTAGAAATCACCCTTAAAGAAATTCTCAAGGAATATTGCCCTGATGTTTTAGATCCAGAGGGCAAAATAGAGGTTGAAAGAATCCACTGATCACCTCCTGAAAAATATCCCAAAAAGAAAACTCCCAGGAATATTATAGCCAGGTTCCAGAATCCCCAGATCAAGGAGAAAATACTACAAGCAGCCAGGAATAAACAATTTCAATACTGTGGAAACACAATCAGAATAGCACAGGACCTGGCAGCTTCTACACTGAGGGATAGAAGGGCATGGACTATGATATTCCAGAGGGCAAAAGAGCTGGGATTGAAGCCAAGGGTCACCTACCCAGCAAAACTGAGTAGCTTGTTTCAGGGGAAAAGATGGTCATTCAGTGGAATAGAGGACTTTCAAGCATTCTTGATGAAAAAACCAGAGTTGAATAGAAAATTTGACATCCAGACACAAGAAGCAAGAGATGCTTGAGAAGGTAATCAAGGAAAAGAAATCAAAAGGAACTTATCGAAGTTGAACTATTTACATTCCTACATGGAAAAACAATAACTGTGTTTGATGAAACCTTTCTCATTATGAAAATAATTGAAGAAGTGTATATGGGCATATGTTTACATGTATACATGGATAGAGGGCACAGGTTGAATTTGATGGGAAGGTATGATTCTTAAGGGGTGAAGTCAAGAGGTGAGAGAGGAAAGTGGCAAGAGGAGATGGGGAGAGACAGGGTAAGGTAAACTATCTCATGTAGAAGAGGCAAGGGGAAGTAGTTGCAGGGGAGGGGAAGAACAGGAAGGCGAAAAGGCAAAACCATATTCTCATTGAAGTTGGCTCAAGGAGAGAATCACATACATACTAAATGGGATATCTCACCCTGCAGGAGAGTAGGGGAAAGGAGGGTGAGAGGGGGGAAGATGTAGGGGAGGGCATTCTGGGGGGAGGGGAGGCTGGAAGTACCCACTATCAAAGAGGGACAGGATCAAAGTAGGGAATGGACCAGGAGGGAGGTGAGATGGGTGGGAGGGAAATATAAGCAGTCTTTTACAATATATCTACTATGGTAATGTTTTGCATAGCTATACATGTACAACACTCACTGAATTGCTTATCTTCTCAGAGGGAGTGGGTGACAAGGGAGGAAGGGAATGGATCTGAAAGTCGAAGTTTTAAAATTAAATGTTTCATAAGATGTCCAGGCATGGGGGCTCAGAGATTCACCTTGCCGTAATGGCAAAATCGAAGGGGGTATGGAAGAAGATATGGGAGAGAGCAGATTGGATGAGGGGATATCTAGTGGGACTGCTATTCTGGAGTGGTGGGTAGGGAAAAATGGGGGAAAAATTGTAACTCAAAATTTGGTGGAAATGAATTATGTAAACCAGAAGTTAACAAAGCATTTGTTTAATTAAAAAAAAAAGAAAGTGTGTTCCAAATCATAACAATTAGAAAAACAAAATAAAATTTAAGACCACTCTGAAAAAAAAAAATTAACAAAACTATATAGCAAAGTAATTTGTATGTTAAAACAACATGCCTTACAGAAAGACCCTTTTGCAAGATTTCTCCTCCTCCTCTTTTTCCTCCTCTCCTCCTCCTCCTCCTCCTCCTCCTTCTCCTCCTCCTCCTTCTCCTCCTCCTCCTCCTCCTCCTCCTCCTCCTCCTCTTCCTTCTTCTTCTTCTTCTTCTTCTTCTTCTTCTTCTTCTTCTTCTTCTTCTTCTTCTTCTTCTTCTTCTTCTCCTTCTTCTCCTTCTCCTCTTTCTCCTTCTCCTCCTCCTCCTTCTTCTCCTTCTCCTCTTTCTCCTTCTCCTTCTCCTCCTTTTTCTCCTCCTTCTCCTCCTCCTCCTTATCCTTCTTCTCCTCTTCCTTCTTCTCCTCTTCCTCCTTCTCCTCTTCCTCCTTCTCCTCCTCCTCTTCCTCATTCTCCTCCTCTTTCTCCTTCTCCTCCTCCTTCTCCTTCTCCTTCTTTTACTCTTCCTCTTCCTCCTTCTCCTCCTCCTCCTTCTCCTTCTCCTTCTTCTCCTTCTCCTTCCCCTTTTCCTCCTCCTCCTTCTCCTCCTCTTTCTTCTTCTTCCTTTCTATAGCATTTTGAGGTTTGCAGAAGCATTTTTTAAAAAGTAATTGGGGTTAAGTAACTTGCCCAAGGTTACAGGGCTAGGTTTTTGTTTGTGTGGATTAAGTGTCAGAGGCCGGCTCCGAACTCAGGTCCTTCTGACTCCAGGGCCGGTGCTCTATTCACTGCGCCACCTAGCCGCCCCCAACAAAAGCATTTTACATGTTAATTCATTTGATCCTCAGATAGCACTGGGTGCTTGGTGCCATAATTATAACCATTTCACAAATGAGGAAACTGAGAAACAGAGAGTTTAAGTAATTTTCCCAAGGTCACCTAGCTAGTGAAAAATAAACTAAGAAGTAGGTGCAACTATTTTCCTGGGCCATACCCATTCACTGAAATCTGGACCTCTTGGTAATATCAGTTCTGCCAATAAGCTGAGGGCCAGTCATTCCTACCATCTCACTTCCAGACACTATCCCCAGTGAAAGATTCTCTCTATTTCTATAGCATGTGGTTTATAACAGATGTACAGCTCTCTAAACCAAGAACATTAATAGGAATTTAGCATAACTAGGTCCCAAAGGCTCTTTAACATTATCTTATCTCAAAGATTTGAATTAGCATCAAACTGATACAGGACTGGAAGTCAGGCCAGGAAGTCAGGGGAATAATCTATGTCAACTCCTAAATTAGCATGAAAGATCAGTGTTAGCTTTAAAGACTTTTATAAATTTGTTATTTTTCCCTTTTGCATGTTACTTTAAACACCTCAAAGGTACAGTCTTAGTGTTGCAAAAGTTATTTCCACTATATTATAGATTTGGAGTTAGAAGAGGACCTTTAAAAGCATTTAGTACAACCCCTTAATTTTATAGATCATGAAACAGAGATGGAAAAGGTTAAACATCTTGCTTAAGCTCATACAGTAAAGTATCAAAGGCAGGATATGAATCCAGGCCCTGTGACACTGGAACCAGTTCCATTTTTCCGTTATACCACCCTACCTCCAATGTGTTGAGTAAAATCTTCCATGAAGAATCTATGGAAAGACATGAACCAAAAGGGCACAGGAAGAGAAATCAATAGACTATGTGAGCAACCTTGGAGGAGAGTATCTCTATAGCAGTGAGATCAAAGAGCCATGAAGGTATATTTCTGTTTTTATACTTCTCACTATGAAATCTCTTCTCTCCTTCCCTTCATCTAAAAATCTTTCAACATCATGTGCCATTTTTTTCACCTTTCTCATGCTGCTCTTTGACATTGAGAAGGCTCTTCACCTTACCAATTCCATATGCCCTTGATTCTATCTCCTTCGATGCGTCTCTGTCTCTCGCTGTCTCTCTGACTCCATCTCTCTCTCTCTCTCTCTCTCTCTCTCTCTCTCTCTCTCTCTCTCTCTCTCTCTCTGTCTGTCTCTCATGTGCCCACATGAACTCCCTTCCCTGTTATCTTCAAGCATTCTCACATTTCCCCCAACCTTAAAAACCCTTCATTAGACCCTACCATACCCTGAATCTCTCCAGCTTGTGTCCTACAAAAGGCTGGCTTTACTTGCTCCTTTTATATCTTCTCTCATTCATCACTGCATTCATCATCAATTTAGATTCCTACCTCATCATTTAACTGAAACTACTTTCTCTCATATTATAAATACTCTCTCAGTTGCAAAATCTGATGGGTGTTCTTTTTGCAATTTTCATATGACTAATCTTTCTGCAGCACTTACACTGTTACAACCCTCTCAAATATTTTCTTGTCCAAGTTTTCTGTGCTACTACTTTTTCCTGGTCATCTTCCTATCTAACCACTACCTTTCAGTCTTACTCTGGTTAGTCATCCACATCTTGCTTTCTAGTTGTGGTTGTACTCTTAAGTTCTGTCCTGGTACCTCTTTTATTTTCTTTAATTCTCTTTATTCTTATTCATTTGATAACTTTATTGACTTTCATGGGTTTAAATATCATCTCTATGAAGATGTTTCACCGATCTTTTATCTAGTTCCAAATTTTCTCTTCATCTCTGGTACTAGACACCAACTATCTATTGAAAATTTCCACCTGGACATCCCATAGAAATCTCAAATTCAACCTAAAACAGAACTCATGATCTTTCCCCCTAACACTCTCCTTTCTCATGAACTTGGTAGGACTTTCCTTCTTATATCAAGCTGAAATTCACCTCTGTCATTTCCACCCAGTGTTCCTAATACCTTCCATGGCCAAGCCAAACAAGGCTTATTCCTCTTCTATATAACAACCCTTGCAATATTAGAAGACAGTTAACATTTCCTCCCTATAAATCCTTTCTTCTTCAATCTAAACATCCCTAGTCTCTTCAGTTAATGTTCTAACATTATGCAAATTTTAGAGATTGCACATAAAATTAACATAGATCAACAACATGAAGGTTCCCTTTGTGAACTCTGCATCCCCATGGAATTTATAACTCACTTAAACAAACTAGAAAAGAAATCTTGAAAGAAATTTTACCTTTTCCCTATTCACCATTTGTGTTTTTGCAACTATAAGCATATGTCTAAAACTTCCACAAGTAGATATTTCACTGAATCATTTGGTTTTGGATAGCATAATTCAGCTTCCCTCCAGGCTGAACAGAAAATTTGCTTCCTTGAAGTCTTCAGATATCTTGGATAATATTCAGACAGATTTCATCCAGAATAAACATTTTCTACAGTCACTTTGATACCTTTATGAAGTGCTAATAATGAATAGGCATATATATCAGATTAGAATTCATGCCAATATAATCTAGCACTGGGGTGATGATAAGCATCATCCTTAAAGACCAAGAGATGTGAAAACAAATTGGGGCAATGTTGGGAAACAGCTTGAACCAATACCCTTTACTGTAATTCAGTCTCTGAGAATTTTAGAAAACATACACAGCCTTTTAGAAGTTACCATTCACTATGTTTAAATGGACATCTCTGAAGGGCTAAAAACATGGTAATGAATAGAAGGAACAACATGGTGTTCTGCTTCCTTCCAATCCCCTCATTTCTGACCCATTTAAAAACATTCTGTAAACTCTCTGTACAACTTCACTATGTTACTGAGCTCATCTTCAATCTCAACCATCATGATCTATGTCTCTAAAATTTAAAAGTATGACATTTTATAAAGCTAACTTCAAAGGCAGATCTGTGGCATAGACTATGAGCAGCATGTTAGAAAAGGTCCTTTGGACCTGGAATTCTTGGCATGGGAAAGTAAAATTTTAGATTTTTTTTTATTCCTATTATGGGATTAGTAAGTTATTAAGTAGAAGTTAAAGGCTGATCTAGTACAAGTATTCAAATTGGGGAATATAATTACCAAATTATTTTCAATTAGATATCTTGATTTTGTCTTTGTATGATTTATAATGGCCATAAACTGAGTGCTGAGGAGTATTCACATGACTGACCAGCTTTGTCCCAAAGAGAAAATATCATTTGAGTTTTTACCCATGTGTTTCTCTTCCGGATTTTGCAACACCTATAAATGATACCTATCCTTCAAGTCTTTTATTCTCATAATCTTGGAAGCATCTTTTCCTTTCTCCCCAGAAGTGAAGAAGTCACAAGGCTTGTTTCAGCTATTCAAGTGCCTTTGAAACTTCCCTTTGATTGTGTCAAGTCTTTGTTGGAAACAGTATACATTGTGCTGCTCTTAATAAACCTAAGGGAGTTTGGAGACCTTCCCTACCCTTAATAGGCCTAACATCATCACATGGAGCCCAGGGAGCTTGCCAAAGGAGCAGAACAGGAAGGGTGGAACAAGAAAGACCAGAGCAGAGAAAAACTGGAGCACATGCTGGGGCCAAGTAGAACTGATAAGTACAATGTTTGTGATGTTGGCCCTCTGTCTGTCTGTTCTGTCTGTGTTGATGTTACTTTGTCAGAACAAAGCATTCTCTTTGTTGAAAGAGGACTTTACTTCTGATATAGAAGCCCTGAAAGAGGACTTTACTGCTGTTTTGGGACATTACTGTTGATTTGTGTTTGACTTCTCAGATAGAAGCTTTGTCTGTTGATTCGTGTTACTTTGTCAGACAGAAAGTGAATTGAGATGATAGTGCTGGCAGTGTGTGTAAACATTGTTGTAGCTCTTTTAAGCTTTGTCTTCCTAGAAACAGAAACTTCAGAGAGCTTGGAATTGAGTGGTAAGCTGAGATATAGAACCAAGAAGAAACCTACCTACATGTGATTTCAGGCAAGATCTGGGAGAGGTTAGCCCATGGAAGAGGAACTGTAGGGTTTGCAAGCCAGCCTCCAGTTAATAGGAAAGAGGGCTTTACTTGGGTACTCTGCATTGACTGATGAGATTATGGTTTATTGTGACCTATGGGTACTTTCTGGTACCCCTTAAGGATGATTGGCTTAGGGATGATTAAAAGCCAGCCTCTAATTAAAATGGAAGAAGACTATATTTGGGTACTCAGTATTGACTGATGATATTGTAACTTACTGTGGGCTAGGGTTGGATGGTGTTTGTAATTTCTGCTATCCTTAAGGATGATTAGAAACCAGCCTCAAGTCATGATGAAAGAAAACTTTACTTGGGTACTCTATATTGATTGAGGAGATTGTGACTTACTGAATGATATACTTTGTTTAAGACTGTGTGGCTACTGTAGCAATAAGTTATTATGTTATATTGTTGTGAATGTTGTGCTTTAGTTTCTTAAATCAAAATCAGTGAGATGCTTTAGTTTATTGCTGAATAGAGTGTTCACTATACTATGCTATTAGATCCTTAAAGTTATTCACAGCAACAGTCCTGAGGAGAGCTGCTTATGATTTGCTTTACAGTAGTATACTTCCTCTGTGATATTTCTTCCCATATGGCTCTTCCTTTACATTTATACTGCCTCCACTCTATCTAATTTCTTTGTTAGATCTTTCATGGTCTAGTAAAATGGCCATCTAATTGGTTTCTCTTCTTGTAACCTCTCCTACTTCTAACTTATCCCACATATCTCTTTCAAAAAAAGTCTAATTTTATCTGATTATCATCTGAACACCTCACTTCAGTATTTAAAAACTGTCAATAGATCCCTGTTGCTTCTCAATAGAATCCAAACTCATTAGCCTGACATTCAAGGCCTTTAAAAATCTGAGTATAGCCTACCTTGTTAAGTTTCACTTACATTACCATCCCTAACCCACTATATGCTCCAGCCAAAGAGAGTTATTTTCCAAACTATTAACTCATCCCTCACATTTCTACCTTTGTAGGTCAAATCCAGTGCTTGGATTCTTTCCCCCTATACTTTCTCCCCATTCTCTTTATTTTTTTATTTTTTCCTTTCTTTAATTTTTTTGTCTTTATTTTGTTTGTTTACTTTTTGTTTACAAGATTCAGTTCCACAATTCCCTGAGTTTCAAATTTTCTCTTCCTCCCTTCCCTCCTCCCACCACAATAGCATACAATCAAGTATGGGATCTGCAAATACTTTCACCTTAGACATTAGTCAGGTTATAAAGAAGGATTGTGTCAGATGGAATGAACAATGGGGAAGAGGAAACAAAACCAAACAAGAAAAAGAAAAGGATCCGGTAGTTTGCTTCAATCTGGATTCGAACTCAGTTCTTTCTAGTTCTTTCTCTGGATGTAGACATCTCTCTCCATTATGAGTCTTTTGGGATTGACTTATAACCCTGTGCTGCTGAGAAGAGTCCAGTCTATCAAAGTTGGTCATCAAACATATGTTGTGTCTGTAATTGTGTACAGATTTCTCCTGGTTCTACTCTTTTCAGTCAGCATCAGTTTCTATAAGCCTCTCTGGGTAAATATGGAGTCCATCTGCTCCTCGTTTCTTATAGCACAATAGTATTCCATTCCATTCCATTCCATACATGCATATACCACAACTTGTTCAGCCATTTCCCAATTGATGGGCATCCCCTTAATTTCTACTTCTTTGCCACCACAAAAAGAGCTGTTATAAATATTTTTGTACATATGGGTCTTCCTCCCATTTCTATGATCTCTTTGGTATACAACCCTAGAAGTGGTATTGCTGGGGTCAAAGGGTATGAAATTATTTATAGCCCTTTGGGCATAATCCCCTTTCTCTTTAAATGAAATTTATTCATCCTTACAGTCCCAGCTCATGGGAGTTCCCCAGTTCCCTTCGTGAATTCCTCCATTATATCAGCCACTAGAAGTCAGCTCTCCCTCCTCTGAGCTTTCATAGTAAATTGTCTATATCTCTCTTAGATATTTATCATATTCTATTTCATATGATAACTGTTTGTACATAAGCCTTATCTATTCCATATATTATCACCATCTCGCACTCAGAGACTGTTTCTTATTCTTGTCTAACATGATGTAGCATAGAGTTTTGTATATCAGAGATACTTGATAAGTATTTGCTGAATAATTGGATGAATGAACCAAGAAATAAATGGAGTTGTTTACTGCCTTCAATTGATGGTTCATGCTACATGAAAATTATCATTGTCCCCTCCCTCCACAGGATGTATCTGCACTGGAAGAATTGTTATGGAGTTTTGCCTAAACTTCCTATCAGAGTTGTTCTACAAAATCAGTGAGATGCAATGAGAAAAAATCACGGAGCTCTGAGTTGGAGAATCTGGCTTCAAGTTTCTAATCTGTTGTTTATCCTTGGGACCCTGGGCAAGTCATTTTGTTTTTACTGGTCTACAGGTCTCAGCATTAAGATAACCCAATGATCTACAAGGTCCCTTCCAATTCTATTGTGTTTGACTTATACACAATAAGTTTATTAATTCTGTGAAGATTTTGGCTTCTACTTTTAGCTCATTTGTTTGGAGAATCTAACTTTGAAGAATTTAGCTCTCTGATGACACTGAATTTTTTAGATATATTTATTTTATATATTTCTTAACTCCATCCCTAAGGATTCTTGCCCCTTTCGAATCTCCTGTTAATTAGTCTTTTGTTTACCTTCTATTATTTGTATCAACTTAGAAGCATATTTGAAATAAACTATTGAAATCTTTTTTGGCCTGAAGAAAATTCTGTTGTAACTCTGAAAATATATACTTTTGTTGAGATAGTCCAAATAAAAAAGAACTCTGAAGCTTCTCCAACTGTAATTTCTCACTACCAATTACAATTTTCCTTTCCTACAGCTGTATATATACTTCCTTTGAAAATCATGTTATGTACATGAGATTCTACCTTCTATTTTATATTATTTAACATATCTACTTTTGGGATTTCTCATGTAAAAAGGATGAACAACCTAAGGACGCTATAAGCTTTAGTATTTCAAAGATATTCTGATACTTCTGAACAAGTTACTACTAGCTCCAAATGACTTTTATTTACTGTATAAGTTATAGAAGGAAAAGGATAATTAGGTATTCTTCTTAACTAAGATCTTGTCTCTTAGTATGTATAGTGATTATTGAAAATCACTCAAAGAGTCAGTCATTTAAATTCTCTCTGCTTCATCTACATCAATATTTCTTAGCTACCTATCACTAGATATGTAGGTGTGCATCTATAATTAGAACAGTAAATATTTTGGTGGCTTCAAGTTCCATTTCATGCATATTTATATTGCCTTAGTAATGTTTGGCTTGTTGAAAAGGAACCACTTAACTGGAACAGAATTTCAAGTTCCCTACATTTTCCCCAAACTACCATTCCAGCTTTATCTTTCAATACATGTACCTCTAGACATATCCTAGTCTATTGGATTGGACTAATTGTTGTTTCTCATGTGTTCTTATGTTTTCTTGCCTCTGTTCCTTTGCCTTTACCATCTCACCCATTTGGAATGTTTTCTTCCCTTCTGACCTCTATCTCCACTTATCCCAGTGTTGACTTTTGGTCAAGGATCAGCTAAAATGTCATCTCATTTATCTTTATGTCTTCCATGGCTTCTAATATAGTTCATTGCACTTAATAAAGACTCAGTACATATTTTAATAGATAGAAATATTTTTTTACCCACACAAATATTGGGTTAAAGTTTTAAGTACAAGAGAGTTGACAGTCAATTGTTAATTTGTCTGGCCACAGTAACAAAAAAAAATAATCCACTAAGATATGAAAAAAATTATCTTGGTATTCATGGAAAGAATTCCTGTACCAGTGATCTTTGAATAAATAAAATAAAGTTCCAGTTTATGAAGTCAAGTGAGATTCAAAAATAGAAATTGATAGTTTTATTTTTAATCATGAGATTTGAAGATTGTTCGTTGTTTTTTACAGGTTTTGCTTTTTTTCTGGTCCCAACAAAATCTTATGGAAACAGATGGGATACTGTTCAATGGTCAACATTTCCAAAAAGGTTGTGGTTAATAGAAGAATTTTTTCTCGGAAATTCAGTAAATTTTTGCCACCATTGCAGTTAGGTGGATTCTACTATGCATTAGGCCAGCTAGAAATTCAAGGTTCATTGCTGACCATCACCTCATATTATATAAAGTGTTCAAATATCAAATCTGGTAATGCCCACTTTCAGTGACAAACAACCATTTCAAAGATCAGAGCATTTTTGTCAGTTCAGCAAGTCTGAAGCCATCCATCAGTACTGTTAGGTCTGTCATATGTATTTAACTTCAGTATCAGCAACAATCTGAAGTCTTTCTTATTCATCAGTGTCACTGTTACTGGAGGGAGGTGGAACATGGAAGAGGCACATAGAGTAGAGGTAGCCCAGGATAAAAAAAAAGAGGCCAAGTTAAACACAAAAATAATTGGATAACATTTCCTGCCATTTTTTGAACTGAGTTTTTTCTTTTAGGATTCCTGAGAGTACAGTGGCATAGGAAATTTTAGAATGCTATTCTTCCAAAATTCCTAAAGTCTTCTAAAATCTTCTGATTGTTAGGGGTGGTAAAGAGAGAAAAGAGGAATGGAAACAGACTGAGTTGGTTGTTAACATGTCATTCTGTATGTTAAAATTCATAATTTAAATGATGTGGTTTCATTAAGACAATGTTCAGAACATATGTTCTTTGAGTCTCAATCCTCTGGACTGCGGTTGTATAATATAAACATAAAATTATGCATCTTATTCTTCCTTCCTAGCACTCAAGCCATTCTCCAGTGGTCAGTAAGGATTACATGAATGTATTGACTCACATAGAGGAATCAATAAATAACAAGAATTTTATTTTTCAGAGGTAGCATTTATCTACAATGAATACGCACTCTCATTGTGATGTTTGAATGTGCAGTACTCATATTTTCTCTAATATCATCTTAAAATATTTTAATCTAGTTTTTAAAATAATGTATTTTGAAGATAGACTTGAATCTAGTTTGCTTATTGACTCTACTTATATTTATTAGATCATTTCTGAATGCAAAGGGTGTCACTGAATATGAAGTGTCAGAAATAAACACAGATTAGATATTTGGGTTGCTAAATAGGCCAGCCTTTAATGTAAATATAGTTCAAGTCTTGGTTGTTCAATATATAAGCATTTTTAAAGCAATATTCAGCTCTAATACATTCCCTAAAAGGTAGAGGGAAAATGACCGAACAACTCCATGGATAATCTATTAAACAGTTTATTCACATATTCTGCTACTGTATTGTTCTTATTGTTTGTTATTTTCAGTCATACTGGTCTCTTTATGACTTCATTTGGAATTTTCTAGTCAAAGACACTACAGTGGTTTGCCATTTCCTTTTCCATCTCATTGTACTGATAAAGAAAGTGAGGCAAACTGGGTTAAGTGATATGGTGGGGTCACATAGGTAGTAATTGTCTGAGACTGGATTTGAGCTCAGGTCTTCCTGATTCCAGGTCCAGTGCTCTTATCCACTGCACTACCTAGCCACCACTTCTGCTACCCTTTATCTTAATTTTAATTTGTATTAATAGTCAAACAGTACAGTATAATGGAAAAAATACTGAATTTGGAGCTAGAAAACTCAGTTTTGCCTATCAATTTGGATGTCAGCTAGTCAGTCAATAAACAATTAATAAACATGTGACTAGGTGCTGTGCTGAGTGCCAGGGTCACAGAAAGAACCAAAAGAACCTCCCTGCCTTCCAGGAGCTCACAGTCTAATGGTAAGACAGCAAGTAAAGAAATATGAACAAATAAGCTACAGGAGAAATAGGAAATAATTCAGAGAGGAAAGAAACTAGAATTAAGAGGGATTGAGAATAGTTTCCTATAGGAGATGAGATTTTAATTTGGACTTGAAGGAAGTTAGAGAAGCCAGTAGGTGTACATGAAGAGAGAGGTCGTTCCAGTCATGGAAGACAGCCAGAGAAAATGTCCTCTAGCAAAAAATGGAGTTGTTCATGGAACAGCAAGGAGGCCAATTTCATTGGATTGAAGACTCAATGAAAGAGAGTAAGGGAATAAAAAAGAAGACTAGAAAAGTAAAAAGAAGCTAGGTTATTAAATGCTTTGAATATCAAACTTTAAAAAATTGAATAACAATTTTTTTTAAAAAAGAGGATTTTGTGTTTAACTATAGAGGTGATAGGAAGCCAATGGTTGGACTTGTGCCGTAGGAAAATCACTTTTGTGGTTAAATGGAAGGTGGATTGGAGTGAAGAGAAACCTGAGAAAGGCAGACCCACTAGCAGGCCATTAGTCCAAGTGTGAGGTGAAGTGCAGCTGCACCGGAATGATGACCATGTTAGAGGAGAGAAGGGAATATATTTGGGAGATGGTGTAAAACTAAAATTGACAGACCCTGGCAATAGATTGGATATGGTGGGGATGGGGTGAGAGGTAAGTGACAGCACAGATTCAAGGAAGACGCTTAGGTTATGAGCTTGAGGAACTGGAGGATGGTATTTCCTGATACAGTAATAGGGAAGGCAGGAGAGGGGAGAGTTTAGGAGAAAAGATAAGGAGTTTAGTTTTGGACATATTGAACCTAGCATGTCTACTGGACATCCAATTCAAGATGTCTCAAAGGTAGTTAGAGATTAAAGGTCAGCAGAGAGATTGGGGCCATACAGATAGACTAGAGATTTATCAGCATAGAAATGACAATTCAGCATAGAGGGAGAAAATATGAGGGCCCAGGACAGAAACCTGGGAGACACCTGTCTTTAGAGGGTATGATTTGGAGGAAGATCAAACAAAGACTGAGGAGTCACTTCTGTGAATCTGTTTTCACATTAGCAAAATGGGATGAAAACACTTTATAGCATGAGTTATTATATGAAGCACACTTCCTAAACAATGAAAAACTATATAAATGTGAGCCATTATTGTTCAGCTTGCCAGATTGCCTTTGCAAAAGGAAAGGTGATTGATTTTATTTAAAAAAAAAAGCCTTTTGCTCCAGTTTGTGACTGTTGTTTACAAAGAGATGAACTAATAGCAAGTATATACATATATAGTTTAACCCCAGGTAAAGAGTAATGACTTTTATGAGGGAGAAACTACAAAGAAAATTTTAAAAATACCTTGAACTTATGTCCAATAAAAATATCATTATATTTACATTATACTTTTCTTCAAAGACTTCAAAGCACATTATTCTGTTGGCAATTAATTAACCCTTATAACTTCTCGGTAAGGATTTGAAGTCTAACAATCAGAGAGAAAAATTTAAAAAAAAATCCTTATTTACGATCAGTCTTAGGAAAACATGCTTCATAAGAGGATGAAGCCATTGCAAGATTTTCCCTATTACACTTCTTGTTTCTGATATGGGTTTGTGTAAGGAAGCATAGCCTTCTTGCTATGCACAATGATCTCTGGATCCCTTCTTCCCAGGTTGAACAAACATGAGCATCAGAGAGTCCCTAACATGAATTACAGTGAGGTAGGCTCTCTGTAATTCATGTTAGGGACTCTCTGATGCTCATGTTTGTTCAAGAGTAATATGAGTTCAAATCATGCTTGTGATATTTGCTAAATTGTGCGATCATCGGCAAATCATTTAATTTACCTGGCCTCCATTTTTTTCATTCTTAAAAAGAATGAATTAGAAAAAAAAAAAAGACAGAATGGGGGGAAGGGGGAGGAGAGGAGGGATGATGGATGGGAAGGCATCCTTGGGGGGTGGGGAGGTTGAAGGTACCCACTATGGAAGAGGGACAGGATCAAGTGGGGAATGGACCAGGTGGGGGGGGGGGATGAGGGGGAGGGAATTATAAGCAGCCTTGTACAATATATCTACTATGATAATGTTTTGCATAGCTAGACATGTACAACATATACTGAATTACTTATCTCCCCAGAGAGAATGGGTGACAAGGGAGGAAGGAAATGGATCTGAAATCCAAGGTCTTAAGATTAAATGTTTCAGGGAGGCTAGGCGGCGCAGTGAGTAGAGCGTCGGCCCTGGAGTCAGAAGGACCTGAGTTCGGGTCCGGCCTCAGACACTTAACGCACACACAAACAAAAACCTAGCCATATGACCTTGGGCAAGTTACTTAACCCCAACTGCCCTCCAAAAAGCAAAATAAATAAATGTTTCAAATATATATAAATACTATTATTAATACTCTTGTGCTTGTAATTGGGAGATAAGATGTGCAGGCATTGGGACACAATGATTCACCTTCCTCTAATGGAGAGGTCGAAGAGGGTGTGGGAGAGGATAGGGGAGAGAGCAGATTGGAGGAAGTGATGTCTTGTGGGACTGCTGTTCTGGGAGGGTGGGTAGGGGAAAAACGGGGGGAAAATGATTGTAACTCAAAATCTGGCAGAAATGAATGATGTAAAGCAGAAGTTAATAAAGCATTTGTTTAAATAGAATAAATTAATTAATTGGTTAATTAATTAAATTTGAAAAAAAGAAAAAAAGAATGAATTAGGTTCTTAGGTATCTTCCGTTGATTTATTTTGGAAGAGAAATAAAATAATCAATACTTTTTCAATTGTTGCTTAACAGTTGATGATTGGCATGGTTCCTCTTCTGTCAGAATTTTCCCAGAGGGGGAAGGGATTATCTAGTTTACAAGCATTTCCTGAATGCCTCTTAGGTATGAAAAATCTCTGCAGCTTTGAGGGCAGAGGTAACTGGTGAAAGATAAGGAAAACAAAATGAAGCTTCCTTACCTAAAAGAGTTCTAGTCTTAGATTGAGAGACAAACTCGATATACAAGACAAATTGACCAAAGGAGTCTCTTGAGAAGGATAAAATCACATACTACAGATTTAGTGCATAAATTCTAAGAGTGCAAAGGGATCAAAGTTTGGCCAGAGTTGATCAGGAGAGTCAGAGGAAAGGAATTTGGAGCAAAGTTTAGGAGGTGAGAGAGTATGGAAAAGGAAATCATTTACTGAATGTTGGCTATATATCATCAGGCATTGTCAGCTGAATTCTTGCTTCAAAAATACACTTGAATATTTATACACAGAGATATGTTAGTCTACATTTATTTATATTTATCTCAAAGAAGGCATGGGCAAATAGGTGGCACAGTGGATAGAGTGTTGGGCCTGGATCAGGAAGATTAATATTCCTGAGTTCATATCTGACCTTAGTCACTTAGCAGTTGTGTGATTCTGGGCAAGTCATTTAACTCTACTTGCCTTAGTTTCCTCATCTGTAATATGAGCTGGGGAAGAAAATGGCAAATCACTCCAGCATTTTTGCCAAGAAAACACTAATTAGGATTATGAAGAGCTGAATGACTGAAATCACCACCACCACCACCAACATCTCAAAGAAGAGAAAGAGGGAATTAACCAGAACTTCTATTAGAAAAGAAATTGTTGGGGGAGGGGGGTGGAGCCAAGATGGTGGAGTAGAAACAGCATGTTCAAGGCACTCTCCCCCCAGATTACCTCCACACTATGTAAAAGGGGACTCTGAACAACTTCTGGAGCCCCAGCACCCACAGAACGACAAAGAGAAGCTAACCTCCCACTGAGGACAGCCCAGCAGCCCTGCAGAAAGGTCGAGCGCAGCACCCGGGAGCCAGCCAGCAGCACAGCGCACAGAGAGCTGAGCCCAGGTCTGCTTGAGCCACAGTTTTAGCTCCAGGGTGGCCGGGCCAGCAGCCATCTGGGGGTACCCCAGAACACCAACAGCTGTGGCGATTCCAGAATTATCAACATAGACATGCCCAGGACAAAGTGAGAGGTTGGTGCCCTATGAACTTTGGGACCAGTATTTGTGGAACGCATCGGCTTCCTCCCCTCAGGGCTAGAAGCCGATGAAGAGACACGCCATTTTGTAGGTTTCAGTGGCAGCTCCAGCTCCTGGCCTGTGAACTGTAGGGAGATCCAGTGATCAGTCTTGGGGGGTAATTGCTCTTGCTTTAACCTCCCGGGACCTTGATTGTGATCTGGGGTGGAGGTCGTAGGGTGGATATTCAGCTTACCAGAAACAGAAGTTGTCCCCCCACACACTGGGGACAGAAGCTCCCCGTCTGGTGGCAGAGGCATACTGTGGCAACAAGCCCAAAAGTCAAGTAATTAAGTGGCAACATGCCAAGGAAAAGGAAACAAATTAAACAGAAAAATGCAACATTAGACTCCTATTTTGGGGGCAAAGAGAATAGAAGCATAGAACAGGAGGAGGTTTGGGTGGTCAGAACTCCTGCACCAAAAGCCCCAAAGGAAAACATGAGCGGGTTACAGGCCATAGAGGACCTTAAGAAGGACTTTAAAAATCAAATAAGAGAAGTGGAGGAAAAATTGGGAAGAGAAATGAGAAGGATGCAGGAAAAGTATGAAATGAGGGTCAACAGCCTGACTGAGAAAAACAACACCTTAAAAAATAGACTAACTCAAATGGCAAAGGAGGCCCAAAAGGGCAATGAGGAGAAGAATGCCTTAAAAAGCCAAATTTGCCAGATGGAAAAAGAATCTCAAAAGCTCACTGAGGAGATTCATTCCTTCAGAGTTAGACTGGAGCAAATGAAAGCTAATGACTTTATGAGAAATCAAGATGCTGTTAAGCAGATCCAAACAAATTAAAGAATAGAAGGCAATGTGAAATATCTCATGGGAAAAACCACTGACCTGGAAAATAGATCCAGGAGAGACAATTTAAAAATTATTGGACTACCTGAAAGCCATGATCAAAGAAAGAACCTAGAAATCACCCTTCAAGAAATTCTCAAGGAAAATTGCCCTGATGTTTTAGATCCAGAGGGCAAAATAGAGGTTGAAAGAATCCACAGATCACCTCCTGAAAAAGATCCCAAAAAGAAAACTCCCAGGAATATTATAGCCAGGTTCCAGAATCCCCAGATCAAGGAGAAAATACTACAAGCAGCCAGGAAGAAACAATTTCAATATTGTGGAAACACAATCAGATTAGCACAGGACCTGGTAGCTTCTACACTGAGGGATTGAAGGGCATGGACTATGATATTCCAGAGGGAAAAAGAGCTGGGAATGAACCCAAGGGTCACCTACCCAGCAAAACTGAGTATTTTGTTTCAGGGGAAAATATGGTCATTCAGTGGAATAGAGGACTTTCTTGAGCATTCTTGAGGAAAAAACCAGAGTTGAATAGAAAATTTGACATCCAGACACAAGAAGCAAGAGATGCCTGAGAAGGTAATCAGGGAAAAGAAATCAAAAGGAACTCATCAAAGTTGAAGTACTTACATTCCTATATGGAAAAATAGTAACTGTGACTGATGAAACCTTTCTCAGTATGAAAATAATGGAAGAAGGGTGTATGGTCATATGAATACATATGCGAATGTGTGTATATATGTTGACAGTTATATATGGATAGAGGGTATAGGTTGAATTTGTTGGGAAGGGAGGATACTCAAGGGGTGAAATTATGAGGTGAGAGAGGAAAGTGGCAAGAAGAGATAGGGAGAGACAGGGTAGAGTAAACTACCTCATGTAGAAGAAGCAAGGGGAAGTGGCTGCAAAGGAGGGGAAGAATAGGAAGGCAAAAAGGCAAAACCACATTCTAATTGAATTTGGTTCAGGGAGAGAATGACATACATACTAAATGGGATATCTCAACCTGCAGTAGAATAGGGGGAAGGGGGATGAGAGGGGGGATGATGGATGGGAGAGCATTCTTGGGGAGAGGGGAGGTTGGAAGTACCCACTATAGAAGAGGGACAGGATCAAGTAGGGAATGGACCAGGTTGGGGGTGGAATGGGTGGGAGGGAATTATAAGCAGCCTTGTACAATGTATCTACTATGGTAATGTTTTGCATAGCTAGACATGTACCACATATACTGAATTACTTATCTTCCCAGAGGGAATGGATGACAAGGTAGGAAGGGAATGGATCTGAAATTCGAGGTCTTAAAATTAAATGTTTCAAATATTTATCAATACTATTATAAAAAAAAAAAAGAAATTGTTGAATACTATATTGGGATGTATTTCATCTGGTATTGTTAATTGGTGCCTTGAAATCTAGGCCGGAGGCAAAGTGTTATAGGATCAATTAATTTCATTGTAATAGTATTATCAGTGAAGAAGCAAGTGGTCAGAAATGGATCAATAAGTTGCTTTGAGTAGGTAATACCACTGGGACTGAACATACAGGCTTATCAGGCCTGACTATGATTTGCATCTGTGCTGGAGTGAAACCAGTTTTTCCTTAAAAGGTATTGAAACTGTGTTTACACTAATTATGGACTAACAATGGAAAACACAGGTGCTCTATCATCTACCACTACATCATCTATATGTGGAACCATCAGTTATAGCAAATGGAGAAGTTTTGAATGCTGTAGATAATTTCACTTACCTTGATAATGTACTTTCCAGGGAAGTACACTTTGATAATGAGGTTGATGCATGGATTGCCAGAGCTAGCTCAGTGTTTGGGAGACTCAGAAGGAAAGTGTGGGAGAAAAGAGGTATTAGATTGACTACAAAACTGAAGACCTACAGAGCCATTGTGCTGACCTCATTGTTGTATGCCTGTGAAACCTAGACAGTATACCAGCATCATGATAAGAAACTGTATCACTTCCATTTGAATTGTCTTAGGAAGATTCTGAAGATTACCTGGCAGGTAAGATACCAGACATTGATGTCCTTTCTCAAACTAAACTGCCAAGCATTCAAACTCTACTTCAGAGAGGGCAACTCTTATGGGCTGGCTACATTATTCTAATGCCAAGCATATGCTTGCAAAAAAAGATTATCTTATGGAGAACTCACACAGGGCAGGTGTTCACATGGTGGTCAGAAGAAGCAATACTCTCAAGGTCTCTCTTAAGAACTTTGGAATTGGGGCGGAGCCAAGATGGCGGAGTAGAAACAGCTCATCCAAGCCACTCTGCCCCCACATTCCCCCCAAACGATGTAAAAGGGGACTCTGAGCAACTTCTGGAGCCCCAGCACCCACAGAACGACACAAAGAAGCTAAACTCCCGCTGAGGACAGCCCAGCAGCCCTGCAGGAAGGACCAGCGCAGTGGTCTGGGACCTGGCAGTGTGCAGCGCGCAGAGCGCAGGAGCCGAGCCGAGCCCAGGTCCGCAGGAGCCGAGGTTTTAGCCCCAGGGCGGCAGGGCCAGCAGCCGGCTGGAGGAACCCCAGAACACCAGGAGAGGTGGCGACTCCAGAATTATCAACATAGACTTGCCTGGGACAAAGTAAGAGGTTAGTGTCCTATGGACTTTGGGACTGGTATTAGGGAATGCATCGGCTCCCTCCCCTGGGGGCTAGAAGCCGCTGAGGACAAACGCCATTTTGTAGTTTTCAGAGGCAGCTCCCGCTCCCAGCCTGCAAATTTGTAGGGAGATCCAGCGATCAGTCTTGGGGCTAATCGCTCTTGCTTTAACCTCTCTGGATCTGGATTGTGATCTAGGGTGGAAGTCGTGGGTGGGTTTACAGCTTGCCAGAAACGGAAGTTGCCCCCCACACGTTCGGGACGAAAATTCCCCTATCTGGCCTTAAAGCCGTAGTATGGCAACAAGCCCAAAAGTCAAGTAATTAAGTGGCAACATGCCAAGGAAAAGGAAACAGAAAAATGCAACCCTAGACTCCTATTTTGGGGGCATAGAGCGGGAAAAGGACTGTGAGGTCAGAAGTCCTGCTCCAAAAGTCCCAGGGGAAAACATGAGCGGGTTGCAGGCCATAGAGGACCTTAAGAAGGACTTTAAAAATCAAATAAGAGAAGTGGAGGAAAAATTGGAAAGAGAAATGAGAAGGATGCAGGAAAAGTATGAAATGAGGGTCAACAGCCTGACTGAGGAAAACAACACCTTAAAAAATAGACTAACTCAAATGGCAAAGGAGGCCCAAAAGGGCAATGAGGAGAAGAATGCCTTAAAAAGTCGAATTTGCCAGATGGAAAAAGAATCTCAAAAGTTCACTGAGGAGATTCATTCCTTCAGAGTTAGACTGGAGCAAATGGAAGCTAATGACTTTATGAGAAATCAAGATGCTGTTAAGCAGATCCAAACAAATGAAAGATTAGAAGGCAATGTGAAATATCTCATGGGAAAAACCACTGACCTGGAAAATAGATCCAGGAGAGACAATTTAAAAATTATTGGACTACCTGAAAGCCATGATCAAAGAAAGAACCTAGAAATCACCCTTCAAGAAATTCTCAAGGAAAATTGCCCTGATGTTTTAGATCCAGAGGGCAAAATAGAGGTTGAAAGAATCCACCAATCACCTCCTGAAAAAGATCCCAAAAAGAAAACTCCCAGGAATATTATAGCCAGGTTCCAGAATCCCCAGATCAAGGAGAAAATACTACAAGCAGCCAGGAAGAAACAATGTCAATATTGTGGAAACACAATCAGAATAGCCCAGGACCTGGCAGCTTCTACACTGAGGGATCGAAGGGCATGGAATATGATATTCCAGAGGGCAAAAGAACTGGGAATGAACCCAAGGGTCACCTACCCAGCAAAACTGAGTATTTTGTTTCAGGGGAAAATATGGTCATTCAGTGGAATAGAGGACTTTCAAGCATTCTTGAGGAAAAAACCAGAGTTGAATAGAAAATTTGACATCCAGACACAAGAAGGAAGAGATGCCTGAGAAGGTAATCAGGGAAAAGAAATCAAAAGGAACTTATCAAAGTTGAACTATTTACATTCCTATATGGAAAAGCAATAACTGTGACTGATGATATCTTTCTCACTATGAAAATAATGGAAGAAGGGGGTGTGGTCATATGAATACATATGTGAATGTGTGTGTATATGGTTACAGTTATATATGGATAGAGGGCATAAGTTGAATTTGTTGGGAAGGGAGAATACTCAAGGGATGAAATTATGAGGTGAGAGAGGAAAGTGGCAAGAGGTGATGGGGAGAGACAGGGTAGTGTAAACTATCCCATGCAGAAGAAGCAAGGGGAAGTGGTTGCAAAAGAGGGGGAGAATAAGGAAGGCTAAAAAGGCAAAACCACATTCAAACTGAATTTGGTTCAGGGAGAAAATGACATACATAGTAAATGGGATATCTCAACCTGCAGCAGGATAGGGGGAAGGGGGATGGGAGGAGGGATGATGGATGGGAGGGCATCCTTGGGGTGAGGGGAGGTTGGAAGTACCCACTATAGAAGAGGGACAGGATCATGTAGGGAATGGACCAGGTGGGGGGTGGGATGAGTGGGAGGGAATTATAAGCAGCCTTGTACAATATATCTACTATGATAATGTTTTGCATAGCTAGACATGTACAACATATACTGAATTACTTATCTCCCAAGAGGGAATGGGTGACAAGGGAGGAAGGAAATGGATCTGAAATTTGAGGTCGTAACATTAAATGTTTCAAATATTAAAAAAAAAAATTTAAAAAAAAATCTTTTGGCTTTCAAAACCCTTCACAACCATACCCCCAAATCTCTCCTTGATAAAGTTATGCTGCAATTTACATATAATAAGAATTCTTTATCATGAAACATAAAAAAAATAAAAAATAAAAAAAGAACTTTGGAATTAATTGTGTGATGCAAGAGAAACTGGCACAAGACTGCTCAGCAAGGCATTCCCACATCAGAGAAAGTGCTGTGTTCTATGAGAAAAGCAGAATTAAAGTAGCTCAAAAGAAACATGAAATGCAGAAATTTAGAGAATCTACCCCAAATGTTCACATGAACTATTTGTGCCTGACCTGTGTTAGAACATTCTGAGCTTTGTATTGGTCTGATTAACTACAGTCAGACACATGGTACTTTGACTCAAGTATATTGACATCATTTTGGTCTTCTTTGAGAATGAAGGAAGGAAGGCAACCAAGCCCCAACCCCCCAAATTTGGAACTGTCCTCAAGATAAAATGGTTCAGTAGGCTTTAGCTATTGACATAGCTTCCTTGTTGTTTGCATATAAATATAACCATGACATGGGCTGGAGTTTTTCCTTTGGGTTTTAGACATAGACCATCAACATGAGCAATAAGGCTTTGGACCTAGACCAACAGCATGACTAACAAAGCTTTGGAGGCAGAATGTAGTCAACAGTAGTACAGCAAATCATCACTCAGTTAAATCAATTGTATCCTCCTGCAATGTCGTTCCCCTGCTATTGCTAAGTAAATTGCTGTTTGGTAACTGTTAGATGAACTAATAGTGGATCAATTTATTCCAATCTAAGACCTAAACCAGTAGACTAATCTGGCTAGCTTTTGTCTATTATAGCATCTCAGGAGCTGAATGGAACTATAATAGGATTTAGAATTTATTTATGGCATATTAATGATATTCATGGAGTCACAAAATGTTAGAACTGGAGAGGATCTTAGAAATACGAACTAGTCCAACTCTTTTTAACAAATGAGGAGAATGAGGGCCAGTGAAGTTAAGGGGCTTGCTCACAGCTGGTGAATCCCACATTTACTAAGTGGCCAAACTAGGACGGAAATTCAGGTTTTCTGATGCTAAGTCAAATGCACTTGATTGTGACTGTTTATAATGGGGAGAAAAGAGCAGAGGAGAGGAGAGGAAGGGGGGCAGGGAAGCATGCTTGTAAAGACTTCTATTTTGTGTACTTAATTATTTTTAAGACCAATTCTCATGGTTTCAATTAATGATATGATAGATTAGAGATGGGAGTAGAATATTAATCATAGTGTAGCCAGAGACTATTTGAAATGCCAGCTTCAAAAGTCCAGGTGCATAAGGAAGACAGTGATACCCCTATGATTTCCAGGCCTTTTAAACAGGAAGAAGAGTATTACAATGAAAAGTGTATTAGATTTAAAATCATGGGACTTGGATTTGAATCCCAGTTCAACCTCTTGGGTATGTCTCTAAATGTCTTTGAGCTTTAGTTTACTCATCTTTAATATTAGAGAGTTGGCTTAGACCAATCAAAAAGTATTTATTAAGCATCTCTACTTCCTGGAACTGAGGTAGGTGCTGAGGGTCATAAATTCAAAGAATGAAATGATCCCTATTGTCAGGAATCTTAAATACTGATAAGGAAGATAAGTACATATAGACAGAATATGAAGAGAAGAAATATAAATTAATATAAAGAAGTAAAATATAAGGTAGTTTGGAAGGAAGAACACTAACCTTTGGATATGATGAGGAAGGGCTTCATGTAGAAGGAAATGTTTCCCTATATCTAGAAGGAATAGAGGGATTCCATATAGAGGGAGAGAGATAGTACTTCCAGGCATGTGGAACAGCCAGTGAAAATTCCCAGACTTTGGAAAAAAAAAATGTTTTTTGTACAAGTAGCAGCAAGGAGACCAGTGTCACTGATCTCCGAATAAAGTAAGAGGTATGATCCTCAAATGCAGCAGACAAAGAGAAAAAAGTTGGTAGCCTAAACAAAAAAAAAAAAAAACAGTTTAGAAAATTGACTTTCTGGAGAGTGAAATAGGAATCAACTAGGGAGAAATAAAGAGATTGCTTTGCTGCAGTAAGATCCTAGGTGAAGTCATGAATTTACAATGTATCCAGCAAAAATGTGTGACAACACCTTTTGGAATAATTCCAAATTTGAAAATTTGGAGATCTGACCTTCCAGAAAAAAGATTTCTTGATGCAGCATAGTCCTTGAAGAAGGGAAATAGTCCATATAGTCCCTGTGCAATGTCTTACTTGATTAAAGTAGGAGCAAAACCAATGAGTTATTCTGACATAAAGGGAATGGAATGATTGTTTAGTCAACTCCTAAATTATGCTACCAGAATGTCAAAGTATTGCCCCAAGGAAAATTTCATCTTCAGTACCCTTCCAGGAGGAACTGATAGACTATTTGAATATTTTACGTGTTTCTGCATCTATTTATGAACTCCTCTAAGTCCTTTGTGTCTTATGTATTTTCTTTGGCATGAAATAAAAGACAATCCTATACCCAATATATATTTCTTACCTTGAGTGCTTGCTAATGGGGCACTCTATTACCAACATTTGGAAAAAACCATGTTATGAGCTATACAATGGGCATATCCATAGATTTTCCTGAAACAACTCCAGTTAAAGATAGTAGGCCAAAAAGAGGAATTGGAAATCTCTGAGCTGACCCCCATTATTGGACTCAGTATTTGTGAACCCAGAATATTTATAGGAATCCCTGACCCATTGGTTATAAATAATAATTTTAAAGTTTACAAAATGCATTATACATGTAGAGGATAAAGACAGCTCTCCCTTTCCCTTCCACATGGCAGGTGCCTTAGAGATGGCAATGGTTCATATATACCAAAATTATAATTTACAATATATACCAAAATTAAATTATATCCATTATTTCCATATCATATCCATTCTTTGTACTACTTAACAAGAGACACATGGGAACTATATTAATACAACAATAAAAATCCTTATTTTAATAAAGGCAGAACTAATAATTAAAGAAATATTAATTACTCATAGGTAGGCTAGCCAATAGAATAAAATGGCAATACTTCATAAATTAATTTACATATTCACTAATCAAATTACTAAGGGTTTACTTTACAGAGTTAGAAAAAAAATCAACACAATTTATCTTAAGGGACCAAACATTAAGAATCTTAAAGGGTTCCAAAAAAAAAGCAAGAATATTAAAGGGAGTAAGCAGGGCATGGGGTGGGTGTAAGGGGGTTAATTGTAAGGAAATGTTCCAAGCAATATCAGAACACAAATTATTCTACAAATCAATAACTATCAAACTGATTTGGTGCTGGTTAAAAAATAGAGAGGCTAAGACAAACTAATAGCTTAGAGTAGGAGTTGGGAACCTTGAAGTGTTGGCCTTTTGACTGAGTCCAAGTTTTGTGGAACAAATCCTTTTAGTAAGGGGATTTGTTCTGTTAAGTTTGGATTCAGTCAAAGGACCACACTTGAGGAAATACAGGCCCATATATAGCTTCAAGGCTGTAGGTTCCCCACTCCTGGCCTAGAGTTTGATAAACCCAAAGGCCTCAATTACTGGAATAAAAACTCACTATTTTGTAAAAATTTTGGGAAAAAAGTGGATAACAATCTGGAAGAAATTACATTTAGACCAACATCTCACATCATACACAAAGCAAAACTTTAAGTAGCTATATGACCTAAAAATAAAAGATCACATAATAAAAACAATAGGGGAGCAAGGAAGAAATTATCTTTTGGATCTATGGCTAGGGGAGGAGTTCATGACCTAGCTGTATCATAGAAGATAGAATGAACAGTTTTGATTTTTTAAATTAAATTAAATTTTTTATTAATTAAATTGGTTTGTTTACTTTTAGTTTACAACATTCTGTTCCTCAGTCCCTTGAGTTTCTGGTCCATGTCAGCTTTCCAGAAGAATGCTACTGTGAACAGCTTTTAAGGTTCTGATTACAGAACAGATTCTGATCACTCTATTTATTCCATAACAAAAGCAAAACATCCACAGAAAACCAAGGTACAGCATTCACAATATTACAACTTATCACAGAAAATCACAATATAATATTCATAACATAGTCTCAAAGTAAAATAGGCACTCTTAAGTTAACTCAATCAGTCACTTATCAGTAATCTCAAAGTATTTAAAGTCTTCCACTCTTGGGGCAAAGTCTTGATTAACTCAATCAGTCACTTATTCAGCAATCAGTGACTAAGTATCATATGCAAAACTCTCCGCCCCTTAGGTCACCAGTAAACTATAATTCCATAATTACTCAGTACCCAAGGAAAGGTCTTTTCATCTTGACTTGGGGCCTATTCTAAGATTCCCTGGATCCCCCTCCATGGTCCCAGATTCTACCTGGATTCACCAGACTGTCACCTGGGTTCAATGGCAGATAGCTCCCGATTCCTTGACCAGCTCTCTGGGTAGGTCCTGCTCCACACTGAAATTCACAGGTTCTGGTCCATGTCATTCCCTTCACCATTGCTGCTCTAGGTAATTCAAGGCTCAACCAAGCCAAAAAGTCTCAGCATCCTGGTCATGCTTCTGTCACCTGGGCTCCTGGGCTCCTGGCTCTGGGCTCCTGGGCTCCTGGGGTCCTGGGCTCCTGGCTCCAGGTTCCTGGCTCCAGGCTCCAGGTTCCAGACTCCTGGGCTCCTGTTCATAAGAAGTTCTACCACCACAAGTTTTCAGGAAATTCTGGCTCAGTTCTCCATTCTTCTGTATCTGCTCTGCCACCAGATATTAGTCTCAAGAAAATTCTGACTGTGTCTGTCTGGGGCTTTTCCTTATATACACACAGCCTGTTTCAGCCAACCCCTTCCTATTACATCAGTAACAGGAGACAGGAGTTCATACCTTCTGTTTCCCTAACAGAGGCTTGATCAGTTACTAAGTGCTAAGTACCTGCTACTTTTGCCAACACAAAGGGATCTTCAAATTCAAATTTACATTACCATTACAAGGATCTACAAATATCTTCACATTAATCATTAATCAGGTTGTAAAGAAGGATTATAAGTGATGGAATGATCAGTGGGAAAGAAGAAACAAAACAAAACAAAAAAAAAGAAACATAGCAAGTAGTTTGTCTCAGTCTGTATTCAGAATCTCCATCTTTTTCTCTGGATATGGATATTTCTTTTGATCGTGAGTCTTTTGGAGTTGTCTTATAATCTTACATTGCTGAGAGGAGCCCAGTCTACTAAGGTTAGTAGACACACATATGTTGTATCTGTGTACAGATTTCTTCTGGTTCTGCTCTTCTCACTCAGCATCAGTTTATATGTCTCTCCAGGTTATTGTGAAGTCCATCTGCTCCTCATTTCTTATAGCACAGTAGTATTCCATTACATCCATATACCACAACTTGATCAGACATTCCCCAACTGATAGGCATCGCCTGGATTTCCAATTCTTTGCCACCACAAAAAGAACTGCTATAAATATTTTTGTACATATGGGTCCTTCTCCCACTTCTCTGATCTCTTTGATTTCTGACCTAGAAGTGGTATTGCTGGGTCAAAGGATATGGACTTATTTATAGCCCTTTGGGCATAGTTCCAGATTGTTCTCTAGAATGGATGGATCAGTTCACAGCTCCACCAACAATGAATTAGTGTTCCAATTTTTCCATATCCTCTCAAGCATTTGTCATTTTCTTGTTTTGTCATCTTGGCCAATCAGGCCAGTGAGATGTGGTACCTCAGAGTTGTTTTGATTTGCATTTCTCTAATCATTAGTGATTTAGAACCTTTTTTCATATGCTTATAGATATATTTAATTTCATCTTCTGAGAACTGCCTGTTCATATCCTTTGACCATTTATCAACTGGGGAGTGGCTTGCATTCCTATAGATTTGACTCAATTCTTTGTATATTTTAGAAATGAGGCCTTTATCAGAGACACTTAAAAAATTTTTCCCAATTTTCCACTTCCCTCTTATTCTTGGTAACATTGGCTTTATTTGTACAGAAGCTTTTCAATTTACTGTAATCAAAATTATTTGTTTTGTATTTTATAATGCTCTCTAACTCTTGTTTCTCCATAAAGTCTTCCCTTCTCCATAGATCTGATAGGTAAACTATCCCTTGCTCCCCCAGACTGCTTACAGTATCAGCCTTTATACCTAGATCATGCACCCATTTCGATTTTATTTTTATGTACCGTGTTAGATTTTGGTCAATGCCCATTTCCTGCCATACTATGTTCTACTTTTCCCAGCAGTTTTTTTTTCAAATGGTGCATTCTTATCCCCAAAACTGGGGTCTTTGGGTTTTATCCAGCAGTAGATTACTATAGTCATTGGCTGCTGAGTCTTGTGTACCCAACTCTATTCCTCAGCCAGTTCCAAGTAGTTTTGATGACTGCTGCTTTATAATACAGATTAAAATCCAGTATGGCTAGGCCACCTTCCCTAGCATTTTTTTTCATTAATTGCCTCAATATTCTGAACCTTTTGTACTTCCAAATGAATTTTGCTACTACTATTTTTTTCTAGCTCTACAATGTAATTTTTTGGTAGATTGATTGGTTACTAAATTACTAAATATGTAATTTAATTTAGGTAAAATTGTCATTTTTATTATATTAGCTCGACCCAGCCATGAGTAATTGATGTTTTTTTCCAATTAGTTATACCTAACTTTATTTATGTGAAAAGTGTTTTGTAATTGTGTTCATATGAGTCCTGGGTTTGTTTTGGCAGGTAAATTCCCAAATATTTTATAATGTCTACAGTAAATTTAAATGGGATTTCTCTTTCTATCTTTTGCTGTTGGATTCCATTAGAGATATATGGGAATGCCGAGGACTTATGTAGTTTGATTTTATATCCTGCAACTTTGCCAAATTTGTTTATTATCTCAAGTAGTTTTTTACGAGAATCCTTGATTCTCAAGGATTCCCTAAGTATATCATGATATCGTCTGCAAAGAGTGATAGTTTAATCTCTTCTTTGCCTAATTTAATTCCTTCAATTTCTTTTTCTTCTCTTATTGCTACTGCTAACATTTCTAGTACCAAATTGAATAAGAGGGGTGATAGCAGACATCCTTGTTTCACCCCTGATCTTATTGAAAATACTTCTAGCTTATCCCCATTACATGTAATACTTGCTGATGGTTTTAGATAGATGCTACTTAAATTATTTTAAGGAAGACTCCATTTATTCCTATACTTTCTAGTGTTTTTAATAGAATTGGGTGTTGTATTTTGTCAAAAGCCTTTTCTGCATCTATTGAGATAATCATATGGTTTCTGCTAGTTTTGTTGTTGATGTGATCAATTATACTGATAGCTTTCCTGGTATTGAACCAGTATTGAATTCCTGGAATAAATCCTATCTGATCAAAGTGTATTGTTCTTTTTTTTTTTTAAACAATTGGAGTTAAGTAACTTGCCCAAGGTTACAAGGCCAGTTTTTTTTTTCTTTTTTGGTGTGTATGTGGGTGTTAAATATCTGAGGCCAGAACTGATCCTGGGTCCTCTGGACTCCAGGGCTCGCTCACTTACTCACTGCGCCACCTAGCTGCCCCTCAAAGTGTATTATTCTTGTGATGAGTTGCTATAGTATTTTTGCTATTATTTTATTTAGAATTTTTACATCTATATTCATAAGGGAAATTGGTGTGTAATTTTCTTTCTCTGTTTTGTCTCTTCCCAATTTAGGCTTTGGTACCATACTTGTGTCATAAAAAGAATTTGGTAGGACTCCTTCTTCTCCAATTTTCCTGAATAGTTTGTAAACTATTGGAGTGAATTGTTCTTTAAATGTCCGGTACAATTCACTAGTAAAGCCATCTCAGTGGCTTCTCACCTTGGAGGCAAAAGCCAACAATGCTCTCCCAACTGCTGGTCCCAAAGTCCACAGTGCACTGACCTCTCACTTTGTCCTTTGCATCTATGTGATGATAATTCTGGAAACAGCTACAGCTGCTGCTGTTCTGGAGTCCCTCCAGCCGGTGTTTGGTCAGGCTCTCCTTGGGGCTAAAACTTTCAGCTCACAGGGGCCTGGGCTTGGCTTCCAGAGTGTTGTGCTGGCTACTCCCTGCTGGCTGCCTGCCAGGCTGTCCTCAGAGGTAGGTTAGCTTCTTTGTGTCATTTTGTGGGTTCTGTAGCTCCAAAATTTGTTCAGAGTCTCCTTTTACATGAATTGGGGAAGGTGGAAGCCTTCACTGGAGCTGTGCAAAAGTCCTGTTTCTACTCTGTCATCTTCTCGATGGTACCTTTTAGCAGGATATGGTTTCCTTCCTTATCTCTTTTAATTATTTCTATTTTGACTTTTACTTTGTCTGAGATAAGGATTGCTGTCCCTTCCTTTTTTATTTTAGTTGAGGCATGATATATTTTACTCCAGTCTTTTACCTTTACTCTGTGTGTATCCCCCTGTTTCACATGTGTTTCTTATAAACAGCATATTGTAGGGTTATGGTTTTTAATCTATTCTATCTGCCTCCATTTATGGGAGAGTTCATCCTCTTCCCATTCACAGTTATGATTACTATCTCTATCTTTCCATCCATCCTATTCCCTCCCCTGTTTGTGCTTTTATTTTTCCCTCTTCTCCCTTCCCCTCCTTAAGAGTTTTCCTTTTGACCATCTCCTCCCTCAGTATTCCCTCCTTATCAGCACCCCTCCCTTTTCCTACCCTTCCCCAATACTACTTCTTCCCTCCCTTCTAACCACTCTCCCTTTTGTAATCCCTCCCCCCTCCTACTGGCAGATTTTTATACTTAATGTAGTATGTTATTTCTTCCTCTAACCAAGATTGATGAGAATAGATCTCTCCCTCCCCTCTTTCCCTCTATTATGGCAAGTTTTATGTCTCTTCTTGATAGAGTCCTATACTTAACTGATTATGTTATTCCCTCCTTGCACCAGATCCAATGAGGGAAAAGCTCACATAATGCTCATCTCCCTCCCTTTTTTCCTTTACTATAATGTTTTTATGTCTCTTTGTGTGGCATAATTTACCCTTTTCTGCTTCATTCTTTCCTCTTCTTCCATTGCAGTCCTTTTGCAGCCTTTAATAAGGTTTTTTATCATCATTTTGTGTAATTTATACCCATACCCTCTATTTATCTATAGACCTTTTAGATGTCACCATAGGTATAAAATTCATGATATTAACAGGTATCAGCTTCCCATATAGATATGTAAACAGTTTACTCTTATTATGTTTTGTTATATATATATATATATATGTGTGTGTGTGTGTGTGTGTGTGTGTGTGTGTGTGTGTGTGTGTGTGCTTTCCCTATTTACTTTTCTATATCTCTCTTGTGTCTTGTCATTGGAGGTTGAATTTTCCATTGAGCTCTGGCTTTTTCATCACGAAGGTCTGGAAGTCTGTTATATCATTGAAATACCATTCTCCTTGCCTAGAAGATTATGCTCAGTTTCACAGGATAGTTGATCCTTGGTTGTAACCCAAGCTCTTTTGCCTTGTGAAAAATCATATTTCAGTTCCTCTGATCTTTCCATGTAGATGCTGCCAAATCCTGTGCAGTGCTCACTATAGTTCCATGATATTTGAATTGTTTCTTTTTGGCTGCTTGTAGTATTTTCTCCTTTTCCTGATAGTTCTGAAATTTGGCCACAAAATTTTGCAGACTTTTCAATTTGGGATCTATTTCAGGAGGTGTCTGGTTGATTTTCTCAATTTCTATTTTGCCCTCTGATTCTTAGATCTCAGGACAGTTTCCTTTGATGAGCTCTTGGAAGATGTTGTCCAGGCTAATTTTTTTTTTTTATCATGATTTTCTGGTTGGCCAATAATTCCCAAATTATCTCTCCTGGATCTGTTTTCCAGGTCAGCTGTTTTTCCATTGAGATATTTTACCTCTTTTTCTAATTTTTCATTCTTCATGTTTTGTTTGACTGATTCCTGGTGCCTCATAGAATCATTAGCTTCAATTTGGTTGATTCTAATTTTTAGCAAATTATTTTCCTTGGTTAGTTTTTGAAGCTCCTTTTCCATGTGTTCAGATATCATTTTTAGTTCACACTTTTTCTTTTTAAGGAGCTGTTTTCTTCATTGTAATGTTTTTCTAATTTTGCAATTTTGATTTTAAAAGAATTATTGATTTTATCTTCTACCTCTCTAATTTGGTTTACAAAGTTCTGTTTGAGCTCATCTAAGAATGCTTTTTGTGCTTGAGACTAGTTTATATTCCCTGTTGAGGCTTCAGTTGTGGGTGTGGAGTTAATAAGGTCTCCTTCTGAATTTGGTTCCTCCCTCTCACAATAATAGGATTCTAGAGTCTTTGTCTTTGCATTCTGTTTTTTACCCTTTTTGAGGCAGGGCCTTAGCCACACCCTTCCTCTGGGGTTCCCAAGTTTTTCAAATTTTGCTCTGGGGCAATAATTACTGTTTTTAGGGTCATAGTGGGGGATTGGAGAAGCTGGGGTTCACTCTGCCATCCTGGTCCCTGGAAATTCAGATAGGGGCTTTTAAAATTTCTAGTCTATGGGTTGGTAGTCCCAGGAATCGCTGCTGCCACTGCCAGGGACCCTGCATTTGTCTCTTACCCAGCTCCATCAGATCCCAGCTCTGCAGCAATAGACCTGGGAATGGCCTCTGCAGATGGTGGATCAACTTGCCACCATGTTGACCAGGCCTTGTCTAGGCCTCTCAGTGTGCCCCATCATTGTCCAGGCCTCTCTAACAGTTTTGATGAAATAAAATAATTCTTTAAAAAGCTCTTGCCCAAACAAAAACTAAGCTAAAATGAGAAAGGAAGCAAGAGAAAAAAAAGTACTTTTTCAGAGTTTCTCTGATAAATGTCTCATTTCTAATATGCTTATATGTATACACACATACATTTTAATGTTTTTTATTTGCATTTTTCTAATTATTGGTGATTTGAAGCACCTTTTCATTTTTCTTTTTGATAGTTTTGATTCTTTTTCCTTTGAAAATTGCCTTTTCATAGAGACTAATCAAGATGGTCTCCATAAAAGAAGTAGGATATAGGATGATCAGCTATGAATGACTTAGCTATTCTCAGAAATACAACAATCCATAACAATTCTGAAAAAGTTAGGATGAAAAATGCTATTCATCCCCAGAGAAGGAAATGATGATATCTGAATACAGACTGAAGCATTTTTTTACTTTATTTTCCTTGAGTTTTTTTTTTAATCTGTGTTTTCTTTCACAACATGACTGCATGTTGTGCTTTGCATGACTGCATGTATATAACCTATATGGAATTGCTTGCCTTCTTAATGTGGGGTAGGAAGGGAGGGAACTTGAACTCAAAGTTTTGAAAGCAAATGTTAAAAATTGTTTACATGTAACAGGGGAAAATTAAATATTAAAAAAAAAGTAGGAAGTGGTATGACCCAACTCTTTCTCACAACTATTCATCAAAGATCTGGAAAATAAACCAGATTGACTTCTGATTTGGAAATCCAAACAAAAAAATCATATATTCAGTAATCTAACATAAAGGCACTGCACAGAGTCTTCCAACAAGGAAATTGAATGAGAACCAGAAGCTATTCACTAAGACAAGAAGAGGTCACCTATCCAGAACAAAGGAGCCTGACCCTGTGTAAGAAGCAGAAACAGGTGCCAACTGGGATCTCTGTTGCTCTTACTCCAAAGCTGGGTCACAGATCCAATGTTGACTGATGGGACCTGAGTCTAAGAGTAGCATATTAGGATAAGTAGTGCTTCCAGCCCTGAGCATGTATATTGGGTAAGAAACAGGAAGAGAAGCAGATAGCAATCAGTGTGTCTGAACCCAGGGCAGAGTGGGATATTAGATAGAATCCCAGACTAATGTGAGGCCTATAGTGGAATAACCAAGACAGAGAATTCACTCTAAATAGAAGCCTGAAATTCTGTCACTCTGCATCTTCATAGTCTTCTAGCTGGCTGACAGTAAGTAGCTGAGTGTAGCTTTGGCTTATTGAAACTCCAACTTGGAGCAAGTCCATAGTTGTGTTGTTGAGATCCAATACAGAGCAGAAGCTTAAAAAGGTTAGATCAAAAGGGAAATCAATAGACTTTACCCTGGGTTCACTGAAAGCTTGAAGATCCCTAATTGGAGTTCTCCCTGAGATCTCTGAAAAACATGATAGTAAATACCTAGAGAAAGCAGCAGCATTATCTAAGAGAACATAAATATAATTAAACACAGTTCAGACATTCCTTCTAAAAGTCTGAAGATACTGGCCCTGATGCAAAGTTCAAAGTCAGGAAGTAAGAGAAGACTGAGCAAATAAACAAAAAAGAAGCCCATCGTGAAGAATTCATAGCACTGAGGATGCCCAAGACACAAGTCTGGAAGAAGAAAATGCCTATAAAATATCTAAAAATAAAGCTTCCAGGAAAAATACAAGTTGGGCACAAGTTCAAATAAAAGTGTCCATAAAAACAAAGCAACAAATTAAAGCAAGAAATTTTTAAAAAATTAAATTAGATTATAAATGAAATTAGATCAGTTTAGGAAAAATTTGGAAAAGAAACAAGAGCTATGCAGGAAAGATTTGGAAAAAGAATTAACAGCTTAGCAGAAGAGATACAAAACCTTACTCAAGCAACATTTGAAAATTGGAATGCACCAAATAATTACTTGCATGAAACAAGAAATATAACAAGATTCAAAAAAAATTTTAATAGAATAAAACATCTCATATGAAAAACAGCTAACCTGGAAAGCATTGAGGAGGAACAATTTAAGAATCATTGGATTATCTGAAACTAATTACTTAAAAAGAGCCTAGACCATAATATATCAAGAAATCATAAAAGAGAATTGCAAAGATAACTTAGGTCCAGAGGGCAAAATGAAAATATGAAGAATCTGCCAATCACTTCCTAAAAGAAACCCCAGAATGAATGTTCTTAAGAACATAAACAAAATTGGTAAATTTTAAATCAAAGAAAAAAAATACTGTAGGTAGCCAGAAAGAAAGAATCCAAGTCTCCTTTCATATCTTGTTCCCTCTAGAGTTTTGGTTATGAGACTTCTCTAAAAGAAAATAATCTCTCTTGCTAGTTGAGAAGGTACCACTCCAATTAGTGCTGAATAGCGCTTATATGGCTCTTTAAAGATTACAAACATTACTAATTCTTACAAAAATCCTGAGAGTTAGATACCAATATTACCCTCATTTAACTGATGAGTAAACTGAGGCAAATAGTGCTTAAGTAGCTTGCCCAGGGACAGATAGTAGGTGTCTGAGGCTGGATTTGAACTCAGCATTTCCTAGTTTCAGGTCTAGATCTTTATCTTCTGTGTCACCTAGAGCAGAGAAACTTCTAGCTAAGTAACATCCTCTTAGGTTCAAGTCTATATTTTCTGTTGACTCAATTTCCTACTCCAGGTGGTTGGGGGAGGTCCAGGTGTATATGCTGAAAGCAGCTCTAGCTATAAATAGCTGCCTAGCTACTTGTTTTACTATAGCCAACAGTTAACACATGTACACTTCAGAAATCATCAACTGATAGCAATCAGAGCTTGACTTATTGTTTTGTTGATTGTCTAGAGTTAAGAAAGTCTGTAAAAAAAATAATGTAGACTAGGCCTAAAACTGCATGTGCATTTATTTTTGAAGTGGATTTTTAAATATTTGCCTGTACACCCTGGTATTGCTTTATAAATGTTGCTTGAGATCAGCAGAAGTATAGTAGAAGGCTCAGGGAATGAAGTCATCATCAGACTAGAGGCTTGCAAGGTCCTTAAATGTAGAACAACAAAAATAATAAATAATACCTGGCATTTACACAGCACTTTAAGCTTTGCAAAGTATTTGGCTACCATTATCTCATTTGAGTCTCATAATATCCTTGGTTAGGTTGGGAACCTCACTGTAGTATGTGGTGGATATTTCTTTTTTCCTGATTTAAATCTCTGAAGACTACAATACATCTTCTTTATCCACATATGAGCTGTTCTTACAATGACTACCAAAGGGCCTTGAGGTTAGAGTTCCATAGTTTTTTAGCTTCAAGCCTCTTCCATTCTCTCCCAGTAAATTAGTGGATAAGAAAAAGGCACAAGGACAAAGGTAAGCCCAGAAGGCAAGGTCATTCATTGTCTTCCACTCCTGGAGGCAGCTAAATTGTACAATGAATAGATCACTGGGCTTGAAGTCATGAAGACTCATCTTCCTGAGTTCAAATCTGGACTCAGACATTTACTAGCTGTGTGACTATGGGCAAGTCATTTGAACCCTTTTGCCTCAGTTTCCTCATTTGCCAAAAAGGTCTGGAGAAGGAAATAGCAAATATTCCAGTATCTTTACCAAGAAAACTAAAAATGTGGTCAGAAAGAATTGGATATGAATCAACACCTTGCCACATTCCTGGCCTCTTATATTTAGATATTGATGGGAAATCCTGAAAGGACTTTGAGCTCTCTCTAGCTATTTGTTTACCTCATTTGATAGTCATATAACACAATAACTAGCTGCAATTATTGTCCCCTTTTTTTGAGCCGATAGGGGAATTGAGGTTCAGGGAGGATCAGAGGTTAAGTGACTTATCTAGGGTCACACAGCTCATCTGAGATAAAATTCAAAGTCAGGCTTTAATGATTCCAAATCTAATGTTTTAACAAGGTTTTCAACCTTGTGAGGTGGGTACTATTATTTTCCCTTGTAAGCAGATGAGAATACTGAGATCTAGGGACATAAAGCGACTTTCTCTAAAGATCACATATGCAGCAAAGATCAAAACCCAAATTCAAACCTAGATCCTAGGATTCCAATTCCATTATTCTTTTGAATATGTCATATTCCCTCCTTGACAGTGATACTTAACTCCACCCTAACTAGTCAATGAAGAAATCATATAAGGATCAAAATTTTTCTCTAGGTAGAGGCATCTGCTGTAAATTCCAAGGACCAATCAATGGTCTAAGGTCAACTGGTACAAATCCACCTGCAAACTTTTGCCTTTTGGTTGGTACTGTTTTCCAAAGTAAATTAGAAATGAACCCCTAATATTCACTATGATAGAAATCATGTAAGTATGAAGGTTGAAAAGATTCTTAGTTTCTTAATTGTTTTTGCCAATTTTCAGGACATTATCTATGATTCTTCCCTTATCTTGTCAGATCTGGTATTTGACCACAAATGACTTCCTTTTGAGTCATCCCATGACTAGCAGAATTCATGTAAGAAACAATTTCCTTGCCATATTCTGTTAACAGATAGGAAAGGATGGTGGGGGTGGGGGGGTGAGGGAGAGGGAAGGTGCCTAGAATATATTGTAAGCTTATTTGGAAATGAGAAGACATGTCAGAGCATAGACAGTGTATTCTTAACATTGGTAGTAGTGATACTAGAAAAGATAAACTAATTGGGGATTTTTTTTTTCTTTAAAGGAATAGACAAAGGGGTGAAAAGCTAAAAGTAGCAAGTCAAATGTCATTTTCCGGATTAAAGCAGTTCACACCTGACAGAACTTGGAAAGAAAAGTGTATATAAGTAGAGAATGCTTAGGGTGACCCATTTAAGTTGCTCCTTTAAATAGGGCTTATAAATTATGGTAGGTAAACCACCTGTCTCCCCATCCCTTCTTCAGTTTCCTTTTATGTGCTATCTTCTCCTATTAAACTGTGAGCTCCTTGAGGACTGGGATTGTCTTCTTCCTTTCTTTGTATCCCCAGTGTTTGGCACAGTACTAGCACACAGTAGGATGCTTAATAGATGTTTATTGTCTGACAGGCTAAATTCTGTTCTGTAGGTCTTTCTTTGTGCGTGGCTTTTTAATGACTTACTTCCCCAAGGACGAGAATACAAGATATTTTGGTGAACATATAAAAGGGACAGCATGAGGCAGAGACAGAGGGCTGTCTTTGGAGTCCTGAAGACTTGGGTTCAGGTCTTGATTCTGCTGCTGACTATGTGAGTATGAATGAGTCACGTGACCGCTTGGTGCCCAAGAAACTCTCTAAGACCATGAGTTATGTTACAGAAAAGCTGCTTGTTTGTATCATTGGAGGAATCAACAAGGAGTTGACTATATTGATAAATCATATGTCTGTACCACCTGAGCCCCTTACTTTTTTAATAAGCTATTTGTCCTATAACTTATATGTATAATTCACGTGTTTCATTGCAGTCATGTCTGACTTTTCATGACCTCATATTTGAGAATTTTTTTTAACAAATGCTTTATTAACTTCTGATTTACATCATTCATTTCCTCCAGATTTTGAATTACAATTTTTCCCCATTTTCCCCCTACCCACCACCCCAGAATAGCAGTCCCACAGGATATCCCCTCAACCAATCTGCTCTCTCCCATACCCCCTTCGACTTTATCATTAAGGCAAGGGTGAATCTCTGTGCCCCAATGCCTGAACATCTTATCTCCCAATTACATGCAATATAGTATTAATAATAGTAAACATTTAATTTAAAAACTTCAAATTTCAGATCCATTCCCTTCCTCCCTTGTCACCCATTCCCTCTGGGAAGATAAGCAATTCAGTATATGTTGTACAATGCAAGACATTACCATAGTAGATATATTGTAAAAGGCTGCTTATATTTCCCTCCCACCCATCCCACCCCCCACCTGGTCCATTGAGATTTTCTTGACAAAGATACTGGAGTGGTTTGTCATTTCTTTCTCCAACTCATTCTACAGATAAGGAACTGAGGCAAACACGGTGAATTGACTTGCCCAGGGTCACACATCTAGTAAATGTCTGAAGCCAGATTTCAACTCATGAAGATGAGTCTTCCTGATTCCAAGGCCAGTGTTCTATCCTTTGTGCCATCTAGCTGCCCTAATAATTCACTAACAATGGTTAATTTTGAAATTTCTAATTGATTTTTTCTCTTAATTACATCACATTTTGATAACTCAGCACACTATATGCAATCTTTCAGAGCCAATGTCTGTTAAAAGTTCTATTCCATTAGGAACTAAGAAATGTTTTACATGTAAATTAGCATGAGAGACAGTCTGGCATTGTAGATAGATGAGATGAGGGCCAGGCTTGAAAGGAAGTGCATGAGTTCAAGTTCTGTCTCTGATACATACTGCCTGTTTGATCCTGAATGGCTTAATTAACAGCAGAGGCAAATAGGGATCCCAGTGGATAGAGCATCGTGATGGAAGTCAGGAAGACCTGAATTCAAATTTGACTCCATGCATTTAATACCTTTGTGACCCTGAGCAAGTCATTTTACCTCTATCTATCTTAATTTTCATAAGGAAGTAAAAATAAAGATAATAATAAGAGCAGTCTCATCCTATGATTGTAGTGAGGGTTTACATATATACACACATAAAATATACACATATATGTATATATAAAACATTATATATAAATATTAAATTTGTTGAAATATATATGTATGTATGTATATTTGTAAAGCTGTTAGCACAGTGTACACATAGTACACATAGTAGGTGCTTAATAAATATTTGTTTCCTTCCTGCCTGCTTAACCTTTTGGTGCTTCAAGCACTGCCTAAGAATGTACATGGGAGAGCATTTGACAACCTGAATTGGTAGAAGAGATTTCTGCACTGAGAGTTCCCTCTACTGATGAAATCATAGGACCAACCCCAGAACAAAACCAAAAAATTAAAATGAGATAACTTGTCATGAGAGTCAACCATAAGAAAGAATTTTGTCAAATGTCCTCATTTTACAGATGAAGAGACTGAGGCTGAGATTGAAGATTTTGAGCTGGAAGGGACTGTAGAGGCCACCAACCCTAATTTGATTTGACAGATAAAGAAACTGAGGTATCAGGAGGTTATGTAACTTTCCCAGGATCATGTAGTGTCTAAGGCAGGATTTGAACCCAGTTCTCAATGAGTTCAGACCAGTACCCTCTTCATCATACAGCAGGTGGGTCATCACTATTATCATCATTTAATTAAAAAAAAATTCTGAGCTTCCTATAAGAATCAAAAGAGGTCACCTTAAAAAGAGTTTAATTGATATCTTTTATTTCTGTGTCATAGTCATTTCGGGCAAAAACAATTCTCCCCTCACCATTTGACTGTTCTTTCAATGGGCATGATTTTTTTTTGAAGTGTTATTAAAATAACATTTTGTATCATGTAACAATATGACACCTTAACCCTAAAATCCCAATTCCAAAATTTGTTTTGCCGTATTGATTTTCTTATTGTTTGAAGTCATAAAATATTTATTAATTACCTACATGTCCAAAACTCCACCATGTACCATCAGTCATAATAAGAGATAGGTCTTAATCATCCAGCACTACTACTGTGACTTTGCTTCAGATCAGAAATTTCATAACTTGTTATTATGGATGGTATTATAAAGTTCAACCCCCCCCCAATACAATATACTGCTTAATCAGCTATAAGCGAATTTATATCACCTGATAATATTCAAATAGAAGTTTGAGAAGATTATTATTTTTATCCTTGCTTTCCATTTTCCTGTATTTGCAACCTATAATAATTGTTTTAATGGAGAAATGCTTAACATTTTTTATTTCATAGATCTTTTGCATGAGACCTTACTAGACAACCATCTAGTAAAGCCTTCTCAGAATAATGGTTTTAAATGCTTAAAATAAAATACATAGAATTGCAAAATAAACTAATTATATTAAATGCAATTATAAAAAAAAAAATTTTTAAGTTTATGGACCTCAGATTAGGAATGTCTGTTTAAATAATTGTACTACTAAAGTTTCAATTTAGTGCTATAATGGGAAAACCCACAAAATATCTTTGTAGTAAAGTACCTGATGAGTATTTAACAAATAATTTTTATTAATGCAGTTGTTGTAATACAGTATATAATTTTGAATTATTTTCTAACATAGCAGTATAGAGTTTATTAAATTACTATGGTGGAATTTAAGCTCCTTGATGGCAGAAAATTACTCATTTTTATCTTTTATACATCTCAGATACTAGCACAGAACTTTGCTTGTTCTAGGTGCTTAAGAATTTAATTGAATTTAATTAATAGATTAATCTTTCTATAGACTATGATCATTTGATTGAGACCTAGAAAGTACCTTGAGACAGCACAGCGCACAGAGCCAAGCCCAGGTCCGCGGTTTTAGCCCCAAGGCGGCCGGGCCTTCAGCCGGGTGGTGGAACCCCAGAACACCAGCAGTTGTGGCGATTCCAGAATTATCAGCACAGATATGCCTAGGACAAAGTGAGAGGTTAGTGCCCTATGGACTTTGGGACCAGTATTTGGGGAACATGTGGCTTCCTCCCCTGGGGGCAAAAAGCTACTGAAGAAACAGCTGCACAGAAGCCATTTTGCAGCGTCAGTAGTGGCTCTAGCTCCTGGTCTGCAAACTGTAGGAAGATCCAGCAATCAGTCTGGGGGTTAATCGGTTTTGCTTTAAACTGCCTGGATCTGGATTGTGGTCTGGGGGGGAAGTTTGGGGTGGGTATCCAACTTGCCAGAGCGGGTGGAGGCTTTACAGAGGCCACCCAACTGGCGGAAGTTGTGAAGACCCCACGTTTGGGCAGAAGCTCCCCTGTCTGGTGGCAGAGTCCTACTGTGGCAACAAGCCCCCAAAAATCAAGTAATTAAGTGGCAACATGCCTAGGCAAATGAAACAAAATAAACAGAAAAGTTCAACATTGACTCCTATTTTAGGGGCAAAGAGGCTCAAAGCATGGAGGAGGACTGTGAGGTCAGGACTCCTGCACCAAAAGCCCCAAATGAAAATACAAGCTGGCTACAGGCCATAGAGGACCTTAAGAAGCAGATAAGAGAAGTGGGGGAAAATTTGGGAAGAGAAATTAAAAAGATGCAAGAAAAGTATGAAATGACAGTCAACAGCCTGACTGAGGAAAATAACACCTTAAAAAATAGACTAACTCAAATGGCAAAAGAGGCTCAGAAAGGCAATGAGGAGAAGAATGCCTTAAAAAGTCGAATTTGCCAGATTGAAAAAGAATCTCAGAAGTTCACTGAGGAGATTCATTCCTTCAGAGTTAGACTGGAGAAAATGGAAGCTAATGACTTTATGAGAAATCAAGATGCTGTTAAGCAGATCCAAACAAATGAAAGAATAGAAGGCAATGTGAAATATCTCATGGGAAAAACCACTGACCTGGAAAATAGATCCAGGAGAGATAATTTAAAATTATTGGACTACCTGAAAGCCATGATCAAAGAAAGAACCTAGAAATCACCCTTCAAGAAATTCTCAAGGAAAACTGCCCTGATGTTTTAGATCCAGAGGGCAAAATAGAGGTTGAAAGAATCACAGATCACCTCCTGAAAAAGATCCCAAAAAGAAAACTCCCAGGAATATTATAGCCAGGTTCCAGAATTCCCAGATCAAGGAGAAAATACTCCAAGCAGCCAGGAAGAAACAATTTCAATATTGTGGAAACACAATCAGAATAGCACAGGACCTGGCAGCTTCTACATTGAGGGATAGAAGGGCATGGAATATGATATTCCAGAGGGCAAAAGAGCTGGAATGAACCCAAGGGTCACCTACCCAGCAAAACTGAGTATCTTGTTTCAGGGGAAAATATGGTCATTCAGTGGAATAGAGGACTTTCAAGCATTCTTGGTGAAAAAACCAGAGTTGAATAGAAAATTTGACATTCAGACACAAGAAGCAAGAGATGCTTGAGAAGGCAACCAAGGAAAAGAAATCAAAAGGAACTTATTAAAGTTGGACTATTTACAGTCCTACATGGAAAAACAATAACTGTGTTTGATGAAACCTTTCTCATTATGAAAATAATTGAAGAAGGGTACATGGCATATGTTCACAGGTATACATGGATAGAGGGCACAGGTTGAATTTGATGGGAAGGGATGACTATTTTTTTTTTGAGGGCAATTGGGGTTGGGTGACTTGCCCAGGTTCACGTGACTGGGTTTTTGTTTGTGTGTTGGGTGTCTGGGGCCGGATCCGAGCTCAGGTCCTTCTGGCTCCGGGGCTGGCTTTCTGCTCGCTGTGCCACCTAGCCACCCCAAGGAAGGGATGATTCTTAAGGGATGAAGTCAAGAGGTGAGAGAGGAAAGTGGCAAGAGGAGAGGGAGAGAGACAGGGTAGGGCAAACTATCTCATGTAGAAGAGGCAAGGGGAAGTAGTTGCAGGGGAGGGGAAGAACAGTAAGGCAAAAAGGCAAAAGCATATTCTCATTGAAGTTGGCTCAAGGAGAGAATCACATACATACTAAATGGAATATCTTACCCTCACTCACTCTCCTGAGTAGGGGAAAAGGGGATGAGAGGGGGGATGATGGAGGGGAGGGCATTCTGGGGAGAGGGGAGGTTAGAAGTACCCACTATCAAAGAGGGACAGGATCAAAGTAGGGAATGGACCAGGTGGGAGGTGAGACAGGTGGGGAGGAAATATAAGCAGTCTTTTGCAATATATCTACTATGGTAATGTTTTGCATAGATATACATGTACAACACATACTGAATTGCTTATCTTCTCAGAGGGAGTGGGTGACAGGGGAGAAAGGGAATGGATCTGAAAATTGAAGTTTTAAAATTAATGTTTCATAAGATGTCCAGGCAGTGGGGCTCAGAGATTCACCTTGCCCTAATGGCAAAGTCGAAGGGGGTATGGGAGAAGATATGGGAGAGAGCAGATTGGATGAGGGGATATCTGGTGGGACTGCTATTCTGGGGTGGTGGGTAGGGAAAAAATGAGGGGAAAATGTAACTCATAACCTGGTGGAAATGAATGATGTAAACCAGAAGTTAATAAAGCATTTGTTTAATTAAAAAAAAAAAAAGAAAGTACCTTGAAGGTTATCTGGTCAAACCACTGCATTTTGCCAATGAGCAAACCAGGCAGAGGTTGAGTAAATTGACCAAGGTCACATAGATAGTAAGTAGAAGAGTAAAAGTTTAGACCTCAGTTTCTTATTTTAGTTCTCGCTTCTGCCCAAATGAAGGGATAGAGCTATCCAAGAAAGTCTTAAATGTTCCCTGGGAAATTCCCTGCTTTGAATAAACATTTCATCAATGCCAACAAAAGCTAAAAACAAACCTTTGTTTTAGAAATAATTCTCTGATTATTGCCCTATTGATATGTTCTTAAAAAAAAAAAAACAAAGCCTTTTTATTTGTACAGGTTTGCTTGTATAATTTGCATAATCAGAATATTCTGTTGACCATCCCAACCTCCTTTTAATTTCACTTCTCTAATTTTAGTCATTAGTTTTTTTTTTTTCATCTTAGCTGCAGAACATTAGTTTGGGACTTTGAAAAAGGCACTGCTGAATACACAATGGGAATTTTAGGTGCCATGTTTTGATATATGAATAATGCTATAACTCTTAAAAATCATAACATTTACAATTCTGAAATGGTTACAGAGTCCATAATTTATTCCGATATATAGTACTGGTTTAAAGACTTGTTTTTGTGGTCTTGGCTGTGATGTGTTGATGTGGTAATCTTGTAATTCATGTGGATGGCTCATTCATTATTTTTGAATAGGATAAAGATACTAGAGCCTGTTTATCTTCCTTAATTGTTTGAACCTAGAGACAGAAGGAGAGATATAAAATTCCCCAGCAAGGTTTGCCCTATTCTTGCTTATGTTGTATCACAAGGACAAAGATTCATTAAAGAGACCTTTAAAATGTGTTAATCTAGGTACTTTAATGAAATTTGTTTGCCGGTAACCTGTCCCACTTATTTATGCTTAGTAGTATTCATACATAATGATAATGTGACTACTCATCTCTAAACCATTAAGGAAAGAGATATGAGAAAAGAGGGGCATGATGATTAATTTGGGGTGGACTCCTTGGGAGTCTTTGCCTTTTAAAGCAAACTGTCCTTATCTTACTTAGCCTATTTTTTTTTCTAAAGCATAACAAAACTTGGCATTAAAATGCAGTAGGCAAAGGACAAAAGGAAGGTTAAAAGCAAGTTACTTTCCTCACTTATGAAAGAAGTGTGAAACGTATTGAAAATATGCATTTCTTTTTCTAATAGAACCAGCAGGTTGAAGTGCCCATACAATTTTTAATCCTAAGGTAAACAAGGATAGGTTTTTGGGAGATATGCTGTTGTGGTGGTTAAACTAATAATAAAACCATAGGAAAGCTACTGGTATAAAAATCTGTGCTCCTTCAATGTTATGTTGGATCCCCTGCAAAAATCCAACATTCTTATAAGTGAATAAACATTGAAAATAAAACAACCCAGCAATAAATGTGTATGTGGTGCTTTAACATTTACAAAACACTTTTCTCGTGTAATATTGTCCTTTGATTGCCTTTAAACTCATTTTTTTATTTTGATCCATGCCTGGTGAAGGTGAAAAATCTTCCCCCAAAAGTCCTGATCCCCAAATGCTCTATTCACTGCACCTATTCACAGATGCCCCAATTCATAGTTGTTTTTTTTTAATGCTGATTTTTAACATTCATTTTTACAGTGTTAAGTTCCAGATCCTTTCTCTCCCTCCCCTACCCATTGAGAAGACAAGCGATATGATATCAATTATACATGTGAAATCAGGCAAAACACAGATCCATATTAGCAATGTTACAAAAAGAAAATCAAGAAAGTTTAAACAATTATAGTCTCCCCTCAGAATTTATCAGTTCTCTCTCTGGAGGTGAATAGCATTTGTCATCCTGAATCCTTCAGAATTGTTTTGGATCACTCACTGTATTGATCAGAGTAGCTGTCTTTCACAATTTTTCACCATTACAATATTGCTTTTCCTGTGTACAATGTTCTCCTGGTTCTGCTCACTTCACTTTGCATCAATGTAATTTATGGTCTTAAAGAGTTGTCTGGGATAATGAGAAGTTAAGTGACTTGCCTAGGGTCACACAGACAGTATGTGTCAGAGGTAGGACTTGAGAGGTTATGAACTTTCTGGATGATCTTAATAAACATGCCTAACTGGTATAGATATACATATAACCTCCACCTATTCCCATGTCTGATCTTAGCTCCTTTCCACACAATTAGTATCCATTGTTCTCTCAGTTACTTATAAATTATAATGTCCTTTATCTAATATTTGTCATATGACCTGACAGGAACAGGAACTGGTTCTTTCTGTTGTTGGAAGAATTCTAGAACTACCAATAAGAACTATGAAAACATGAGTGAATTTTCAGCCTTAATTTTCCCTATTTCATATGATATTAGATTCAAATGATAGATGACAAAGAACACTGAGTAACAATGTTCATTGAGGGCCAGGGGGGTTTTGTGTGAGTAAGTGTGTATTGTCCAATCAGACCTAATGTCCAGTTCCAGTAACCTTAGGGTCTATTTCTATGATTAGGCCAATACTTGTGAAAAGTCTATAATTGACCTTGAAGAGTAGAAATTGATGTATATCTGGAATAGGTATCAGATAGGGGATGAGAGAGACTTTAAACAGGAGAATGGAATTGGGGACGAACTTGCTTTAAGAAAGATGATCTATGGGGCAGCTAGGTGGCACAGTGAATAGAGCACTAGCCCTGAAGTCAGGAGGACCTGCGTTCAAATCCAGACTCAGATACTTAACACTTACTAGCCATGTGACCTTGGACAAGTTGCAAACCCCAGTTGTCCTCCAAAAAGAAAAAAAAAATGAGTGAAGGTCAAGAACTAGTAATTTGGGTAGAAGCAAGAGTGTAGTGCAAATGCCTAGGATAAAATTGTTCCAAGTAATAGAAACTTTATATACCTATTGATGACTTTTTAATTTTTTTTTTAAGAACCTAGGTGATTCAGTGGATAAAGGGCTGGGACTGGAGTCAGGAAGAATTAACTTCAAATCTGGCCTCAGACACTTATTAGTTGTGTAACTCTGGGTAAGTCACTTAAGCTCTGTTTGCCTCAGTTTCCTCCATTTTAAAATGGGCATAATAACAGGACCTACTCCTCAGGGATTTTTTGTGAGGATTATATAAGATAATATTTAAAAAGTGATTAGTGCAGTGCCTACTAGGCACTATATAAATATTCATTTCCTTCCCTTCCTATGGAGGGGTATATTCCTATAATAAAGGTAGAAAAGTAAATTAGAAGCAGGCTGTGAAGGTCATTGAGGAATTTTTACCTGATCCTAAATCAAAAGGGAGCCACTGGAATTTATGATGGAGTGTGAGTGATCCTGTGTTTTAGGTGTATCACTTTGGTAGCTCTGTGGGGGATGGAATTGAGATGAACAATTTGAGTCAGGCAAATCATTTAGGAGACTATTGTAATCACTGAGCAAAGGTGAGATAAAAAAGGGATAAATTTGAGAGATGTTATGGAAGTAGAATTAACAAAATATGGAAAATGATTGGATATGTGGAAGGAGGAAGAGTCAGGAGGAGAGGATAACTCCAAAGCTTCTGACCTGTGTGATTAGAAATATGTCAGTTCCCTTGATAGAAATAGGCAGGTTCAGGAGAGAGATAGGTTTGGTAAGAAAGATAATGAGTTCTGTTTTGTACATGTTGAGGCAGTTGATGATATGGGAAGGATGTTCACAAGATAGAATATAATTGGATAGATAGATAGATAAATAGATGTTTCAATAGGTAGATAGACAGACAGACAGATAGAGAGAGAGAGAGAGAGAGAGAGAGAGAGAGAGAGAGAGAGGGAGAGAATATAGATATGAGAGTTGTCTGAGTAAAGAAGATAATGGAATCTGTGGGAGTTTTTTTTATTTTTATTATGCATACATCATAATGCCTTATTAGACTATATCTCATTAGGAACTGTCATAGCTAAACCTTTTCTCTTACCAAGAGAGACACAATATATTCTTAATGAAATGTTTGCGGAATTCAATAAAAATCTCTCTAATTATTACTGTTAATAATAAAGGACATATTTATAAGTAAAGACAATTTCTAAAAAGAGCTATCAATCTAAATTGACAGACAAGGTCAACGAACAGGTATAAGAAAATAACTCAATTATATTACCATTATAGACAGCTGAAAACATTCATTGTATCTAGTGTTTTGTATTTTATTGACAAAATGCCTTAAAAATAATATTTTATGTGACTTTTTTTGGACCGGATCTATGATCTTATTGGCATAGGAAGCACTGTTGAGGAAGTTTCCTCTTATAATGCAGACTGGCACTTTTTCTATAACCAGTGATCTTTGAGATGGTATCAGTCAGAAAAGTTAAATGACTTTTGCAAGGTCACAAAGTCAGTATAGATCAGAGGTAGGATTTGAATACATGTCTTCTTGATTTCAGGATAGCTTCCTAGCCATCTCAGATAGTCATTTAATCTCAGTATTGGCATTATATTTCTCAACCGACAAATGAGAATAAAATATCTTCATTTACTTCTATCCAGCAATGTTATAAATATAAAATGAGATAACAAATACAAAGTACTTTGAAATAATTAAAATGCCACATAATTGTAGTGTATTATTGCAATTCTCCATAACATAAAGAATAAGGGAACATTCAGACAGTAGCAAGTATTGGGGTGCTAATATTCAGAAGCAAATAAGACTGGACAGCTAAAGACAACCACAAAAAAAATTGAGTTTAAAAAGGATTAAAAAGAAAAAGGCAAAAAATTATTGGTAAAATGGGTGGGACAGTGATAATGGACAATGAATAAAACAGAAATTCTCAACTTTTATTTTTTAAACTAAGAAGAAGAATAATTGGACTAGTAGGAAAAGTATGTTGTTGTTCAGTCATTTCAGTTATGTCTTACTTCCATAACAGCATTTGGGGTTTTCTTGATAAGGATACTAAAGTGGGTTACCATTTCCTTCTCCAGCTCATTTGGTAGATGAGGTACTGAGGCAAAGAAGGTTAAGTGACTTGCCCAGGGTCATACAGCTAGTAAGTGGTTAAGGCCAGATTTGAACTCAAGAATATGAGTCTTCCTGACCTCAGGCCTGGCACTCTATTCACTTTGCCTGCTAGCTGCCCAGAAGGAAGAACAAAAATTAATAACAAAGAATTTAAGGCCAAAATGAATAGAAGTAGTAGATATCCACCAAGCGCAAATGTCTCAGTTTCAAAAAAAAAAAAAAAGAAAGAAAATTGAATCTGTAAACTCTAGTGCAATCACCTTAATGTTAATCCCCAGCAATATCCAGAATATATTATTAAAGGACTGTTTATTAACATCTAGAAAAGGAAGCAATGATCACAAGGAGCCAATATTACTTTATCCAGAAAACATTCCAAATCACATACATTTCTTTTTTGGACAGTTTCTAGACTTAGAGATATGGCAATGTTGTAGGCATGGTTTACCTAGATTTGGGTAAATATTTGTCAGAACTTCTATAATACTATCATGGAAAACATGGAAAGAGGCAGTCTAACTGTCCAATCAATTATGTGAGGCCAAAAATGGATCAGTGGAAAGATCTAAGGGCACAGATAAAATATGCATGTGATACAAAGCAGGGAGGGATATCCAATATCCTAAATCATTTTCAGATTCAGAGAGATCTAGACAGATTAAAACATTTGCCCAAAATAAATACTCCAAAATCTAATATGCATAAATATAAAGTTTTCACAAAAAAATCCCAAAACCACATTCAAAATACTAATTTCATAGGTATAAGCCAGCAAATTAATAGTATTTCTATATTGCTTTAAGTTTCACATAGTGCTTTGTAATTATCTCATTTTATTCTCAAGATTACTTTGAGAGATAGAGGCTATTATTATTCCCATTTTACAGATGATGAGGTAACTAAGACTTACTGAGGTGAAATGATTTTCCTAGCATCCCACAGCTAGCATCTTAGACAAGATTTGAACTCAGTTCTTCTTCACTCTAGGAGCAACCCTCTTTGAACCTCTTAGATACCAGTTCATCTGCAAAGTATTTCAGTGTTTGAGTGGGATACAAGTTCATTATGAGTCTATAGATTAATATAGCAGCCAAGAAAGCCAATAAAATCCTGGACCATATTAAGGGGGGCATTGTATCAACCTAAAACTATGGAAATATATGGTCTTTATGAATCATACTGCAGAAATTGTCCAAAGTTATCAAAATGCAAATTTCTAGAATTTTGATTATATATTAGATTGTTATTGCTTATATATCATGTATTAGAATGTTATATTATATTTACATTTGATTTTATATTATATTGTTACATTATGCCTATGTACATGTTATTAATTTTTTACTCAATTCTTTCTCTTTTATAAAAAGACATGAAAATCATTTTTTTATAAAATATAGAGAAAGAGAAACAGAGAGACCCAGAAAAAATATAAGAAGGAGGATGAAAAGAGACAGACAGACAAAGACACAGACATAGACACAGACAGACTGACCAAGGCAGATAGAGGCAGAGGAACACACGTATAAGGAAAACAATGGACAGAGACATGAGAGAGAGAGAGAGAGAGAGAGAGAGAGAGAGAGAGAGAGAGAGAGAGAGGAGGGAAAGAGGAAAGACAGAGAGAAAGTAGGTTTCCAGGAGTAGGGGAGGCATACCTAGTCCCACTTTACTCTGTCCTGGCCACATCTGAAATTCTGTGTTTAATTCTAGGTGTTCCTTTTTAAAACAACAAAGAGCCAGAGAGTATCCAGAAGAAGGCAATGGTGGAGATGGAAGCCTAGTGCAAGGCCTTAAGAGCATGCAATAGCAGGATCAGTTGAAGGGATTAAGGGTATTTTATCTAGAGAAGAGAAGACTTGGTGGGAGTGGAGGTGGGGTGGGGTGGGGTGAATGATAACAACATTCAACTATCTGAAGGGATATTTATGTGGAATAGGAATTAATTACTTCAGCTAGGCATCAGAAGGCAGAAGTAGGAACAGCATATGGAAGTTGAAGAGAAGCAGACTTGCATTTCATATAAGAAAACACCTTGTAACTATTCAATAATTATAGGAATAGGGACTGGATCTGTGACTTCATTGATACAGAGAGCTCCTGGCCAGGGACTTGTTCTATCAGTGCAAGCTGGCACCTTTTCTGCAACTTATGCCCAGAATGATTCCCAAAATGGAGCTTCAAGAGATAGTAGATTTGGCATCATTGGAGGTCTTTAAGAGCAAGGGCTGAAGGTCTAGTTGTTGTATCTATTGTAGAGAGAATTATTGCTCAGTTATGGTTTGGACCAGATAACCTGTGATACCTAACTGTGAGATTCAGCGATTTTGTGTTAGATATGAAGAAAACTGGCTCAGAGATTTTGAGTGCCTTGCTTAAAGTCACACAGTTAATAAGTGATATGCTGAGGAATAGAACTTGGGTCTCAGACATATACATGTGAATGTACATATACATGTATTTATGTATATACAAAGACAGGAGAGAACCATGTACACATATATGTGTATATATATACATATTTGTGTATGTATATATGTGTGTGTATATACATATATATGAGAAAGAAGCTGTTTGTGTATGTATGTAAAAGAAGCCATATGGCTTCTTTCTTTCTCTATACATATATGTATCCACAAATATATAAACACATATAAATATGTGTATACACACATACACATACACACTTCTGAATTCTGGAAATATACATAGTACTATAGAATTGCATAATGACAGTTTTAAAGGCTATCTAAAGCAACTTGTGATTGGAGCTTGTATAATAAATCTGGATGATTATGCTGCTTCTCTGTGTTATTTTAAGGATAGGAAAATGGGGTCATACAGTTCTTACCTATTACTTCTCAAAATGTCCTCATTTGACTGTGACTGACAACATCTGACAATGATTGACTGATTCTGATGTGCACTGATTTAAAAAAAATGACAGCCTGAACCACTTTGAACAAGTTATATTTCTAAAAGAAATATTATTAATGATTTAACAATGGTCATTGAAGAGACTATCATTTAAAAAAATATATTTATTCACTTTTAGTTTTCAACATTCATTTCCACAAGATTTTGAGTTACAATTTTTTCTCCCTGTCTTTTCCCTACCCTCCTACCCCAAAATAACAAGCCTACTGAATACCCCTTTCCCTAATCTGTTTTCTCTTATATCCTCCCCCTTCATCCCCATAAATTCCTAGTAGAGCAAGATGGGTTTTTATACAGCAGTATCTGTATATTTTAACTACCCTCTCCCCCAATCTGCCCTCCCTTATATCATTCCCCCATCTTATACCCCCCTACTTTCCTGTAAGGTAAGATACCCAATTGAGTGTGTATGTTATTCCCTCCTTAAGCCAAATTCAGTGAGAATAAGGTTGTCCCATTCCCTTTTACCTTCCTGCACTTCCCCTCCATTGTATCAGTTTTCTCTTGCTTCTTTAATGAGATAATTTACCCTAATCTACCTCTCCCTTTTTCTTTCTCCCAATATACTCCTTTCTCACCTCTTAATTTTATTTTTTAGATTTCATACCTTCATATTCAACTCATCCTGTGCCCTCTATGTATACATGAACATACATATGCCTATACTCACATATATATTTTTATATGCATACATCCTCCTATACACACACACATATGTATACATACACACACACACACACACACACACACATATATAAATTTCCTTCAACCATCCTGATACTGAGAAAAGTCTTATAAGTTATAATTATCATTTTTCCATGTAGGAATGTAAATAGTTCAACTTTAATAAGTTCTTTATGATTTCTTTTTTCTGTTTACCTTCTCATGCTTCTCTTGCTTCTTGTATTTGAAAGTCAAATTTTCGGTTCACCTCTGGTCTTTTCATCAAGAGTGATTGAAAATCCTCTATTTCATCGAATAATCATATTTTTCCCTGTAGTATTATACTCAGTTTTAATGGGTAAGTTATTCTTGGTTTTAATCCTAGTTCCTTTGACGTCTGGAATAATACATCCCAAGCCCTTTGATCCCTTGATGTAGAAGCTGCTAGGTCTTGTGTTATCCTGATTGAGTTTCCACAATACTCAAATTGATTCTTCTTGACTGCTTGCAGTATTTTCTCCTTGACCTGGGAACTCTGGAATTTGGCTATAATATTCCTAGGAGTTTTCTTTTTGTGATCTTTTTCAAGCGGCAATCAATTCAATTCAATTTCTATTTTGCCTTCTGGTTCTAGAGCATCAGGGCAATTGTGCTTGATAATTTCTTGAAAGATGGTGTCCAGGCTTTTTTTTTTTATCATGGCTTTCAGGTAGTCCAATAATTTTTAAAATTATCTCCCCTGGATCTATTTTCCAGGTCAGTGGTCTTTCCAATGAGATATTTCACATTGCCTTCTATTTTTTCATTGGTTTGGATCTGTTTTATAGTATCTTGATTACTCATAAAGTCATTAGCTTCCATTTGCTCCAATGTAATTTTGAAGGAGTTATTCTCTTCAGTGAGTTTTCGAAATTCCTTTTCCATCTGGCAAATTTGGCTTTTTAAAGCATTCTTCTCCTCATTGGCTTTTTGGGCCTCTTTTGCCATTTGAGTTAGTCTGTTTTTTTAAGGTGTTATCTTCTTCAGTGTATTTTTGGGTCTCCTTTAGCAGGCTGTTGACTCTCTTTTCATGATTTTCTTGCATCATTCTCATTTCTCTTCCCAATTTTTCCTCCACTTCTCTTACTTGAGTTTCAAAATCCTTCTTGAGCTCCTCCATGGCCTGCAATGAATTCATATTTTTCTTGGAGGCCTTTGAGGCAGGAGTTCTGACTTTGCTGCCTTTCTCCTGCTCTATGCCTTGATCCTTTTTGTCCCCCAAAAAGGATTCTATGGTCTGTTTGTGCTTCCATTGCTTGCTCATATTGCCAGCCAATTATTTGACTTTTGAGCTCTTTGTCACAGTAGAACTTTGCTTCCAGGATAGAGAGAGCTTTGTCCCAAATCGCTGAGGTTTTTGCTATTATGAGGGTGCTCTCTCTAACAAGCTCTGGTTCAGTGGCCACACACCCCAGGACCACCACCCAAGATTGTGATCCAGATCCAAGCAGGTTAAAGCAAGAGTGACTACCCTCTGAATGGTTGCTTGATCCCTCTATGATCTGCAGGCCAGGAGCTCCTGAAGCAGCCACATGGTGGGACTACACAGCCACCACACCTCTGCCATTTCTCACCCTGGGGCTGGACCCCTGCTCCTCTGTCCCCCACTGTTCCAACAAAGTTCTACACTGACCTTTTACTTTGTCTTTGGCATTTATGGGTTGAGAAGTCTGGAAACCATCACAGCTGCTGGTGATTCACTCTCCTGAAGTCTGCTCAGGCTGCCACTTGGCCCTGGGGCCAGAACTGTGGCTCATGCGGAACTGTGCTCTGCTCCCAGCTCAGTGTGATAGACCCTTCCTCTCTACCTGCCAGGGTTTCTTCAGTGGGAGATTTATTTCTTTCTGTCACTTTGTGGATTCTGTAGCTCTAAATTTTGTTTAGAGTCATTTTTTTTAAGTGTATTGGAAGTGATTGGAGCAGGAGCTCACACCAAGTTTTTGCATCTACTCTGCCATCTTCTAGAAAGAGACTATCATTAGAATTAGAGACATTTTAAGTAGTTGATCAAGAATTGTCACAGAACTCCCTGTAAAACACTGATCATGGGTCTCATAAATTTTGAGATTGCAAAAGGTACAATTTGCCTTCAGTCAAGGTTTTCATATTATTGTTTTATTTTATTTTGTTTTTTTAAGTACTTACATCACTAAGTGTTTATTAAGTACCTACTGTGTTACAGTCACTATAGTTGTCACTGGGGACTCACCAAGAATAGCAATCAGACATACTTGAGAACAAATATATGAAGTGTTTGCATGAATGTTAGTAATCTAAAATCAGAAGGAACAGCAATCCAATCTTTTGCAATTCCTGAGCCTTTCCCTTGGGGGGAATCACAGAGCAATCTACCTCAATGTAATACAAAGATGCCTTAGAGAACAAGCCAATTAAATGTTTTCAGATGCTGATTTCTCTAAGTTGTCTATATGGTTTTACATTTGTTTTCTTTTCAGTCATGATTGCCTCATAGCCTGTTCTTGAAATTATGTTGACTAATTTTTCATTTGTGGTCTTTGCCCTTTAAACTCTGATGAAGCACACAAAACACAGAGGCATCCAGAATTAGGCACATAATTCTATTGGTGGATGAGCCCTGGACTTGACATTGTGAAACCTGTTTATCTAGCTCAGGGGTGGGGAACACATGTGGCCTTCTAGGTCCTTGGGTATGACTTTTTGACTGAGTCCAAGATTTACAGAAGAAATCCTTTTATTAAAGGAATTTGTTCTGTCAAGTTTGAATTCAGTCAAAGGGCCACACTTGAGGACTTAGTGGTCTCAAGGCCACAAGTTCCCCATCCCTGATCTAGTTCCTTATCTAAGGTAAGACCTTACTTAACTGAGGTACCCAATACCATGCCCTGGCGTCTGCTGGTGAACATTCCTTCTTTAGGTACAGTGGCTAAGTATCAATGTGCAATTCTAGGAGACCCTTTGACACAGAATTCAGTGGTTCCAAGGTCCCTACCAGCTTGAAATCTATAATACTATGACCTTACTCATTTAGATCACTCAGATGAGATGGACTCAGTGGTCAGGCTATAGAATAACAAAGTGCCTCACTATAAATCTCCATGCGTGGAAACTTAGAGCTTCTGCATGCCTCTCCTAGAGGATCAGCAGCCTAACTAGGTATTATCTTGTTGTTATTCATTCATTTCAGTTATGTCTGACTCTTTGTCACCCCATTTGGGGTTTTCTTGATAAAGATAATGGAGTGGTTTGTCATTTTCTTTTCCAGCTCATTTTAAAGATGAGGAAACTGAGGCAAATTGGGTTAAGTGACTTGACCTGGGTCACACAGCTAGTAAATGGCTAAACCAGATTCAAACTCAAGAAGATGAGTCTTCCTGACTTCAAACCCAGTAGTCTATCCACTGTACCACCTAGCTGCCTCTACTAGATATCATAGAAAAACACAATGGGAAAGGTGATGAAGGTCCACCAGTTCAGTTGCTGCATCACTCCCTTGAACCTTAATTGATCATTTACTTCCATTCTCTCCTTAGTATTGCACAAGAAATATTTAGCCAATTTGACCTCTGCCCACCACTTTTGTCCTGGAACATTGACACCAATTAAATAAATTCTCTTTTATAATTTAGCTATGGGTGAAACTGTACAAATTTATGTGATAAACACCTGGGTTTCTCTACTCTGTCACATATTTCTGTTACTAAAGAGAGGAAAGCAGACAGACTATTGACATCAGGGCTTTCTGACTTCAGAAAGCATGGACATAATCATTGGAAAATAAGGATCAGGAGTGGACAATGGTGTTCTGGTAAATATTTTACAGCTGTCTCTTCAGGGGGAGGAGAATTAATGTATGGCATACTTTTCTGTTTAATCTGTATTATTAACATTATTCTCCATCATTTTGTCAAATCTAGATGGTCAATAAAACGATAAATCAAACCATGATTTGTAGGGTCTACTGATTTCTAAGGTGTAAATGCTCACAAATGAAAATTTAACAGTTGCCTTTTGTAAGCTAGTCCTAGCTAGCTCCAGTACACTCTTGGGGGTGGCTCTCCAATTCCCAAGATAGCTGTGGTATTCAATATAGAAACTCAGTCCTAGAGGAATTGGGTTGCCTAGAAAGGAACCAAGACTCATCATAATGGGAGAACAGAGATCTAAGTTATTACAATCATGGAGTAAGGTCAAAATAGCCTCTCTATGGGGTCATAATTATACAAAGTATATATAAAAATAATTAGAATATGCAGTCAGCTGCCAACTCAATATGTGTTAACTGAGGTGAGGTGACAAAACAAAACAAAACAAAACACTGTTGCAAAATGAGTCTTCATTAGTGGAAGTATAGGTTTCAGAACAAGGGAGGGGGAGCAGTATGGATATCTCCACTGGCAAAGTCATCACATCCAGAATATCGTTTGGGACATTTATAAGCTATTACAGGGGATAATGAAGGTAGAGGTGTGGAATGAGTCATCAGTACTATTCTGCAAAACTAAGTATTAAAGGTATAAAAATTTTTGCAAAGCCTTTTTACTCAAGGATGGCCTTACAGGGATCCTGCCAAACCGCCTACTGTCCAATGATATGCTCCCAGAAGCCATTTCTACTTCATTAAATTAACATTTCTCCAGTTTACTGAAAAGGTGGTGGTTAGCTAATCAATAAGCATTTATTAAATGCCTGGTATATGGTAAGCACTGTGTTAAGTGCTACGGAGAGAAAGAAAGGCACACCAAAAATGATCCTATCCTTAAGAAGCTTACATTTTGATGGGTATATGACACGTAAATAACTGGCTATATTCAAGATATATAGAGAATAGATGGAAAATAATCTGAAATGAAAAGCCTTTAGCAGCTGGGAAGGCCCTCCTATAGTTAGTGGGATTTGAGGAAAGTTTTGAAGGAAGTCAGGGAAGCATTCAGAGATGATGAGTCAGAATATTCTAGGCATGAGGGACAGCCAATAGAAATTACAGAGACATGGGATACCATGTGTGAAGAATGGCAAATAAGTCTGTTGCTTGATTATAAAGTACATGGAAAAGAGTAAAGGATAACAAGACCTGAAAGGTAGGAAGATTTCTAATTATGAAGGGCTTTAAATGCCAGAGTACTTTATATTTGATATAGGTGTCAATAGGGAGCCATTGGAACCCACTAAATAGTAGAATAGCTTAAGAAGATCCTTTCTTTATAAAGTCATGTCGGCAGTTGAATGGAGAATAGGTTGGAGTGGACAGAGACACTTGAGATAGGAATACCAGGTAGAAAGTATTGCAGTAGTCCAGGGGAGAGGAGATAAGAACTTGAGCTAGAGTTGTATCTGCATGAGTGGATAAAAGGGAACATATACAAGGGATGTTATGAATGTAGAATAAAAAAAAAAGATTGGTGGTACAGAACATGAGCTAAATGCATTTGAATTAATTAGATATGTAATTTGGGGGTCCCAGGAGCAGATCAAGCTGTTGTCTGGCCATAAGGTTGAAATCCAAGGGTTTAGTTTTGTTTACAAGTTTCCTTTTGTAAGTGAGACCTTAGAAGAGCACCCACTTATCTTGACTGCCTGTTAGTTCTCTAGAACAGAGAATACTATAAGGAGAAAATTTCAGTTTAAATATCAACACTTTGGAAACAGCCTGTGATACAAAAATGTTCTCATTTGCATAGTATTCTAGAGTTCAAAGGAAATTTAGAAGTCATTGAATGCATCCAATTCAAAAGTCTCCTTTTCAACCACCCCGAAAGATGAGCATCTAACTTATGTCCAAAATGCCAAGGAATTCAGCCACATCAGAAAAAAATCCATTCTATTTTGTTGTTTTTTTTGTTTGTTTGTTTTTGTTTTGCTGGGCAATTGGGGTTAAGTAACCTGCCCAAGGTCACATGGCTAGGCCCCTTGCCCGTGTGTGCATTAAGTGTCTGAGGCCAGATCCAAACTCAGGTCCCCCTGACTCCAGGGTCGACACTCTACTCACTGCGCCACCCAGCCACCCCTAAATCCATTCTATTTTATTTTTATTTTTTTTAAACAAATGCTTTATTAACTTCTGTTTTACATCATTCATTTCTGCCAGATTTTGAGTTACAATCATTTTCCCCCCGTTATTCCCCTACCCAACCTCCCAGAATAGCAGTCCCACAAGATATCACTTCCTCCAATCTGCTCTCTCCCCTACTTTCTCCCATACCCCCTTCGATTTTTCCATTAGAGGAAGGTGAATCTTTGTGTCCCAATGCCTGCACATCTTATCTCCCAATTATAAGCAAAAGAGTATTAATAATAGTATTTATATATATTTGAAACATTTAATGTTAAGACCTCGACTTTCAGATCCATTTCCTTCCTCCCTTGTCACCCATTCCCTCTGGGGAGATAAGTAATTCAGTATATGTTGTACATGTCTAGCTATGCAAAACATTATCATAGTAGATATATTGTACAAGGCTGTTTACAATTCCCTCCCACTCATCCCACCCCCCACCTGGTCCATTCCCCACATGATCCTGTCCCTCTGCTATAGTGGGTACTTCCAACCACCCCTCCCCCCAAGGATGCTCTTCCCTCCTCTCATCCCCCTTCCCCCTATTCTGCTGCAGGTTGAGATATCCCATTTAGCATGTATGTCATTCTCTCCCTGAACCAAATTCAATGAGAATGTGGTTTTGCCTTTTTGCCTTCCTATTCTTCCCCCCCTTACAACCACTTCCCCTTGCTTCTTCTACATAAGATAGTTTACCCTACCCTGTCTTTCCCCATCTCCTCTTGCCACTTTCCTCTCTCACCTCATAATTTCATCCCTTGAGTATTCTCCCTTCCCAACAAATTCAACCTATGCCCTCTATCCATATATAACTGTAACCATCTACACACACATTCACATATATACTCATATGACCACACACCCTTCTTCCATTATTTTCATAGTGAGAAAGATTTCATCAGTCACAGTTATTGCTTTTCCATATAGGAATGTAAATAGTTCAACTTTGATAAGTTCCTTTGGATTTCTTTTCACTGATTACCTTCTCAGGCATCTCTTGCTTCTTGTGTCTGGATGTCAAATTTTCTGTTCAATTCTGGTTTTTTCCTCAAGAATGCTTGAAAGTCCTCTATTCCACTGAATGACCATATTTTCCCCTGAAACAAAATACTGAGTTTTGCTGGGTAGGTGACCCTTGGGTTCATTCCCAGTTCTTTTGCCCTCTGGAATATCATATTCCATGCCCTTCGATCCCTCAGTGTAGAAGCTGCCAGGTCCTGGGCTATTCTGATTGTGTTTCCACAATATTGAAATTGTTTCTTCCTGGCTGCTTGTGGTATTTTCTCCTTGATCTGGGGATTCTGGAACCTGGCTATAATATTCCTGGGAGTTTTCTTTTTGGGATCTTTTTCAGGAGGTGATCTGTGGATTCTTTCAACCTCTATTTTGCCCTCTGGATCTAAAACATCAGGGCAGTTTTCCTTGAGAATTTCTTGAAGGGTGATTTCTAGGTTCTTTCTTTGATCATGGCTTTCAGGTAGTCCAATAATTTTTAAATTGTCTCTCCTGGATCTATTTTCCAGGTCAGTGGTTTTTCCCATGAGATATTTCACATTGCCTTCTAATCTTTCATTTGTTTGGATCTGCTTAACAGCATCTTGATTTCTCATAAAGTCATTAGCTTCCATTTGCTCCAGTCTAACTCTGAAGGAATGAATCTCCTCAGTGAACTTTTGAGATTCTTTTTCCATCTGGCAAATTCTACTTTTTAAGGCATTCTTCTCCTCATTGCCCTTTTGGGCCTCCTTTGCCATTTGAGTTAGTCTATTTTTTAAGGTGTTGTTTTTCTCAGTCAGGCTGTTGACCCTCATTTCATACTTTTCCTGCATCCTTCTCATTTCTCTTTCCAATTTTTCCTCTACTTCTCTTATTTGATTTTTAAAGTCCTTTTTAAGGTCCTCTATGGCCTGCAAGCCGCTCATGTTTTCCCCTGGGGCTTTTGGAGCAGGACTTCTGACCTCGCAGTCCTTTTTCCACTCTATGCCCCCAAAATAGGAGTCTAGGGTTGTATTTTTCTGTGTCCTTTGCCTTGGCATGTTGCCACTTAATTACTTGACTTTTGGGCTTGTTGCCACACTATGGCTTTAAGGCCAGATAGAGGAATTTTAGTCCCGGAAGTGTGGGGGGCAACTTCCATTTCTGGCAAGCTGTAAACCCACCCATGACTTCCACCCTAGATCACAATCCAGATCCAGGGAGGTTAAAGCAAGAGCGATTACCCCCCCAAGACTGATCGCTGGATCTCCCTACAATTAATTGCAGGCCAGGAGCTGGAGCTGTGTCTGAAAACTACAAAATGGAGTGTCTCCTCAGCGGCTTCTAGCCCCCAGGGGAGGAAGCTGACGCATTCCCTAAATACAGGTCCCAAAGTCCACTAACCTCTTACTTTGTCCTAGGCATGTCTATGTTGATAATTCCGGGGTCGCCACAGCTACTGGTGTTCTGGGGTTCCTCCAGCAGGCTGTTGGCCCTGGTGCCCTGGGGCTAAAACCTCGGCTCACGCAGACCTCAGCTTTGGCTCGGCTCGGCTTCCTGTGCTCTGCGCACTGTGCACTGCCAGCTCCCAGACCGCTGCGCTGGTCCTTCCTGCAGGGCTGCTGGGCTGTCCTCAGTGGGAGGTTAGCTTCTCTGTGTTGTTCTGTGGGTGCTGGGGCTCCAGAAGTTGTTCAGAGTCCCCTTTTACATAGTTTGGGGGGAATCTGTGGGCAGAGTGGCTTGGATGAGCTGTTTCTACTCTGCCATCTTGGCTCCACCTCCGCCCCTCAGCTAATCCATTCTATTTTGATGCTCTAGTTGCAAGACATTTCATCTCATTAATGAATCAAACCAGCCTTCCTGGAACTTCTACCCTTTGGTTGCCCTGTGGAATCAATCAGTGATTCAAGAAGCATTTATTAGGCACCTACCCCATACCAGGCATTGGAGATTCAAATACAATCAATGAAATATTCCTCACTCTTAAGCAAATCCACTCCCTCTTCTGCATGATAGCCATTCAGACTTTTTAAGAAATTTACCTACTCACCTCCCTCCTTACCCCAGAGTCTTCTCTCTGATAGAGTGCTAGCTGTTTAAGGGTTCCCACTTAATAAATGTGTGTTGGCTGATTAATTGGTTTTATTTTGAAGGCTGTCCCTCTTCAGTTCTTTCAATTGCTCCCCAGGTGAGGGGTTCTAGATTATTCCCTAGGATTGAGTCTTCTTTTTCATGGATTACAGTATGTTGAGGATTTTGTTAAAACTGGGGTCCTAACGATTAACAGGACAGCTTTGAAAGCTACAGATTGATCTTATTACATACCAAAAAAGAAAAGTTGATTTCTATTGTAAACCACTAGCTTTTCTTTTTGAGGGCATAGTGGGATTTTAAGTAATTTACCACACAGCCAGTAGTCAGATGCAAGATCTGAACCAAGGTCTTTCTGACTCAAAGCTTGGCTTTCCATTTATTACAGCATACTGCCTTAGCTTTAGTATGTCATTATTTGCAAAGGGAATTTTATAAAATTTTATTCTAAACTGTGACCCTGAATTTACATAAATATAGTAGAATAGAAAAAGGAAATTGTTCAGCTATGTATATGCAAATGTCTGTTCTATTTGATGTATGTTAAGTTCAGAATAAAAATTAATATTAAACACAAAATTAAAAATAATGTATAATTGGAAGCCAACAGTGTAGGACAGTTTTTTGAGCTTGGAGCTATGTGAATGACTGAACCCAAAAAGTAATCATTAATGGATCACTAGCAACCTAGATAGAGGTTACTAGTGGAGCAACCCAGGGATTTGTCCCCAGCTCTGTAACATCTAATATTTTCATTAATGATTTGGATGAAAGCACAGATTCAATACTTACCAAAGCAAAAACTTCCTAACTATTTGAGTCAGATAGAAAGATAGATGGACAGATGATAAAGAGATAGGGGATAGATAGATCAGTAAATAGATAATGAATGATATATGAAAGTGAGGTAGTTAGATGATAGAGATAAGTGTTAGATGATAGAGATAGATCATTGATGATTGATTGATAAAGATAGATAAATAGGTAAGCACTTACTGTGTTCCAGAAACATTGTAATATGATAAATGCTAAAGATATGAAGATGAGCAAGCAAAACAGTCACTGACCTCAAGTAGAGGAAGATGGCACATAAATTGGAACTGGAAGAGGAGAGGGGGTTATGCACACACCAATATGGTGTTGAGATCAGAAGTGGCTTGATTTTATGTAAGATGAGGTTAAAGTTCACCTGTCAAAGCTGGGAAAATGAGGAATTGGAGTCAAAGTTTGGAGCAGGGCAAGAGAAGGATAGTACTACGGTGAGGAAAAGACCAGAAAGACAATGATGTCTTCCTCAAAGGGAGTCTTTACTTGGATGCTGGTTGACTACTTGTCAGTGATCCTGTGGATGGGATTAAATTTTTTTCATATGAATTGAACTTCTAGCTCTTAGTTTCAGTGTTTCCATACTTCAAATCAATCCAAAGAACATTATTTGGTGCTGAAACTAACAAGTAGCTAAAGCTGTGCTAGAAAACTCAAAAGTTTCTCAACCCAACCAAAATTCTTGTTACAAGGTCTTATAGTATAGGAAATCTGAGAATGAAGGTAGATGAGAATTAACAAGTCCTGTGCCTGTGTTTTCAGTATCATGAATGTGAACTTCATCTGTAAAACTTAGGGTTTTTTTCAGGTATCTCTCTGAGCTACTGAATTTATTTTGCTTTGTTTCATAGTATAGTGAGAAAAGTGCTAGATCTGGACAAGGAAGAACTTGAGTTCAAATCCTAGCACCATCACTTACTACCTGTATGCCTTATCCACTTATCCTCTGCTGGCAGTTTCCTCATCTATAAAAGGAAAGTATTGGAATAATGACCTCTGAGGTACTTGATTATCTGAGCTTATGTAAATATTCAGTCTTTAAAATGTATAAATGAGCTCTTCCTTGTCTCAGAATCTTGACATTGGGATCACTGAACAAGAGGCTTGCAATGGAGACTAATTACTTCCTACTTCCCACTAATATGCTCTAGGAAGCCCTTTCTGCTTTGTTAAATTGGCATTTCTACAATTGATTGAAAAGGTGGTGGTCAGTCAGTTGATAAGCATTTGTTAGATGTTTACTGTCCTAGGTACTGTGTTAAAAGTGAGGGATAAAAAAAAAAAAAGGCACCCAATATGATCCCATCCTCAAGAAGCTCATATTCTAATAGGGATGTAACAAATAAATAACTGGATACATTAAAGATGTATAGAGAGTAGTTGGAAGGTAACTTGAAATGAAAAGCCAGGAGATAAGGGGTTAATTAGACTTGTAATAGACACAGAACCCAGCAGAGGGCAGCAGAATCCTTACTGAAGCGTCACAAGGTTGGTGGTCAGGACTGCTCAAACCTTGGAGAATTCCAAACCAAAAGAGCTGTTGTTTACTGGGATGCATCCTTACTAAAGTTAATAGAGTTTGGTTCAGTAGCTACTGCTCAGGGGTGTTGATGACACCAAATCTGACAGATCAGAACAGAGTAAGAAAATAACTGGGTACAAAAGTTCAAATTATTAAACCAGGAAGATGGGGCTGAGTTGAAATGAATTAACCAACAAAGAATCAAAAGAAACAACCAGTAAAGAAAGGAATCCTAGGTCAAAACTTTGCTTTATCACTTACACTTCAGCTGGCATCCTGGCTAAAATGAGGTGCCCTATGTCAGGGCTATGAGGTTTGCAAAATTCTGAAGGAGGGAAATCACCTCTCCCTCAACTTAGTAATGCCCTTGATGGTAACTAAGAGGCAAAAGTCTCAGATTAACACGTCTGGGGCACACACTTAGTTTAGCAGAAGATGTAGCCAGTTTCATAATGGGGTGGTTTCCTCTTTTGAGCTGAGAAGGCTAGTCCTGTCTTCCTCCCATTGTCCATGGTCAGAGAAGACTTGGGATACTTATACTGGAGTACTGGAAACTCACACAACTGTGTCCCAGTCCAATATGAGCATTGCTAAATTTTACACTTGTCAACTTTACACTTCTGAATGCTTGCTTTGGCTTTTCCAGGATTAATTGTGCCTGCCTTAATCCTATAAGCACCAACCAATATTCTTACACTGTGTTGCATTAACCCTGCTCTTAATTACTAGCATTGAGAAAGAATTGGAAGCTGTTGGTCCAGAGACAGGCAGAGCCATTGATGAGCCTACATTTCAGTACCTGGTCTCTGAGTGCTGTTACCTTATAGGGGGCAAGTCAACATTTTGTCCTATGATGGTTAATGTTGATGGCTTCCCACTCATTAAGTACTCAGTGTCCATTTCTTCTTGGCAGTTCTCTTCACTGTTGGGGCAAACATGGAGCCTACCAGGTATTGCCATCATTCAACTAATTAGCAGCAAAAAATGTTTCTCCCTCTATTAAGACATATAATAATAACTCACATTTATGTAGCTCTTAAGAATTGCCAAGCACTTTCATTACAACAACCCCGTGAGGTAGACAGTACAATGCTTATTTATACAAATGAGGAAACTGATTTATACAAATGAGTCAAAACTGTTTCTGGTGGCCTTGCCAGGAAACCATCTGGCAAGTTGTCTACCCATCATGTCCTGCACAGAGAGTGCTTCAAGGCCCTACCCAAGGTTACCATTCTAGGTGACTGCCTACTTTTGCAGAAATATGAGATAGTGGAAAAGAGTGCTGGACCGGGCTTTGACTGACTTCTGTTTGCCTCAGTTTCCTCATGATAATAATAGCACATATCTACCTGAGAGGGGTTTTTTTTTTGCCAGTTTGAGATGAGATAATATTTGTAAACTGCTTTCCTAACCATAAAATGCTCTATAAATGTTTATCTCCATCATCATTACTATTATTTTTTTTTAAAGCAATTGGGGTTAAGTAACTTGCTCAAGGTTACACGGCTAGTCATTATTTATGCGTGGGTGCTCATTTTCTGAGGCCGGATCTGATCTCGGGTCATCCAAACTCCGAGGCCGGGCGCTCTTACTCACTGCGCCACCTAGCCGCCCCTTTAGGGCAATTGGGGTTAAGTAACTTGCCCAAGGTTACACGGCTAGGTTTTTGTTTGTATGGATTAAGTGTCAGAGGCCGGCTCTGAACTCAGGTCCTTCTGATTCCAGGGCCGGCGCTCTATTCACTGCCCCACCTAGCCGCCCCTATTACTATTATTTTATAATAATAATTACTATTGGCATTCTCAGTTACTAACAGATAACATGATAGTTAGTTCCATCTTTGTAAGCCAGGGTCTTGACATAAGGGACTGAAAGGAAGAGTGAGGATGGTATAAACTATGCCATATGATGATTGCTATTATTATTATTAGTGGCTGACATTTACATAGCACTTTAAGGTCTAAAAAGCATTTTGCATATCTTATGATCATTGTAGGTATCTTTATCCCCATTTTTCAGGTGAAGAAACTAAGGTCCAGAGTAGTTAAGTGGCTTGTCCATGTTCACACAACTAGAGAGTGTCAAGAGACAAGAGTCAAATGTAGGTCTTCCTGACTCTGGGTCCACTGCTCAATTCTACAATGCCACACTAGGTGGAGAAGTTTAGCCTGGAGAACAAAAGATTTAGGAAAGACATGATCCCTCTCTTTAAATATTTAAAGAGTTGGCCTGTGAAAGAGGAATTCAGCTTATTTTGTGTGGGCCAATAGATGGAAGTTATAATGAAACAGATTTCAGGTCTATATCAAGAAAAAATTCCCAACAATTAGAGCTATGTGAAGATGGAATGAGATGGCTCCATACTAAAGGTGTTTAAGAGATTGGATCTAGAAGTGACCAGATGATCACTTGTCAAAGCCAGTTAATATTAACTAGAGTGTAGGGGTGGCTAGGTGGCTCAGTGAGTAGAGTGTCAGCCCTGGAGTCAGAAGGACCTGAGTTCGGATCCGGCCTCAGACACTTAACGAATACACAGACAAAAAAAAAAAACCTAGCCGTGTGACCTTGGGCAAGTTACTTAACCCCAACTGCCCTCAAAAAAAAAAAATAAATAAATATTAACTAGAGTGCTGAATAGTAAGATTTCTACAGCCTCTTCCCACTCTAGGGGTCTATGGTTTGTCATTTATTTTTTGCATATCCTTTGTACAAGCCAAGTCAATCTCCAGTATAGTTATAGTTCAGTTAAAATGCATCATTTATCAAATAACTTATAACCTCCTATTAGCCTCTTCAGCTCCCTTAATTGTACGGATTTCCTTCTTTCTAAAAAAAAAAATTCCTCTACTCTTTAATAAATTATAGAAAACTATAGAAATAGAATATTAACCTTAAAATAAAAAAAACTTGAAAAGCTGAAGGAAACAATTCTTTTGAGAGCTATGGTTTCCATCTGTCAGACTGACCTATTATTTTTGATATAATACAAATTAGATACAGAGCAAGTTCAGGAAACAAAAGAAGCATCAAGTTTTATAGCTTCAAATGGCCATAATTATTTGATGAAAACTACTTTGGAAACATGCAATTTATCATCCCAATTTGCATAAAGTCACTAGTAGGTAGTTTTATTCCTTCCAACACTTATTCTCCTCTGTCAATATTTGCTAAATGGATTGGACTGGAGGAACGATAGCTTATATGTATGTAGTGCTATGTATGTATGTTATGTCCATTTGCTTTTGGCAACAGCTCTTAGATACCATTATGCCCATTCTATAAATGAGTAAACTGAATCTCAGAAAGTTTAAATGATTTGCCTAAGGTCACAGTCATTAAGTGTCAGAGTTGGGATTCTAAACCAGCCCCTTGTGACTTCAAGATACAAATCTCTTTCTTACATAACATGTGGCTTGTTTTAAATGGGAAGAAAAAGAAAGTAATGTCTTAGAAGTTATTGCATTGTCAACCTTAACTTTTAAATGACGTTTGCTTGAATAGGACCTGTGGTCTCAAGAGATAGGGAATTCTCAGCTAGGAAACTCCCTCTACCAATGTAGATTCATTCTTAGTCAATAATGTAGAGTCTTAGAAAGCTACCTAATGCTCTGAGATTAAATGACTTGCTCAACGTCCTATAGCCAGTATGCATGAGAATTAGGCCTTGAACCTAACTACACCTAGTGAAATATTCGCACCTTTGAGGCCAGCTTTCTACTCACTATGCTACATTAACAGAGTTAGGCTAGAAGTCTTTTCTCTCTAGAATATCTCAAAAACAAAGAAACAAAATACTACTTAGCTATTCTATGATATTTTTTTCAGATTAAGACTTACAATATATTTCAGACCAAATGGTTAATTTACACCAATTTTTTTAAGACAAAGGTTAAAAAAGGAAAGTACTTTCCTAACTATGCCTTTAGAGTCCTATAAAATTTCTTAAAATTACTTTTACCCACTAAAGTATTAGGAGGATTTAGTGCACGAGCTGCAAAACCTATAATGATTTTGATGTTTCTGATATCTAATGTATAAAGCAATTCATCATAAAATAGTTTATAATGCTACGAGCTTTTCGGGTTCATTAGAAGAAAATTGCCTTCTCTTTATATAGACTTATAGAAAGTTCTCTTACTGAATACATGTTCAATATGATCAGATTCTCCTAAGCTCGCTTCTCTTCTCTATCTAATATCTCACTGATGATCTCAAGTTCAACTCTCATCATCTCTATGGAAATACTTCTTAGATCTATTCATGTCGCCCTCCAATATCTCTCCTAAGTTCTAGTCCTCCATCACCAGCCATCATTTGAATGTCTCAAATTTGTTGTCTCATAGCCATTCTAAACTTAACATATCCAGAATAGAACTAATTGTATTTTCCTACAAATCTTCCTCTCTTTCTTATATTTCCTATTACTGTTTAGGACAGCATCATTCTCTCAGTCACTCAAGTTTGGGGTCTCCCTCAGCTTCTCACTCACCTTAATCTACCCCACATAATCCATTTTGTTATCAAATCTTATTTTTTCTTCTACCTTCACATCATCTGCCATATACATCTGCTTCTTGCCACTCACTCACAATGCAAGCTTATATGGATACTCATTACCTCTAGCCTGGACGATTATGTAACTTTCAAATTGTTTTCCTTGTCCCAAGTCTCTTTCTGTGCCATTTCATCCTCCACTCAGCTGCCAAGGAGATTTTCCTAACGTGAAGGTCTAATCATGTTCCTCTCTGCTACCCATGCCCCCAAACCCCCTATCTTAAATTCCAGTGTCTCCTTATTTCCTCCAGAATCAAATATAAAATTCTGTTTTTGGTGTTTAAAGCCTTTCTAGACCTGATCCTTTCCTTATTTTCCAATGTTCTCATAGTTTTCCTCTCTTCCATACATTCTTTGATTCTATTATAATGGCCTACTTATTTCTTACACTTAACCCTCCAAAGCCCAACTCCATGCATTTGCATTAGCTGTCTCCCATTCCTGGAATGCTCTTCCCCTCCCCCCCTCTAATTCCTGGCTTCAAACTCAACTCAAATCCCACCTTCTACAAGTAGCCTTTCCTGCTCCTCATTCTCTTCTACACTACTAGTCTTTCTCTCTGACATTAACTTCCTTTTACACTGTGTGTACCTTGTATGTACCTAATTATTTATATGTTGTATGCCTATACCCTTAGAATGTAATCTCCATGAGATCAGGGGCCATGTTTTTGCCATTCTTTGTATCCCTAGCATTTAACACAGTGCCTAGTGAATAGAAAGCACTTAGTAAATGCTATCTGATTACACAAGAATCTGAATTTGAGATGATCTGTTCCTACAACATTGGCACTTCTCAGGAATAAATTATGATAGAAAAAAAAGTGACAAAAACTGTGTTCTTCAATTAAACTAGATTTTATTTCCAACCTCCAAATTTCAAAGTAATGTGCTTGGCTGCTGATTACTTATATTTCCAAATCACTCTAATATATTTTTAAATGCTTTCACAAAATTATTTCTTTTGAGCCTCCCTGCTCTGTCAGGCAGGCAGAACAGGTTTTATTAGTCCCATTTTACAGATAATGAAACTGAATCTTAAAGAAGTTGTTTGGCTTTCCCAGCATATCAAGGCTAGAACCTAGAAGAGTGAAGAGCAGGAACCAAATCCTAATTTCTCTCCATAACACCATGCCACAGTTTTCAACTCAACAAATATTTGCTGCTTATACTATATACTTATACTACTATGTGCAAGCAGCTATGCTATAACAATATCGTTGGCAAAAAGATACCCTCAACAAGTTTGCATTCTATTTGGTGTATTTGATTCATCCCTTCTTAATGCAGGGACGTTTTTCTCAAGCTATTTTCCTAAATCAGCTGCTAATAAGTAACCCAGATCAAAAATCAAAGGAAGGATCTCTCTCTTTCTCTCTCTCTCTCTCTCTCTCTCTCTCTCTCTCTCTCTCTCTCTCTCTCTCTCAGAACTGTGAAGGGGGTAAACTAAATGACACATATGGCTTAACCTCATATTAACTACTCCTGCAAAATTAATGTTTTTTCCTCAGGTAATGTTATTGTAGATAAAGAAAATAAGGCCCAGGGGCGGCTAGGTGGCGCAGTGAGTAGAGCGTCGGCCCTGGAGTCAGAAGGACCTGAGTTCGGATCTGGCCTCAGACACTTAATGCACACACAAACAAAAACCTAGCCATGTGACCTTGGGCAGGTTACTTAACCCCAATTGCCCTCCAAAAAAGCAAAAAAACAAAAAAACAAAAAAAAAAAGAAAAGAAGGCCCAGAAAAATATAATGACTTTCCCAGAATCATACAGCTACTAGAAACCTCAGGAGAGATTTTAACCTAAGTCTGCTAACCTCAAGGCTAGGACTCTCTCCTTTAAGTCACAATATATCGTGGCATAATAAGCTAATCACAGCCAAATTCATTTCTGGGCCAGTATTCATTTAATTTTTTTTACCCAGTCTCCCAAGGGTACTATAAGTTATTTTGTTTTTTTAAAATAATGATTATTTTAATATTGTTATTCTCCTTCCTTTACTATGTCTAGAAACTCATGTGTTTCTCCCCTTCTTCTCCCCTGTATCAGCTATGCTGGGTCTCAGTGAGGTTATTGGCTCTATAGTTCTCATTCAGTTGTTTTAGTCATATCCAACTCTTCATGACACTATTTGTTAACATTAATAATTTATTAAAACCTTCAGGGTTTTCTTGGCAAGGATACTGGTTTTCCATTTCCCTCTCCAGCTCATTTTACAGATGAGGAAACTGAGACAAACAGGGTTAAGTGACTTGTCCAGGATTACACAGCTAGTAAGTGTCTCAGGCTGGTTTGCATTAGTAGAGAAAGTTTGTTCACCTGGGAAATTTTCTAACCTATACCAACAAATTCCTGAGCACAATCCCTCTCCCTACTCCACTCTCCCAGTATAATTTTATTCTGCCTTTTATCTCTGTTCTCAGACTCTCCCTTTGCACTATTGAGCCCCTTCTTCTCTCTGAGATGCCCCCACAATTCCAAGTTGGCTTTGGCCAGTGTTACACTAATAAAATTACTCCATCACTGGTGCAATGATTGGTTGGACGATTTTGCACAATCAGGAGCAAAGAAAGAGCACCTAAAAGGGAAGATTTGATAATAGAGCCATTTAAATTTGTGCCTCGCAGTATGTTTGTTTTCCTTTAATTTTTATGAACAGAACATGGTAAACTCTGTCTTTAATGCTTTCTTATAAAACCATAGAAGATAAAGCATTTTATCTTCAGTACCTCAGACTATCCTTATGCAAATAACCATATTGTTGATGTACAAAAACAATGTTATTTGAAAACTCCTATTTTATTAGCTGAGTGACTGTATGTATAAACATTTCCAGTTTCTCTGAATTTTGATTCATCAAGGATGAAAGGTCTTGTGCTATCTAGATGGCTCCATAGTTTACTTGCATAGCAGTGTATTGCCAAATTCAGAATCATGACAGACAGCTAGAGATAACTGTGTGGCAAGAAGGGTCTCCCAAGAGAATACAGCTAGATGATACAATGTTTGGAGTGCTGGACTTGGAGACTGGAAGGACTGATTTTGAATCCTTCCTCAGACGCATATTAGCTATGTGACTTGGATCAAGTCACCTAGACTCTTTCAGCCCCAGTTTCCTCATCAGTAAAATGTTAATGATAATAACAGGAGAGATTTTAACCGAGGTCTGCTAAACCCAAGGTCAGAGCTCTCTTCTTTAAATATCATATATACCTTCCAGGGTTGCTGTGAGAATTGAATGAGGTAATACATATAAAACGCAAACTTTAAGGCACTTTTAAAAGAATGTTTTGGTCTTTATTAATGTGTTTGTTTACTTTTAGTTTACAAGATTCAGTTCCACAATTCCTTGAGTTTCAAATTTTCTCTCCCTCCTTCCCCTCTCCCCCCATGGTAGCATACAATCAAGTATAGGATCTGCAAATACTTTCAAATTAGACATTAGTCAGATTATAAAGAAGGGTTGTATCAGATGGAATGAGCAATGGGAAAGAGGAAACAAAACCAAACAAGAAAAAGAAAAAGATCCAGTAGTTTGCTTCAATCTGGATTCAAACTCAGTTCTTTCTCTGTATGTAAATATCTCTCTCTATCATGAGTCTTTTGGAATTGACTTATAACCCTGCATTGCTGAAAGAGTCCAGTCTATCAAAGTTGGTCATCACACATATTGTGTCTGTGATTGTATACAAATTTCTCCTGGTTCTACTCTTCTCACTCAGCATCAGTTCATATAAACTTCTCCAGGTAAATATGAAGCCCATCTGCTCCTCGTTTCTTATAGCACAATAATATTCCATTACATTCATATACCACAACTTGTTCAGGCATTCCCCAATTGATGGGCACCCCTTTAATTTCCAATTCTTTGCCACCACAAACAGAGCTGCTGTAAATATATTTGTACATATGGTTTAAGGCACTTTTGACTCTTTGTGAACCCATTCAGTTTTTCTTGGCAAAGATAGTTTGCCATTTCCTACTATAGTTCATTTTTTTTACAGACAAGGAAACTGAGGCAAATAATTAAGTAACTTGCCCAGGATCACACAGCTAATAAGTGTCTGAGGCCAGATATGAATTTCTTGACTCCAGGCCTCTCTCTGGAACTACTACCACCTAGATGCCCTAAGGCATTATATAACTGATAGCTATTTAGTTTCAAAATGCCCTAATATACTTTGAGAGCCAGAGTAAATTGGGTTTAAAGCATGGTCTTTAAGAAAGAAATCTAGCCAGTAAACCCCAAGATAAATAGGTAGGTTTCAGACATCAAAATTTGCCTTCCTTTGGGCAGAACACCCTCAGGTAAGGGCATGATACCCCATGTGGAGAGAGAAGATAGGAGAGGAGAGGAGGGGCAGGGCTGAGTTGCCCTACCAGAACTGGACCACTGGGTCCCCATTGGGGCTTCTTGAACTACACACAGGTTATGGTTTGTCCTTAGTTCTTGAAGAAGACCATGATGGTCATAATAGAAGATGATGATATAACTTGCAATTGAATTGGATTTAAGTGAGGGAGGGCTATGCAAAGTCACCAGCCTCACTTTCTCCTCCAGAGCCATCTGGGTCCAATGGTCAGATATAGATCAGAATGACTGGAGATGGCCCAGGATGCAGTGGGAGACCTTGGCCTTTTTAAGCTAAGTTCTTTCTGAGTTCTGATTGGACAGCAATAGATTTCTGCCCAAGCACAACTTAAATGGTAGTTCTTTTGGGCCCTCCTGGTTCAGAGTGAATATAAATAGTAATTCTTTCTCTTTGACCAACAACCTGAGGGTCTTCCCATTACAGTTATATATACATACATATACCCACGTATGTATTTATGTTTGAGTATTTTTGTGCATGTATGTGTATACACACAGACACTCACAGAGACACACATACACACATATGTATGTATGTATATATATTAAAGGGGCCTTCCCTTGAATTACTTCCTAACAGACCTATTCACTGAATGGGCATTGCCTAACTCAAAGTGAGAACCTGAAAAGACCTGAGCTTAAAAAGGCCAAGGTCTCCCACTGCATTCTGGGCCATCTCCCGTCATTCTAATGCCACTGGATGCAGATGGCTCTGGTGGAGAAAGTGAGGCTGGTGACCTCGCACATGCCTCCCTCACTCACATCAAAGTCAACTGCAAGTCATGTGATCATCTTCCTGATGTCATGGTCCTCTTCAAGATCTAAGCACAAACCATAACCATAACCATACACAGCCCTAATATACTACAGCCAGATTGACTGAGCTCATCAAAGTGGTAAGGATGATATAGTGGCAGGTATGGGATGAAGCTATTGATGGTTCCTTTTGCCAGTGGAAGCCTCATGGTATGCCATGGCCCCCATTTTTTCTTTTGTAGTTTCTGTTTCTTGGTGATGAAAAATTAAATATTAACATCAGACTCTGAAGTTCTGACTTAGTATCTTATTCCAGTTACGACCTTTGGCATGTAGTTTACCCTTAATTTTTTTATCTGGAAGAAGAAGAAAAGTGTCATTCATTGATCCTAATTCAGTGGAGAGCTCCTAAAGTGAAAATGAAGAAGTTTTATTGATACTGTAACAGAGGAACCTAAACAGGGTTTGTAAAAATAATACAACTAGATTCCATAACAATTGGGAGCCCCAGTTTTCTAGTGTTTTTTATTTTGCCTTAAAGAAGAATAATCTGAGGTGGCTAGGTGGCGCAGTGAGTAAGAGCGCCAGCCTCGGAGTTGGGATGACCCAGGATTGAATCGGGCCTCAGAAAATGAGCACCCACACATAAATAATGACTAGCCGTGTAACCTTGAGCAAGTTACTTAACCCCAATTGCTTTTAAAAAAATAAAGAAGAATAATCCATGATACCAAGGTTGTTCTCTCTTTTTAGTGTTTCAGCTCACAGAAATACTTAAGAATATTCATTTAATATGCTCTTAAATAGCTCACTGGAGGGTTTCAAACCTCTAACTTTCATCCCTGAATCCTCCAACATTTTCACATGAAGAGAGGAATAATTGGTGCCTTAGGAAAAATAGAATCATAGAATTTAGAACTGGAAGGCACCTTAGAGATCACTGAGTCTACCTAGCTAGGTGATACAGTGGATAGCTTTGGGTCTGGAATCAGGAAGACATCTTCCTGAGTTTAAATCTGACCTCAAACACTTACTAGTTGTGTGACCCTGGGCAAGTCATTTAACCTTGTTTGACCCAGTTTCCTCATCTGTAAAAAAAAAAATATATATATATATATGAATTGGAAAAGGAAATGACAAACCACTCCTGTATCTTTGCCAAGAAAAATCACAAATGGAGTCACAAAGAACCGGACACACCTAAACAACAAGTCTATTTATTTTCTAGCAAGATTTAATTACTTACTTATCCCTCCAAACCTCTTCCTCTTTCCAATAATCTACACTGCATTGTACACATGAATTTTGACTACTTGCATAACTACCCATTATATTAAAAAGCATTCTTACAGGTGTTGTCTCATTTAATCCTCACAGCAACCCTGTGGTTGTTATTGTTATTCCAGTTTTACAGATGAGAAAACTGAGGTTGAGGGCGGTTAAGTTATTTACCCTGGGTCACACAGCTATTGTAACTCACTTATTATTGATCAATGGAACAGCTTCCCCAAATGAGTACTGGTATTGTACCACACTTTGAAGACTCAAGTCATTTTGGATGAAACTGTCAAAAGCATCAGAAAGACAAACTTTTGTCGATCAAAAAATAAATGTTCATTGCTAAAAAGAAGGGATGGGGAGGTAGAGGCACAGGGAATAAGAGAAGAAAGCAAAGAGAAGATAAATGATCTATTATATCTTTTTTTTTCATAGAGTGTTTCTAATTCTGTGAAAATGTAATTCAAGTGCTATTTTATTAAAAAGTTAGAACAATGCCAGCAGTCAAATGGTAACTGTAAGAAAAATTGGGTTACAGCTACCTAATTTCTGTAAAAATGGTAGAATATAATTTTATGCTTTTGTACCTTTATTGCTACATTGTATTACCTAATTTTTTTCTAAAAAAAATGAAATACATGAGGCAGATGTCCTGTGGGAGAAATCTGTTATGGTCTGGCAGCATATCTCACTTTACAGTTTTGAGACATCTAACTGAAATATGTACATAAAATTTAACTGTATATATAATTATAGTAAATAATATTATATCAAATTTATAGTTATTAAATATTCCCTCAAGATTTAAAAGCTCAATCACTTCATACTGTTAGTCCATAATTGTGAAGCCCCCAGCATTAAAGTATGCATCACATGACTTACATTACCTTAGGCATACATGTCTGTTCTAAGAATTCCTATTGAAGTCCCCTGTTTTAAAAAATCACTCATGCTAGTGGAAAGCTTCATTTTCATAAATTATCAAATCTTTGCAATGTATAATTGAATCATGTATTAAAATGCTACATCATGATTAAGCTGAAACATGAAAACAAAAGGCTTGAAAGCTTCCATGTGAATATTAAGTAAGGATAGAAATATTATTGGGCTTTATAATAACTATATTTTATGGTGGTAATGGGAGATAGCATGGCAGAGTAGATAATGGGTCAGCTATGGAGTCCAGAAGACCCAGTTCTAGTCCTGTCTCTTACATATACTAGATGTATGACTGTGAACAAATCATTCATTCTTTTAGTGCCCCAGGTAAATTTCTACTATAGGAAGTTACAAATGAGGTGCTGATATGCTTGGGTAGAAGAATTTGTAGTCTGAGAATTTCCTATACCAATGAAATCAATGAACCAACTCCCCTACTCAAAAAAAAAAAAATTATATATATATATATATATATATATATATATATATTAGTATTTGTGATTCTTTGGACCACTGAATTCCATCCATACTATAGTTTCGGGGTATGCTATTTTAATCCTCAGTGAGTATACCTAGATAGATTAATCAATAATAGTCTATATCCTATCAGCAAGATCTTAAATTCAGTCGAGGTGTTTATTCCCAAAATGAAACAATCATGGAGATAAGGAGTCATATAAGATGTCTTTGAGTAGGCAGGCCACTTTATCAGAGAACTTTGTACTTGAATTATTTAATCCACTCATCAGTAATCCTTTAGTCAGTTGGGGCCAATACCCTTAATGACTCGGTTTCCAAGATGTTCTTAAAATGAGGGTATTGATAAATTATCCCTACTTGCAAATATCTAGTTAGTCTGTGGGGAAGATCATTTAAAGAGGATCTAAGAGTAGATTCGTTACCTGTTAAACAGTGACTCCTCTTCAGGAATTGATTCAATTTCTAGAGCCAGTCCTAAACTTGAACAAAGACACAACTAGTATATTAATTGATCCATTCATTCAGCAATATTTATAATATAGACATTTTCAAAGTACTTTCCTAGGTGGTATAAGTGGCAAAGAGATGTATAAGACACATTTCCTGACCTCAAGGAGTACATGGCATATAGTATTTCTTCATCACTTTGCTCATAAATTTTCATAAACATTAAATGGAGTTTATGAACAGGGAGACCAGTGTTATTAAAATGATGTGTGCCTATACTAAAGTTAAATTAAGTCTCTGAACCATCAGTAGCAGGAGGTTGGTCTAGAGCAATTCCCATAAAGATAGGCATGTACTTTAACTCCTTATGGTAGGACACATGCCCTGGCCCCTTGCCAAAGGACATACTTGATCTGTGGCTCCTGGTTGGTCCCTGAGACTGCAATAATTGCATAGAAGCTGATTGGTGAATGAGTCAGAAATAGGTGCCACTTGGTAGGCAATATAAGGGAGGAGAAAGAAAAGGTCCCTCTTTGAGCCTGTCACTTGGAATTCAGGCAGCCTCTTTGAATTGTCAGGAAAGTGGTGGGGAGGGGAGAAATTTCTCTTCCCTCACCTTTCACACCAGCAATAGTGGCTACAACTCATGAACATGGCCATTTGAATATAGACTTACCCAGTTCAGCCTGACTGGACCTCAAATCTCTGGTCCATTCTTCAGACTTGTGTTGCTTTTTCTTAGTGTTGCTCTGCCTGAGCACAATAGACTAAGGAGCAGTCTTACAAGATGGGAATTTCAAACTCAATGACTACCTTGTGAGTTCTAGATTTCCTGAACTCCTGAGTCAGTGCCAGACTTTTTCCCCCAACCCCTAAAATGTCATTGTAATTCCAATGTAACCCCATGAAGAAAGCAACAACTCTAATACATTGTTTTTGTAAGTACACATCAAATTTATACATGTTTATACAGAAATTATTTACAGAAGTTCAAAGGTCCCATGGTGTCAGAAACAAAGTCTTCTCTGATATCAAAGGTGATTATAACTAGGGCTGCACTAAACTCAAAAGAATTGGATCCCTTTAAGAGAGTCCAGAGTACATTTGTTCAGGGGTAAAGAGTTAATGTTAAATCCTGCACATCCTAGAAGGTAGGCCAAGAAGAGGGTAAAGATGTTGATCTAGCCTTTGTGAATCTAGGGTGATCTTTATGCTATAGACACAGATATAGGCATAGACATAAGTACAAATATGTAGGATATAGCTAATGTGAACACTTATTTTGTTTGACTACATAAGTTTGTAATAGGGGTTTTGTTTTTCTTGCATTTTCAATTGGCCAGGGGAATTGAGAGAGAAAAGGTAGATCTTTATTTGAAAATAAAATAAAATTTAATTTAAAATGTCAAAATAAAAAAGAGGATACCCCACCCCCAAAAAAGAAGAGGGTGAAGACAATAATTGACCCTAGCCTATGAATGACCATGATAATAGAGAAAGAATTTTAGAATGTTCCATTGATTGCCCAAGCCAAGACTTCCATTTTCTCCCTTTCTATTGATTTTTGGACACCAATGAGGTAATTCTCAAAGTAAATTATAATGTTTTGGTCTGGGACAGTAAGAAAAAATATCTCAGGGTTTTTTTTTTTTTGAAAGCCAAAACAAGACACATAATTATTGATACCGATCAGAAAGAAAGTGCTTCCTGTGATGATTTTGCTTCGGGTGGGGGGGAGGGGCGGTAGAAGATGCCTATGTCTAGGAACCATACTCTGGGTGGCCATGAGATCTGGACCATATGAATTACTCAGGCAGAGAGACCTGAAGTAAAAATTGTATGTCAGTTTCATAGTCCTGAAAAGTTGCATTTACGTCATGGGAGAATATAAGTGGAATAGGCTTTATTTTTTGTGTTACTGCACTCTTAGGAGTATTTTGTGTCTAAATCATTTCTTTTGTAGTAAAAGAAATATTATTGACAGATATTTGATATCCACTATGTACAATAAATACCTTTTTTAAAGGATCCTTGTTAATCTATTTAAGGGAAACTTTAGACATAGGCAATACCTCTTTTGCTTTAGAAATTTTCACCAGAATTCTACTCCAGAACCTAATGAACTAGAAACTTTGAGGAAAATCTAACTATCCTCTGTGGAGTCAGGGTCCTCCAGGCTGAACTGGTTAAGTATGAGTTCAGAGTAAGGATTCCTCATAGGATGGATCATTTTCCACCCTTACCCACCCTCATTCAGCCACTGAACACATATTTTTCCACAGCTGTGGTATCTACATGTATCAGGGCTTCAAGGTGTGCCTGTGGACCATGCTTCCTTAAAAATTCATTCCTCCTTAGTCTCAATTAACCCTAAAATCATTTTCAACAACTTAATCTCAATATTTGTTAAGCAACTATGTGTAAGGCATCACTCTTAGTTAACTAGTTAACCTCTGCTGTAATCTTCTCTTTCTTTACTTTTTGCCTCTACCCCTTTTAAGTTTTTTCACCTCAAATAATATTCTATCTTTTAACCAAATTTGATTCATTTAATCACACAATTTATAGCATGCCTGTGTGGATACTATACAGAAATAACTGTGCTTTTTGTCATCATAAACATACTTTGCTATTTCCATTTTCTTCTCATAAAACCAGTTTGAAAATATGGCTCTATTACCTATATTTCTTAATTTATTTGGTTAAAAGACTCCTTAAATCAGTGTAGGAGTGTATGAAAGACAGTAGAAGCTGCCTCACCAGTTGGAAAATGAAAGGAGCCCAGGAACTTCTAATGAGATATCATGATCATCCACTTTTATTGAGCATGTCCAATATTTAGTAAATTATACAAGAGAAAAGATTTCACTTAGACTGCATTTTATGATATGGTGATGAACTCCCTTTTACGATACGGTGATGATGGCACTTGAGTGCATAAACTTATTTCTTCTCTTCTGTCTATGGGAAATGAGTTTTGGGGGTAAAAAAAGAAAAAAGTATCTCTTCTGCCCTGTCCCATTTCAGATTTTCTACCTTAGCTTAAACTTATGTCTGAGTGAGGAGAAAATGTACCCTTTCTTCCCTTTGGGGTCTGGGGATGAGAGTTCCATTTACACAGGGAGTTATATAAAACTACCCATACTTTTTCTCTTCTTCCTTTACTTTCCCTTGCCCTCTCCAAGTGCACATCCACCAGTCACACGACCCATAGAAACCTATAGAGGGAATAAGATAATTAATCGAGGTATAGATTATATATGGCATTGGAATCATGGCACTAACACTTAGAAGCTATGTAACTTTAATACTTTACATTTATAGAGTACTTTCAAGTTAATAAAGTACTTTTCTTATAACAACCCTGTAAAGTAGGCTTTCATCATCTCTTCCCAGCAGAGAAGGAAACAGGTCTAGAAAGCTGGAGTGATTTGCCCAAAGTTATACATATAGGAATTTTCTAAATTGGGATTCAAACCTAGCTCTTCTGATGACTTTCCCTCTTCTAATATCCACTATACCACTCCATTTCAACATCTCAGAACCAGAGTTTTGTCACCCATTAAGTGTCACAGGGTTTTAGTGAAGAAAAGCTTTTATAAACCCTAAACTTATATGGACTCTGTAGGCAGACACTGTATCTCATATAATTATTCTCACTGGCCCACACTTTGGGGTATACTTGTAATAGAGGAACAGTATTATTTTACTCTTCTTTGAAGGCATTAATTTACTATAGCTCTCTCCTTTCCATCTTCTCCTAGTGGTAGTCAGGATGAGATTAGTTTTTAAGCACTATGTAATTGACCTAATTTATATAAATATTTATAATTAATAAAAATCTTTAATATCGACAGAACCATGGCATTGTTGTATATGGAGAGTTGGCCATGGAGCCAGAAAGTCCTGGATTCAAGTCTTGCTTCTGACCTCTTTTGACTGAATAACAGTGGGTAAGTCATGATGTCTCAGTGCTCTAAGCCACCCTGATAAAATTCAAAGTTGCAGCCAAGGTGGCAACCAGCATTTGACAGAGGAAGCTCCTCATTTGAACATCCTTATACTAAGGAAATCACAGCTATCCCTAATAATGGTGATTGGTTTAACTTAAATCAGTGTGTTAATAATAATATCCAATAGCTTTGTTCCATTTAGATTTGAACTTATATTTGATTCATTTTTGCTGCTTGAAAATTTTCATTTCCTTAAGTAACCATAGAACACTGGAAAACAAAGAGTTCATATTAGTATTCTTATGTTAGATTTCTCTATTTGCCAAAGTCAGGAAGCTACAATTCAATATCTACCAAATCCTATTTACCCCCAACAGAAACTGAATTTAATTGTGAAAGTATATTCTAAGCTAACAGGAGGAGAATTCGTGTATTTTTTTTTAATTCTTTGTTTTCTTACAGTAAAATACACTCAGTGCATTAGTCATATACAGTATTAAGAAGCTGATAATTGTCTTTTATGCTTTTCAAGCCTCATAATTTAGTAAACCTATAATTGAAAAGTGAAATTTTGCAATAGAAAAATATAACACAGTCTATATTGCTATGGGAAAGTAAAGAATTTCCTCCTACTTTAGCTTATTAATTTTCAAATAATGCTTTAGGGCTTGTTGAAATCGTTCTTTACAAGGTGGTAAATATATAGTTATCCAGACTGTCTGGGCTGAAAACTAATTACCATTAGAAACTGAAGCATTTCAGCTTGTTATTCCTGCAAATCAAAGAACTGCAAATACAATCTCCATATAAAGTACAATATGCTGTGAACTGGGGACATCCTCACAACCCAAACCATACTATAAGAAACATTGTTTCCTTATTATTGTTTGTAAACAAGTTGACTGTAACTTTAAAATGTGCAAATGGGGGAAGAGGAGTGGGGGAGATGGTTGTGGGAGGAGGTAGACAGGGAAGTAAATAAAGCAAAAATGCAAAAAAATCCAAATTAGAGATATCTTGAAGAATTTAAGAAAAAAAGAAAAGAAAAGAAAGAAATTCACCATTTGTTGTGGAATCCAGAGTAACAAAATGTCTTTCTGAGGGGAAATAGTGAAAAGTAAACAGACTGAGAGAATTATCAGAGATGGAATGCATGGTGGTACCTGGTGATCCTTACATGTGAAACTGATCCTTAGCTTATTTCTTTGAGACATGGAGTTTAGGGAGAGCAGAAAATATTTTCAAACACCAGGATTATTATTGTGAAATGAAACAGTAAGAATTAGGTAACAAAAGATTATTATATTCACAAGCAAAGTAGGAAGGGTCAGGGTTGAACCACATAGATAATTTCATGTTCTTCAGTCCTATTAGGGAAATGATTGATATGCACTATATTTTTTCTAAGAATCCAAGTCTTCTCTAGGTTCTAGAGACTAAAAGATGCATTATAAAAACCCCTGATGGGTTTCATTGCCACCATTGGGCCTCCTTTTAATTTTGGAAACTATAAAAAAGAAAAAACTTCAGCCACACACAAACTGCAACAGCACAATGAGCATTTGTGCATTGCTACCAGTGGATTAACTTACAGTGTCCTGACATAGACTGGTATCTGGGTGTGTCAGGCAAGACTGGGGGAAGGGGGCTTTTGAAGGGTTGAGTGATATGTGTATATGACTCTGTATATGTCTATTTGTTTTTGAGTAGGTGAAGGGAAAGGTCAAAAGGAAAAAAAGAGATCTTTTTTTGGAAAAATTCCTCAATCTAATTACCTGGAATACTGCCCATATTACTCTTAGAAAACATAAAAAGAAAGTGCTGATTGAAGTGTATTATCAAATATCAAATACAAATATGTTTTGAATTGCACTGTCCTTTGTCCTTCCTCTGCCTTCTAGGAAGGTATGGGATTATATATCGTAAGCTAAACTTAGGTAAAACAAATATTCTTGAAAGTATAAAACCTTCTGCAATGGATATGTTTGTAAAGTTTGTATAAATGTCATTTTGGCAAACTAAATCATATTTTAAGTGCCCTAAAAAAGTTCACCATTTATAATAATTCTGCAGTAAATCCTTTCATGAGAATGAAAATTTCTTTGTAATGCAAAATAAAAATCACCTTTTTTCCCATTTTCTAAGAGGTGTGGGTTCAGATTTTGTATCCAAGTATTACATATGTTAATTTTTCTTAAATTATAAACTTCTCCAGGGAAAATTCCTAGCCTTTTTTACATTAAAAATCTCATCTTTACTTACAGTACTAAATATGTCCAGTGGATGTTCAGAGTCCAGTGAGAACAATAGTTAGGAAGCAGAGAGTAAGGAACATTGCTGGAAAGATACAAAACAGAGATCTTCCCAAATGCAGTAAAGCTGCAATAGCTCCTGGCATTAAGCATAGATCCAGGTATAAGAGCAGCCATTTTTATTAATCACAGCAATAGAGACAACCACATTTGAGTCCTCCAATTCATGTAAGTGCATTGATTCATGCACGCTTTTTGTTCACTTTGAACCTTAGTCATCAATGACAGAAGTTTCTGTGGCTGACACTCTCATTCTTTCCTTAGATCTCCAAGCTCCAACCTTCTTGTTGTTTCTTTTGGTCATCAGGTGTTTGTAATCTTTGCCTCTATAATAATAAATGTATAAGAATAAATAGAAAAAAGAGGAATCACAACCTTAAACTTATGAAATTTTACTTTAAAATCATCTCAAAATAAATGTTATAATTGATGAATGAATGAAGCATTTATTAAACATTTATTTTGCTTTGCTAGTGATAGAAATAGAAAAGTAAGGCAGTTCCTGCTGTTAAGGAGCTCACCTTGTAATAGGGAGAGACAACATACATAGAGATTCAGCTGTCAAGTCAAATAGAAGCAGCAAAGCAGATAGCAATTCATCCTCTGCAATGTTATTTCCACTAGCAAAAACATATGTAAGCCTGATGTCAAACTAGTTGGTAGTGCCAAAGATTTTAGTGGCAAGAGAATTCTTGCCTGTTGATGTGCCACAGGGTGGTGAGGGTACTGTGTGGTGTGCAGAACCTTCAGAAGCTATTGGTAGGTCCCACTTTCTTTGAATGATGTCTGCAGTTACTGTGTTGGAAGCTGCCCGGAACACTTGGTCAGGAGGATTCTGTTCTTGGACTTAAGGTTCTGGTGTGTTAGCTTCATGGGATTATGGAAAGTGGTAGTCAAGGTCCTAACAGTGATTTACCTCTCCTGCCACAAAATATCTAAAGTCCTACCTGTTTGCCTGCCCCCAGGATGATTTATGCCTTGAAGTAGGTATGTAGAATTATTTTTTCAGGTAGGGTAAGAGATAGAATAAGGACCTATAATTTCATTAGTGTAGAAAACTTCACATATCAAAACTCCCTTCACAGATACAGATTGGCAACTCATCTACAATTTATGACCTTAGTTTCCTGGGGCACTGAGCCGTTTAGTGAGTTATTTGTGGTCACAAAACAAGTACAATTATATATAACTTGACCAAAAATATAATTTGCACATGAATTGAATGAAAAGTTTTAGCAAACACTTGGAAAACCATGTAAATGAATAGTTGTTCTCATTTATATACATAGAGTATCTTAGTGAAAACTTTTTTTCAACTTTTCCCTAGAAATGAGTGCCAAGTTTGCTAGCCTTGCAACCGTAAAGTGGAGATAAACCATTCCCTTTCATTCCTTCCCTGGGAAATATTGAATGTAGATGGATCCCTCTGCCAGAGATCTTTCAAAGACTTTCACCTGTGGTCTTGGTGTCAAAATGGGTATCATGAGCTTTGGAACTTCACTTAGGTGCCAACTATGTAGTAGAGCTTATGTCAGATGGACTATGATTTGGCGCCAAGAAGCTATTCAGTATGACTCTATATAATAATAAATACATTTCACTGGCATAGTAGCTCATATTTCTAACTTTATAGCTTTCAAAATACTTTCCTCATACTAGCACTATCTGGTAGGTAGCACAATTAATATCCTCACTTTACAGACCATAGGATCAGAAATCTAGAGTTGGAATATACCTTAGAGCCCGAGTTTTGTCCTCTGTAAAATGGTCAGATTGGTCTAGATGACTTCTAAGGTGACTTCTGAATTAAATAGCTTTAGGCCTTCTGATCCTAAAACTACCCTGGGTATAGGATTACTGTCCAAAATGTTAAATGCCATCAGAATGATATCTTTGAATCTTATAAAAACAAAAATACATTGTGATAAAAGCCATTCAGAGAAGAATGTAAGCAAAAGTCACATCCAAACCATAAACTAATAGTACAGTTCTCCTCTAGTAATTAGAGAAAAAACATTTCAGAATATGTAGAGAGACCTTTGATGTCCCTCTGCTTCTTTAATGAAAAGAGAGAAAGAATCTGTAACCTTTTTTGCATAGCTACAGCAATCCTGCAATTCACCAAGGAAATATAATTTACGCAATAAAGAAGAAATTCCCACCCTATGCCCATAAGACAGCCACATAGTTCTTCCATGTTGCATTGTACATTTCAGGGGTATCCTCTTTCCTAGCCACAAATTCTAACTACAATTTACTGGAAATTGTCAAACATGCCTCTCCTCCAATTTTATCCAAAATTGAGTAATGATGGAGTTTTGTTTGCCCCCTGACCCTAAGGGTATGTAATTGGGCTTAAATGAGTTCTTTTCAATTTCACAATTATAATTATGCTAAGCATGAGCCCTCTTAGTGATGAAGAAATCATCATCATCATCATCAATAATAGCTAAAATTTATATAGTAATTTGTTTTGTGATGCATGTTACATATATTATCTTATTGGATCATTATAACAATTCTGTGAAGTAGTTGCTATTGTTATCATCTCCGTTTTAGAAATGAGAAAATGAGGGCTAATATGCTTTTTAAAAAATAGATATTAATACAACCCTTATGACTATTGTGGCAAAAATTCTTGAGAGAAAAAAAGGATTTTGTTTTGTCTTTACTGTAAAAAAAATATCTGTCCATTACAAATTATTTTCCCATATTTTATTGACTACAAAGACCTCTTAATTTTTTTTTTGCCATAGCAATGTAACCTAAATAAAACTGATGCAACCTTTCTATCTAATCTGTGTAAAGATCTAGGCATATAATAATTCCTCTGTGTTTAACAAATAAGTATATAGTAGTCCTCAATATTCAAGTATTATATCTCTTATGCTATAAATTATGAAGTACAATTTATTTTGTATTGGAAATTCATAACATAATTTCTTTAGCTATTGGTTTGCAAAATGAGTTCATATGATGTAGGATAGATTTTTTCTATAAAATCAAGGAGTTGAATGGGTAGATTATGGATTGTATGGAGTGTTTGTTGTTATTTTTGAATCAATTTTGCTCTGTAAGTTGCATGAGATCACATTTATTTTGAATCTTTACAATCATATAAAGTAGTTACTGCTATATAAAATAAAAGTATAACATTTTCCAACCTTTCTGGATGCCAAATTTGACCATCCTATTTTTAAGGCAAATGTATATACCTATGAACGTGTAAAAACAATTTCAGGATTGTACACCACACAGATTGATTTCTATAGGGAAATAGATTCATTGAAATCTGGCTTCCAGCCTCATTATTCAACTGAAACTGCTCTCTGCAAAGTTACCAATGATCTCTTAATTGCCAATTTTAATGGCCTTTTCTCAGTCTTCATCCTTCTTGACCTCTCTGGGTACTTGACACCTGATCATCTTCTTTCTAATATTTTGCCATTTTCTAGCCAGCCACAAGGATAAGAGACCCCAACTGGGAGATTTTAACCCATTCTTCTCTATAATGTCTGACCCTGAGGTCCCATTGATCTGATTGATGAGTGACTCAGCCCACTATTGGAGGCAGACCCAAATTATGCTTCATTTTACTTCCTACCCCCAATTATCTTGTCTCTAGCCCCCTTGCTACCATTCATATAACCTCAACACTCATTATCCCCTCTGCAGTTCCAGAACCATGGTCAAATCAACTGTACTATATATCTTTGAAGATAGGGGTCAGTTTACTCTCCTACAGCCACATTCATCATCTCTGAAACTTTCAGTACCCACGTTTCCCCTTTTGACTGTCATTCTCCCAGATATTTAGTCTCCCCCATTAGAATGTAGCTTTTAGAGGACAATCTTTGTATCTTGTATCACTTAGTATAGTGGTTGGCACATCAAACACAATAACTTGTTTTTCATTCATTCATTCATTCATTCTTTCATTCTCATCCTGGACATTCTCTCATCTCTGGATTTTTGTGATACTGATCTCAGTTCTTCCCCTCCCTTTCTGACCATTCCTTTGCTGGATGATTATCTATACCATTTCCAATAACTGTGGGTGTCTGCAGGGGTTGAGAAGGAAGCTTCTAGAGCTGACTCTCGAGAGCCAATTGTTAAATTTCAATGTGAGCATGTATATCTTGGAAATAGACAAACACTACAAATCAGGGCTTGATTTATTGTTTTGTTGATCATCTAGATAGACTTGAAGAAATAATTACCAATGAAGATTAAACTTAAAAGTGTGTGAAGACTTTTTTTAATTCAGATAGCTGGTTGTTAAACATTTACCAGCATACCTCTGATGTCTACTAAAGCTCTGTTCTAGATCCTCTCATCCTTTCCCTCCATACTGTCTCACTTGGTGATCTTATCAACTTTCATGGGTTTAATTATCATCTCTATGCAGATAATTCTCAGATCTATATATTACATCAAGCATTAGTCTCTCACTTAACCTCTGGTGCTATATCACCAACTGGCTATTGGGCATTTTATTTATTTATTTTTTTTGGAGGGCAATTGGATGGCTAGGTTTTTGTTTGTGTGTGCCTTGTGTCTGAGGCCAGATCCAAACTCAGGTCCTTCTTACTCCAGGGCCGGCATTCTACTCACTGCGCCACCTAGCCACCCCTATTGGGCATTTTAAATTGAATGTCTAAAACATGTCCCAAAACCAATTTGTTATCTTTCTCCCCAAAGGTACTCCCCTTCCAAACTTCCTTATCCTTGTTTAGCATATCACCATCCTCCTCATTACCAAGATATAACACTTCTGAATAATCCTTGACTCCCATATTTTACATCAGATATTTAATCAGTTTCCAGATCTTATTGTTCCTATCTCTGAAACATCTTATACATATGCCTTCTCTCCATTCACATGACCATTAGATTAACTCAGTCTCTGACTACCTCTCACCTATACTATTACAATAACCTTCATTCAAATTGATGAACCTGTCTCAAGTATCTCCCTAATCCAATCTAGGCTACACATAGTTTCCATAATGATTTTCTTAAAGCATAAGTTGGACTGTGATTGCCCCTTACTCAACTACTTGATAAGATCCAGTGGTTTCCTGGAGTCTTAGGATAAAATATGAATCCCTCTGGCATTTAAAACTCTTTATAACTTGGCCTTTATCTTTCTAATCTTCTTATATATCATTCTCTTCTAGAAGCTTTCCAGCCTATCCATTCTTGCCCACTTGCTTTTCCTTAATGCAGGACACCTCATCTTCTATCTCCATTCCTTTATACTGCCTGTCCCCCATGCATGCCTGGAATGTTCCCCCCACTTACATTTATTTCTTAGAATGTTTGGCTTCCTTCAAGATTCAGCTTGGATGCAATTGTCTTCAAGAGACCTTTCCTTGAAAATGGAAATAGGTAATGGCTGGACAATTTGTGGTATATAATTGTGATGGAATACTACTGTGGTATAAGCAATGATGAACACAATGATCTCAGAAAAACATGGAAGCTCCACCTCAGCAATCCAGTGGGAGATCCTGAGCCCCAGTGTGGGGAGCAGGCAAATAACAATACCAGGATCCCTGACATGCCTCAGCATAGCTAGGAGAATGAGCAGGTGCCCCTTTGAGAACTGCCACATGCTTCAGCATAGCCCTGGGCAAAAGGATGCCAGCCTTTCAGCATCCAAATTCTTAAAGGAGAAGTTAAATGAGTTCCAGGAAGAAATAGACAACAAAACTATACCAGTGGAGGATCTCAATTGTTCCTTTTCTAAGAAACTGAGTAGTGGATCAATGGAAAAGATTAGGTCCACAAGACACAGTAGTAAATAACTATAGTAACATAGTATTTGATAAACCCAAAGACCTCCAGCCTTTGGGATAAGAATTCACTATTTGACAAAAACTGCTGGGAAAACTGGAAAACAAAAGGGCACAAACTAGATATAGACCATCAACTCCCACTGTATACCAAGATAACTTCAAAATAAATACATGGTTTAGACATAATGGGTAACACCATAAGCAAATTAGTAGAACAAGGAATAGTCTACCTATCAATTCTATAGGGAAGGGAAGAATTCATGATCAAATAAGAAAGAGAGATCATTGTGATGTGTAAAATAGATAATTTGCAATATATTAAATTAAAAAAAAAACTTTTGCGCAAACAAAACCAATGCAGCCAAGCTTAGAAGGAAAAGCAGAAAGCTGGGAAACAATCTTTAACAAGTGTCTTTGATAAAAAACCTCATTTCTCAAATGTATAGAGAACTGAGTAAAATTTATAATAATACAAACCATTTCCCAATTGATAAATGGTCAAAGGATATGAACAGGCAGTTTTCAGATGAAGAAATAAAAGCTATCTATAGCCATATGAAGAAATGCTTTTAATCACTTTTGATTAGAGAAATGTAAATTAAAAGAACTCTAAGGTACTACTTCACACTTATCCAATTGGCTAATATGACAAAAAAAGGGAATGATTAATGTTGGAGAGGATGTGGGAAAATTAGGACACTAGTGCCCTGTTGGTAGAGTTGTGATTCTTGAGAGCAATCTGGAACTATGCCCAAAGGGCAAACAAACTGTGCGTACCCTTTGATCCAGCAATACCCCTACTAGGTCTGCATCTGAAAGAGATCATAAAAAAGGGAAAAGGACCTACATATGCAAAAGTATTTCTAGCAGCCCTTTTCATGGTGGAAAAATATTGGAAATTGAGAAGATGCTTACCAATTGGGGAATGGCTGAACAAGCTGTGGTTATGAATGTAATGGAATACTATTGTGTAATAAGAAATAAGGAAAAGGCAGATTTCGGGGGGGACCTGGAAAGACTTGTATGAACTAATACAAAGTGAAATGAGCAGAACCAGAAAACGTTGTACACAGTGTCAGAAAAATTATGAGATGATCAATATGAAAGACTCAGCTCTTCCCAACAGCACAATCATCCAAGATGAGTAAAAAGGACGCACAAAGGAAAATGCTATCCACATCCAGATAAAGAACTGATGGACTTTGAATAAAGATCAAAGCATATTTTTTTCATTTTGTTTTTGTGGTCTTTTCTTTTGATCTGTTTCTTCTTTCACAACTATGATTAATATGGAAATATGTTTTACATAATTGCACAATATTACCTATATCAAATTGCTCACCATTTTAGGAAGGGGGAGGGGAAAAAGGAGGAAGAAAATTTGGAACTCAAAATCTTGTAAAAATGAATACTTAAAATTCTCTCAATATATAATTGGGGAAAATAAAATACTATTAAAAAGAGCAATAAAAGAGTCAGCAGATAAAAAAAGTAAAACTTGGAAAGATTCACATGAAATAATGAAGAGCAAAATGAGCAGAACACTGTATACAATATACAATAACAGAAATATTGTTTTAAGAATGACATTGAGCTAGTAAATCATTTTGATTATCCAATAATCCATAAATATCCAAGTTAACTATAAAGGACATGTGAAGAAAGACTCTATCTGCATTCAGAGAAAGAACTGATAAATAGAAGTATGTATAAAATGATTTTGCATATATGATAACTTTATTATATATTTTAAAGGAATAGCAATTTGCACATAATACATTTACAATTCAATGTGCAATCGTCTTTTTAAAAATTATACTATATAGTGGGTGACAAGGGAGGAAGGGAATGGATCTGAAAATCAAAGTTTTAAAATTAAATGTTTCATAAGATGTCCAGGCATTGGGGCTCAGAGATTCACCTTGCCCTAATGGCAAAGTCGAAGGGGGTATGGGAGAAGATATGGGAGAGAGCAGATTGGATGAGGGGATATCTAGTGGGGCTGCTATTCGGGGGTGGTGGGTAGGGAAAAAATGGGGGAAAAATTGTAACTCAAAATCTGGTGGAAATGAATGATGTAAACCAGAAGTTAATAAAGCATTTGTTTAATAAAAAAAATAAAAAATAAAAAATTATACTATAGTATGGAAATAATTGTTTTATTCCATATGTTAAAAAAAGAGACTTTTCCTAGTCCCCCCAGCTGCTAGTACCTGCCCTTCTAAGGTTATCCCTTCTGTCTAATCTGTATGTATCTTACATGTACTGAATATATATACACATACATATATATACATATATAATGCATACACATATGCACACATGTATATATTATTAGTGTATGTATGTATTGTATGTATGTATTGTCCCCACCATTAGAGTTTTTTGAGGACAGAAGCTATTTTTGAATTTTCTTGGTATTACTGGCACTTAGCACAGAGCCTGGCACATAGTAAGTCCTTAGTGCTTGTTGATTGACTGATACATCTCCTGTATTACAGATGTTAAGTGTAATTTCTGCTCCTGGGAACTGTAGTTAGTGTAATGAATATAAGATAATGAAAAGTAAAAGAAAAAGGGATAAAGGGATAAGTAGGCCTATTTTAGGGAATAATGTCTTTAAATAGAATATATTTCCATGGATTTAAAAATTAATTTGTTGTACGCTTTATATCAATTAAAGCATTGCTGGTATTCTGGGCCCAGTCTTGATCTAATTATATCAGAATCTTACTTCAAGGAAGAGTATTAGCATGTTTGAAGATGGCTATGGAAAGATTAGCACATAAAAATACAAATTGTCATACCCAAAGATCCATACATTAAACATCCTTTCTTTTTAACATTTAGATGATACTGTACATTTTTGAGGTCTGATATATAACCTGGGTTTCCAGTAAAGCCTGAAGCATTTTACATGAGATTCTCCTAAGGGGAGAGTGTTGAGGTGAGGCTTTGTGCCTGTGGGGATGCAACTTTAGTACTTGAAATCTGAATAGCACAAACATTCTTTTTTTTTTCTTTGAGAGAGGACACATGCCATTTCAAGTCTCTCTTGGATATGTGTTCCAGACGTGTAACAGATAAGATATAGAATCTGGAAGCTGCAGACATTTAGGGAAAGCCAGATCCTCAACATGTCCTTGAATTTCAGATTGCCTCTGAAGAGACTGAGGAATTTTCCTTTGGGTGAAAAAGGGGCCACTCTCTCCATTCAGTTGAGCTTTCATCTCACTCATATCTAAAGAGCGCATTCCCCCTATGTATTTTCTGGTATATTTTACTATATATATATGTATCCTCTCCAGTTTCTGTCATTTTATATGATTAAATAAATGTGTATATTCACTACGCACTATTTATGATGCTCTTTTGTGTAACGAGTATTTGGTGGCAAGAGGTAAAACCAGCAGGCCTAAGTATGGGTTAGCATCCTCCATTAAGAGCAACCAGGAAAGTGGTTTTTGTTTTGAATCTATTGTAACCTGGACTAGCAATATTTAGGGGGGCAGAGAGATATAATTTTAGTTCTATAGGACTTGGGAGGTTGGAGGATATGAGTACTTATTCTGGCAATGCTATGGGGGAGATGCTTTCCTCTTGCCTGAAGCTATGATACTGACTTTCTCTTTCCTCATCTTTGGTCCAGCCCTCAAGTCATATCCATCAATCCCTTCATGAAACATATTTAGACAACCCATGTGGACATACATATCTTATATATGCAGCACATACCTTACGAATACATTAAGGGGGAAATATCTTCATTAATTTCAGTGTTATACAATTTCCTAAGGTAGACAGTTTAAAATGGGACTTTAGAAAAGTAGACGTCAAAAAGTCTTAAAATAGAAACATCCTTTCACTGTAGATATTTCTGTATTTGTGGGTATCTTGGATAGGCTAAAGACATTAATAGGTCAATAAAGACCTGAGTCCAGATTTGAGTAGGAGTAGGGTATTGGGATGAATAACATGGAAATTACATAGTGATTTTCACAGTCTTAGCCAGTTTGCTCTAGTAAAATCCTTCTCTTTAATGCTAATATTCTCTAAATGATCCTATATGGCAGCAAATCACAGGGGATGATGTCAGTGGAATAAAAATTTAAAGTGATTCAAAGGGCAACCATGTTAGATAGTTGCTTGGGGGCATCCTAAGTTTAAGTGACTGACCCAGGGTCACACATGACATTATTTGATATACCTAATACCTTTTATAAGATATACATTTTTTAATGTCACACAAGGTACAACAAAATATAATAATTCTATCTCATAGGTTGTATATATAGTTTTATTTAAACTTTTCATATAATTTAGTCCAACACCCTCACTTTATAGACAAAGAAATGGAAACCCAGAGAAGTTAAGAGGGTTTAACCCAAGTCTAGGGTTAGGTACTTTGTGGCAGAAAAAGGACTATAACCTATGGCTCTTGACTTGAAAACTATTATTCCCAGTAACAGATATCTAGACTTTTAAAAATTTTCATTGTATGACCTTCCAAATAAATTAAAGATTTCTTTAAAAGAACATGTATTTTTAAAAAAATTAAGAAAAATAAACTTGAATACAGTTTTCAAAGTAACAACTTTACAAATGACATTTTGTGTTATTGAAATACCATTGGGATTCCCCTTCAGCTACATTGGGAGCTAACAAACAACCAAATAAATGAATAAACAAACAAACGAATGAATGAACAAGAACTAGCCTGGAAATCTCTAAACCATATTATAAATTTTGGTTATGATGAACAGAACTACATATTCTCTCCCAGAATTTTCTTAGGTAAAAGGCTTTAGAAAAAGAAAAGTAGAAGCTGAATCATGGTGAAAGAAAGGCATGCTGAATGAGAAGGCAAAGGAGCTGCATTCAAATCCTATCTCTTCCATTAAGTACTGTGTAATGCAGAACAAGTTACTTGGAACAGTCCAGGTTTCAGCTTCCTCATCTCTAAAATGAGGGAATGGGACTACATGGCTTCTAAAATCCTTTCCAGTTCTAAAACTATGATGGCATTAAACTATAGCCTGCACGTAATCACAGGCATTTAAAAAATGTGTATACCCCCATACATACATAGATTGCATATACATATACACATGCATGTACATGTACACATACACATACATGTATATATGTTTGTGTGTCCCTGTGTGTCTACATATATGTGCATAGAGTAGTGTCTGGAGTCAGGTAGATCTGAGTTCAAATCTGGCCTCAGATCCTTGCTAGCTGTGTAACCCTGGCTGAGTCATTTAAATTCTCTCTGTTTCTGATTCCTTAACTATAAAATAGGGATAATAATACTACCTATTCCCCAAGGTCATTGTAAGGATTAAATGAGATAATATTTGTTAAAAAATGCTTAGCACCTTACCTGGCACATAGTAGCATAGTGGTTATCGTCCTTCATTCTCAGAGAGGACCAAAAATGACCTCACTCTGTTGGGGTCAAGGTCTAGTGTGTCTGACTGGCTGATTAGACCAATTCAAACTCAGAAGCTCTGCTGCAGGTCAGGCATCCATAGTCCATGTGAACATTTGGAGTGGAGATGTCTCTAGATCTGCGCATCTCACCTTTCTTCTGAAATGTCAGAAACATGATTTGGCACCACATAAATGCTTATTATTATTGTTTCTATCTTACAGGGATGGTGATATCTTGCTTTCTGTAAATACAGATAATTTCTAATGATTTTCTTTCACCCTTAAGTTTCTTCTACTAATTTAAAGAAGTCAACTATTTGAAGATGAGTTTTGTTTTGTGTTTTTTTACAGCATATAATATAATCCTGTATAAAATGATTCAATTTATCCATCTCCATGGGTAGAGTAACACTGGTAGCATTTCTCACTGAGATATAATTAATTCTTGTAAAGTGGTTTGGGAACCTAGGATGAAAGGGGCTATGTACTGTTATTACTGTTATTGGATAGACAGTGGTAACCTAACTTAACATTTGAATATTGCAATGCTATCTACCACAATTTAATACAGTGTATTATAAGCCAACTTAGAAGTGGTAAAGCTATCACCAGAGTTGCCTCCTGGCTATTTACATTTTATTATCTCTTGCTGTCTGTTCATTTGTAGCCTTGCTTTGTCATGCATCATTATTGTTTTTAGGTTATCTTAGAATCATACTCTTAGAAATGGAAGAAGCCTTTGAGACAGCCCCCTCATTTTCCAGATAAGGAAACAAGTCTGTAGAGCATCAGTAAATTGTCATGTACATGCTTAGTATTAGAGCCCAGACTAGAACCCAGGGATCCTGATTTCCAGGTAGTCAACAATTTCATTCTTTCTATCATTTGAAAGGATAGAAATAAGTCTGAAATAAACTACAATTGATGGTGATGGTGGTGGTAGTAATGTGTTTATAGACTAACAGGGCTTTGAGTGTACCTTGTGGAGTACAAATATTACTAGCTTTGAAGTTAGAGGACCTGGATTCACATCCTACATCTATGTGACCATAGCCAAATCATTTAGCATTTCCAATTCTCAGTTTCCTCAGTAAAATGAGGGTTTTGGACAAGATAGACTCCAAGGTTCCTTCGAGCTCTAAATTGATGAACCTGATGTTTGAAATCTTAAAGATGAAATATATTTATTGATTCAGAAAATAGTTATTAAGTACCTGGTGTATGCAAGAGCTTTGCTAGGCTCTAAAAAAAGGACACAAAAGTAAAAAACACATGGTCCATGACTTTAGAGACCTTACAATAAGGGGATATCAGATATGTTCTCAAAAATCTATAGAACAATGGAAACCTGGGAAAATTCCCTTATCTTCCCAGGTCTTAGTTTCCTCTTTGAAGTACTTTCTATCTCTGGATCTATGATCCCATGATTCTATAAGCCATGTTATATAATAAACAATAATAATGACTCATATTTTATATAACTTTTCTTACAATAACCCTGAGAAGTAGGTAGTACAGGAATAATCACTCTCACTTTATAGATGAAGAAACTGAGGCCCAGGAAGGCAAATTTGCTTTTCCATGTTCACACTGCTAGTGTTATTGCTAGTCCTCAGATCTAGGTCTTCTGACTCAAAAGTTAAAGATCATTAATTGATTGTACAAAGTTGTGATATTAGGTGAAATTATGTCACAACAGAGCAATTCCATAGCAACAATATTCTAAATAGGCAACTAAACTGAATGAAGTTAAACAGGGGGTTTATGGGCTTATCGAGTAACAAGTATTTATTAAGCACCTACTGTGTACCAGGCACTGTGCTATATAATGGAGATCCAAGTCCAAAGAATGAAACAGTCCACTCATAAGGAACCTTCATTTTAGTGAGAGAGAAAAATACGTATAAAAATACATACAGCATAAAGTTAATAAATACAAATATATACAAAGTAGCTAAATACAGAATATTTTTGGGAGGGAGGATGCTATGAATCAGAAAAGACCATGCAGAAGATAGTGCTTGAGCTATGTCTTAAAGGAAGAGTAGAACCCTATGAGATAGAGCTAGAAAGAAAGTACATTTGACTCCTGTGCAGAGATTGGAGATGGAGTTTAGTATGTGAGGAACAAAGAAAAAGCCAGTTTGACTGGACAAAGGGAAGGGGGAGTAATGATCAATGAGGTGGGAAAAATCAATTGGCACCAGTTTGTAGGGAGCTTTAAAAGTGAAACAGAATCTCTCTCTCCTCTCTCTCTGACTCTGTCTCTGTGTCTCTCTGTGTCTCTCTGTGTCTCTGTGTCTCTGTGTCTGTGTCTGTGTCTGTCTCTTCCTCTCTCCCTCCCTCTCTCTCTCTCTCTTTCTCTCTCTCTCTCCTTCTCTCTCTGTCTCTGTCTCTGTCTCTGTCTCTGTCTCTGTCTCTCTCTCCTTATCATTCATCTACCTGTCTGTTTATCCATCTAGTTTCCTAGAGGCAATAGGGAAACACTGGAGTTTATTGAGTAGGGGAGTTATTGTGGTCAGATCTGCACTTAAAGAAAAGTACTTTGGCAGCAGTGTGCGAGATAGACTGGAGTGAGGGAGAGTCTTGAGGCAGAGAGAGCATTTAAAAGACTGTTGCAATAATCTAGACAAGAGGTAATGAGGGCCTGACCTAAGGCAGTTCCTGTTGTTCAGTTCTTTCAGTCATGTCCAACTCTTCGTGACCCCATTTAGGGTTTTCTTGGCAAAGATAATGGAGGGATTTACCATTTTCTTTGGCTCATTTTACAAACGATGAAACTGAGGCGAACACGGTTAAGTGACTTGCTCAAGGTCACATAGCTAGTAAGATCTAAGGCCAGATTTTCACTTGGGGAGAGGAGACTTCCTAATTTTAGTCCCTGCACTCTCCTTTGTACCACCACAGTGGTAGTTGTGTTATTTATTAACTATTTTCTTATGAAACAGCATTGGATAGGGAAATGTGATGTGCAGTATGCCTCTAATATAAAATAGAATCTAAGTCCAAAAGAGAGGAATGAACAAGGTATTATGAGCATATGCAGGAAGAAGTTCCACTATGGACAAGAACTAACACATGTTGGAGATGACAGTCAGAAGGTTAGATTCATTATGGTTTGTGAGTACCAAATAACTTTTTCATATAACTTAAAAAAATAAAGTTTTGTCCATGCTCTTTAATTTTTACAACATCGTTGTCACTTCCTTAAGATCCTCCAATCCCATGCTCCAAAGAAGCCTCCCTTTTCACAATTGCACAGACACATATATGTATATGTATATGTGTATGTGTATGTGTATATGTGTATGTGTATGTGTATGTGTATATGTATATGTATATGTATATGTATGTATATGTATATGTATGTATATGTATATGTATGTATATGTATGTATATGTATATGTGTATGTGTATGTGTATATGTATATGTGTATGTATATGTATGTGTATGTGTATGTATATGTATGTATATGTGTGTATATGTATATGTATATGTATATGTATGTATATGTATATGTATGTATATGTATATGTATGTGTATGTATATGTGTGTATATGTATATGTATGTATATGTATATGTGTATGTGTATGTATATGTATGTATATGTATATGTATGTATATGTATATCCAAGCTAAACAAAACACACTGGCTATGGAAATGCCTGCCTTATTCATTATTATAGACCACCACCCCTTTGGGAAGAGAGAACACCATACTTTACCATCAGGAGCCTTTTTTTTTTCAAGTTCATCTTATCACTGTTTCCAATATGGAAGAAAAAAATACTTGTTTTATATATCAAAACATATGGGGAGGAAGCTTGTTTAACATTTGTCATTCTAGTAATTCAGCTTCTATAAAAAGGAAACACTAAAAGCTTTCTGATATCTAAGTTTGTAGTTTTGATCTAAGTTCTCAGTACTGACTCGAAGGGATAAAGAACATCAGGTATTAGACAGGTCATATTTGAGTTAAAAGAGAGGAAATCATTCTCCATTTCATTTTTCTCTCAAGAAAGTCATGCCTGGAAATTCCCCCAAACAATCTTCCAGTTGTTTAATCCAGTTTTCTTTTTCTCTTATCCATCATATTATTTTTATTATTTGTTGTAATGTGTACTGTTTGACTCTCCGAGGGTTGAAACACTAGAAGGAAGTAAATGACTACTGTAAAGTTGATCTTTCCACCCTAATCCATTATTGCTATATTGCTAATGTTTTTCAGTTATGGGGGATAGAGGAGTAAGTCTTCTCCTTAAATAGCATGCTTTTTGTCCCAGTCCAAACTCCTACCATAGGGCCACAGTTTACCAAAATCATTCAGATTTTTACTTTGTTGTTATATCTATGTTCTACACATATGTTCTACACATTTTTATCAATGTTGAAAGTCCAAATGACAAAATTAGTGAATTCCAAAAGTCCATTTGTAGGCTAAATGTTTGGAAAAAACAAATTTTTTCTTCTTGGGAGCACTGTTACTAATGGTGATCATGTTCCCAGGCTAGTCCACAAAAGCTAGCATGTCTCTTAACACAATTGGAAATTTATCACATTTGTAGAGAAAAATTATGGAAAGTAATATAGTATGCATCAATCCCATTTAAATAAAATAAAAAAGTAAAATTGATATAATTATGCAATTATTATTTATGCTAACATTTGTAAAAAGTAAATTTAATTAGAAAGGGTTGAGGGAGTTAGAAGGAGCTGTTGATAGAGATTCTCAAGAGAATTTCTGATACTTTTCATGGTTTTAGAGTTTAATAGCACCAATTCTTTGTTATGAAGATACAAATATATTACTCTCCATAATTTTATTGGGCATGATTCACACATCAATAATTTAATTCTTCAGTAGATCTCTATTTCATTGATAACCTTCCAAGATTCCAAATCTCAGCCCATTCATGCCTTTCATCTTATGGAACTTGACCATGTCCTCTCATAAATCCTCTAATTAATATACCAGGAGCCTTTTTCCTAAGTCTCTTGACATTTTAGAATTATAAATGTGACAACTATTACTCTTTACCCTTGTTAAATACCTGGCCCACATCCTATTCCATTCTTCTATCTCTGATTACATCTTGTAGATTGTTGTTGAGAATTTTTGCACACAGTTTACCATTGGTAATGTGTTATAGCTTATTTATTATATCCATCAATCATCTCTCTATTGCTTTTGGCATGATTCATAATTTTGATTCCTCAGAAATTATTGTACTATGGTCAATAAAGTATGTTTCATATTCAATAAAATGGGATCACTCTAACGGACTCTGCACAAGTAGCTGACTTTGTGCATATCTATATATAAAACAGAATGGGAAGATAAAGGAATATATCTATTTCTATTTCTATCTTTATAGAGATATAAATGTAGATATAGATATAGCTATGGTGAGAAATCTATCATGTCTATTTTTTTCTAAAATTCTCTTTGAGTCCTTAACTTCTTTCTTGTTTATCTTTTGGTTAGATCAGCATAGTCTGAAAGGATTTACTACCACAATGATTTTATTCTTTCTCTATGACCTGTTTAACTTTTCTTTAAGTATTTAGATCCTATGACATTTTGATACATACATATTATATATGTGTGTACATGTTTATGTTAAATATTGATATGATTTATTATCTCTGGTGCCCTTAAGTATAATTTAGTCTCCCTGTTTAGTGCTTTTACTCAGGTATAATTTACTAATTTTTTCCTGAGGTAATAACTACTAACCCTGCTTCAAAAAAATGACCTGAAATGTTTTCATCCAGCTTATTATTTTAACTTGTGTGAATCTTTATTCAACTATATTGTTTGACTCTGCTTTTTAATCCATTATGTTATCCTCTTCTTTTTTAATGAGTGAATTTTTTCCTTTCACATTCAGGGTTATGCCTGTTAATTACACATTCCCCTTCCCACCTATCCCCAATGTCGTCTGTTACTTTTTTGTCTCTTTTTCCCTAGCCCCCCTCTTGAGAAAAAGAAGTTGATAAAAAAAGAGTATGTTTAACACTAGTGATCTCTAATTGAAGTGAACTGTTTCTGCTCTGTTGCCTCTCTTCCTTTTATTCTATCCCTGATCATAGATCACATCTTTTTTTTTTATATCTTACTCTATCCCTGATTACAGATCACATCTTTTCTTTTACTCCCCCTTTCACACTCAACTTACTGATACTGAAGTCTATTTTGTTTATAAATAATCCCTCTGCAATCCTACCCTTCCTATTAAACTCTCCTCCTCTCTCTCCCTTTCTCTGTCATTTCCCTGTTGAGTTTAATGTATTTCTACATCAAAATTTTTATGTGTGTATGTTTATGCCTCCTTTTTCTAGGTCACATGAAATTGAGGTTCATGTGGTACATGATTCCCCCCAAACTTCCTCAATATTTGTGTATTCTTCATCTTATATTTTTCATCTCATCCATCCCTATGACATGGATATTAACTGATTTTCCTTCCTATTCTTTTCTTCCCAATTATGTTCTCTATAATTTATTACTTTTTTAAAGACTATTAAAACAAAACAAAAACACCTCCAAGTATTATGTGTTTTATTTACTTCCCTCCATGACCCTTTAAGGTATCAGGGTTATAAAGGGACACTTGTTTCTTCTTATATTACAATTATGATCAAGTCATCATTGTATGTCCCCTTCCCAATGTTCAATATATTTGCCTTCCTAGTACTCTCTAATCTTCAGTGTTTGCATTTCAAAATTTTTACTCAAGTTCTTCAGATAACTAATGTCCTCCTGGCCTCTGGTGGTCTTTCAGTGTGAAAATATACAGTTAAAGCTAATAAGAGTTAAATAAGGGTTAAGAGTTAAATATAGTGAAATAAGAGTTAAAATAAGAATTAAAAATCTTGAAAACTATTTGGTGGGTGGAGAGTATATTTTACATTGTCATGAAGATGCCCAGAGCTAGCAGGTTTACCTGGTCTTCTGAGAAAAAATTCAGCATAGCCTTTATTGAAAAAAGTGAGTTTCATCTATAAAAATTATATTTTTTCAATCTCCATTACTTTGCTTTTTTGCACTGTCTTTCCAATGACAAGTGTTCTTCATAGCAACAGTTAGCAGTTATTTTGCTTTGTTGCTTTTTTTATCCTGGTCTTCTCTCACTTCTTCCAACTTCAAGAAGACTTATACCATACTACAGATGAATCATTAATAACATTTCCAGATATCAGGTCCCTTTGAAGATCTTTGCTTATTTTCTGAGAATTAATTAGTCAGTTTCATAGCAATTATTTTCAATGTCTGGTCTTGGTTTTTTTTTAGTGGCATTTTTCATTGTAGTTTGGGGCAACTTATCACATTTCACTGTAGGCTTGAGAGATCCTTGAAATACTTGACTTCCCCACATCTATAGCTGTTATAAAATTCCTAAGAGTCAATAAAGTATGAACTTTATGAGCTATAACATTTGCACGTTTTCTTAGAATAATATCCATTCTCAAAAAAAACAAAACCTAAACAAATAATAACAATAAAATATATACAGTATGGCAGAAATCCAGCATTCAGCCAACAGAGAAATAACTAAAGATGAGGTATCAGCTTAATCCAAGTTTATCTGGTCAAGGTCAGGCATTCTGAGTCATCCTAGTATCAATAGAAGAAAACACATGACTCTTGCAGTCACAGTATGAAGCCATATCAAAATTATTGCTTGTCCCAAGTAATTCACATGTCACCATAATAGCTAATATTGTAATACTTTAAAGTTTATAAAGCACTTTATTTAGGTTCAATATTTCATTCAATCCCCAGCAATCTTACAATATAGGTACTTTTATAACCCTCATATTACAAGTGGTCTTTGGAAACAATGTCTTTTAGGAAAAAGAGAATTCTAGAATTGAATCCCTGGGAGCAGATAGGCTGTGACTGTCCCTGGAAAGAAAATCTCCTCCTTTCATTCTAAAGGGAGGAAAGAAATGAAGTAAAGCCTTCTTTCAGCTTGACTTGAGGTGGTTTCTCAGTTCTCCTGGATCCACTTCCATGGTCCTAGATCTTATCTGGATTCACCAAACTGTCACGTAGGTTCAAAGGCAGACAGCTCCCAGGTCTTTGTCTAGCTCTCTGTGCAGTTCCTGCTCCACATTGGAGCTCACAGTGTCCAGTATATCTCAAATCCTTTGCAGTCTCTGTTCCTGGGAAGAAAAGGCTTAACAAAGCCACAAACAGGTTCATACAAAGTACCAGCATCACAGTCATGGTTCTTCAGTCTTCAGTAGCTCCAGCTGGCCCTCAGAAATCTGCAACAGCCTCAGCATCTCTGGCTGGCCCTCATCTCTGACTGGCCCTCAGAAATCCTCAGGAGCTCTGGCCAGCCTTTGGACTCAGCAGAAGTTTCAGTTGGTTCTCAGAATCAAAATCACTTTGCACATGTTCCCAAAATCAAAATCATTCTTTCCAGCCTGGGGGACCTTTTCTCTTCAGCCTGCCTGGTGGTAGCAACTTCTGCCTCCACGAAGCTTGCCCCAAGAAGATTTGACTTTCCCATCCAGGGTCTTCCCTTACATACAATATTTCTCCTCCCTATTCAGCACCTTCCTGTTATGTCAGCAACAGGGGATCACACCTTCTGTTTCTTTAACAGGGGCTTAATTTGAAATAGGTGCTAAATACCTCTCAGCTTAGCAATACAAAAGGAACTTCAAATTACATTATTATTATTACATTAACTAGGGCGGCTAGGTGGCGCAGTGAGTAAGAGCGCCAGCCTCGGGGTTGGGATGACCTGGGATCGAAACTGGCCTCAGAAAATGAGCACACACACATAAATAATTACTAGCGATGTAACCTTGAGCAAGTTACTTAGCCCCAATTGCTTTAAAAAAAATTATTACATAACCCAAAGCATATGTGTAGACCAGAGTGCTACTCATAGCTTCTGCCCCTGCCTCTGTATTCAAGTAGTTTTAACTGTGATCATACAGCTGTAGTGCCAACACAATATTCGCAGTGCATATGATGACTATGAATATGCTGGCATAATTCTTAATTGAAAAATATAACAGACTCTCCACATAGAAAAAAAGAAGCAAAGCATTTATCCAGACACCAGAAAGTCAAATCCTAACACCAGGAAGCCAAATCTAACATAGTAACAAAGAAATCTATACATAATAACAGTGCAGGGGGAACCGCCATCCCCAAGCCTTGCCCCTGCTAGGGCCTTCCCACAAATGAACACTCACAGATTGCTGCCTGCTTCTTCTCTCTCCTTCAGCTCTAACTGCTCTGACCAACTTCCTCTGGGCTCTGCTTTACCCTCTCAACAAGTTCCTCCCACCAAAGACTCATGTGACTCAGGCTTCCATGTGACTCAAGCAGGTTATACAGCCTATTAATGTATGGGAAAGATCTTACCATTTACATTACCATTGAATCAGCTTCCACACCAAGGGGCCACCAGAGGCTTAGAGGACATGGACTTTCCTCAGAGAATCCAAGAAAAAAGGTGGGAGAGCAATGCATTAGTCAGTGCACCCTACTGTTGCTGTTTTGCCCATTCCCTCAACTGAGATTTTGGGTAGGGACAAGAATTGAGCAAAGAGTCAAGAAAGAAAGATTGTAGTTGTCTGTGTTTTCCAGATTCTAAAAATGGTAAAATTTCTCTCCTCTCTTGGAGATCATGAATTTGCTCCAAAGTTCATCTCTGTTTCTTTCATTTCTGTCCATCTGGTCTCTAAAAGGTGATAGAAAGATAAATATGTGATTAACCAAAGAATTATTGATCTATGTGTTTCATTTGTTCAATGTGTTTCATTTGTAGCTGAGGGAGGCTACAGTCAGTTTCATAGAGAAAAGGAGATCCTCTTTCCAATCACTGAGGTTCTTGACAGTTGGGAGTTCAAGATGAATGAAGGAGATTTTTATTGAATCATCATTGTTATCACCACCAGCATCATCAGAGCTCTGCAAAAGCAGAGAACAAAGAAGAAAGACCAAAAAGAAGCATATATATATATATATATATATATATATATATATATATATGTGTGTGTGTGTGTGTGTGTGTGTGTGTGTGTGTGTGTGTGTGTGTAATAATATAATAATAAAGCATATATATGTATATAATCTGAGTCAATAGTATTCTGGTAGGAGAAGTAGAATTATTGAGTAGAATAACAGAATTATTAAGTACAATAACAGAACAAAACCCTCTGAGTGAATGGCTCAGGTAAATTCCCCCTTCCAACTCACTTCATTCCAGGGCTGGGTTTTAGGAAGGTCTTGAGGTTATTGTGATCCTAGATCCAAGTACAGCCAACTAGAGTTATATCTGGAGTTAGGAATCAAGTGGCCAAATACAAGGGTGGGATCCAGAGGCAATAGGAAATGTTGCTAGTCAAACAACTCCAGCCCTCCACCATTGTTAGATACCAATGAGGAAATAGGCTCAGTAGCTCAGTTATTTGCCCAGGGTCATGCAGATAATGTTTCTAGCAAAGTTTGAGCCCAGTTCTTCCTGACTCCAAGACTAATGCTCTTTTCACTATAGCACCCTATGGGGAAGAAACAAAAATAAAGTCAGAACCTCTAACTATAAACAACTCTGTTAAGAACATTTTCACCAAAATATTTTATAGGACCTCATAGATCATACACATAGATTCTATAGTGATAGAAGGGAGGTTGTTTTAAATGTAGTTTAATTGATTAAAAATATTAATAGGGAGAATTGGTGTCAAAAAGTTAAAAACAAATTTGATGGATAAGTCTCAGTCAATATCATATTTTCATCATCAAATAATATACCCTTATGGGTAAGAAGTAGATGATGGGGGCAGCTAGGTGTCGCAGTGAATAGAGCGCCGGCCCTGGAGTCAGAAGGACCTGAGTTTGGAGCCGGCCTCTGACACAATCCACACAAACAAACACCTAGCCACGTAACCTTGGGCAAGTTACTTAACCCTAATTGCCCTAAAGGGGCGGCTAGGTGGCTCAGTGAGTAAGAGCACAGGCCTCGGAGTTGGGATGACCCGAGATCAGATCCGGCCTCAGAAAATGAGCACCCACACATAAACAATGACTAGCCGTGTAACCTTGAGCAAGTTACTTAACCCCAATTGCTTTAAAAAAAAAAAAAAAGAAGTATATGATGAGACCCTTGTAATATATTAGAGAGAAAAGGGATATTTTTATATACAGAATGGTTATAACATCATAAAGACAACTGCATTTGGAGTCAGAGGAGCTGTGTTCAAATGACTTACTCCATCACTTACTACTCGTGTGGCTGAATTTTAGGCCTTAGTTTTCACATCTGTAAAATGAAAGTATTAGACTAGCATCTAGTCATCATATGATCCAAAAGTTACTTCCAGCTCTAAAACTACCTTCCTATGACCATGATAATATTTGTTCCCATCTTCAAGGACAGAGATGTGAAAATATGTGTCACTATTTATTATGTCATTGTGTAAACATACCTTGGATAATCAGTTCTAAAGAGAGGTATGGCCATACAATTTTGTATTTATGCTTATTCATTACAAAAACACATGGAAAATTTCTCAACTGTCCAAATAGTTGTTGTCTATAATCCTATCTATATGTAGAGTATGCATCCTTCAAACTTTCACTCATTAATCTCGAATTTACATAAATTTCTTCTGCATAAAAAGTGAGCTTTTGGCAGAGTCAAGATGGCGGAGTAGAAACAGGACTTCTACAGGGCTCCCACTGCCACCTCCTCCAATTCATGTGAAAAGTGACTCTAAACAAACTTTGGAGCTACAGAACCCACAAAATAACACAGAGAAGCTAACCTCTTGCTGAAGACAGTCCGGCAGGCTGGTAGGAAGGGGCAGGCACAGCACTCTGGGAGCTGAGCCCAGCCCCGTGCCAACATAAGGTTTTGGCCTAAGGGCAGCCACAACCAGCCTCCGGCTGGAGGGACTTCAGATCACCAGCAGCTGCGGCAGTTTCCAGAATTATCAACCCATAGATGCTAAGGACAAAGTGAGAGGTCAGTGCAGTGTGGACTTTGGGACCTGGGAGTTTGGGAATGTGGTCCAGTCTTTGCCCCCAGGGCGAGATGCGGCTGAGGCATGGTGGCTGTCCAGCCACTGCCACGTGGCTGCTTCAGAGCTTGGGACCTGCAGGTTGTAGGGGGACAAAGCAACCAGTATGAGGGGTAATTACTCTTGCTTTAAAACCTGCTTGGATCTGGATCACTGTCTTGGGTGGAGGTCCTAGGGTACATGACCATTTTTCCAGAGCATATGGAGGCTTCAGAGAGGGCAGCCAACTAATAGCTCCAGCAGCTGAGAAAACCCAGCAATTGGGACAAGGCTCTCCCCTCTGGTAGCAGAGTTCTACTGTGGCAGAAAGCTCAAAAGTCAAGTAACTGAGTGGCAACATGAGCAAATGAGGGAAGCAAGGCAAGCACAGTAATCTGACTCTGGATTCCTTTTTTGGGGACAAAAAGGATGGGGGCATGGAACAGGAGGAAGACAACAAAGTCAGAACTTCTGCACCAAAAGCTTCCATCAAAAGAGTAAGCTGCTTACAGGCCATAGTGAAGCTTAAGAAGGATTTTGAAAACGAAATCAGAGTAGTGGAGGAAAAATTGGGAAGAGAAATGAGAATGATGCAAGAAAATCATGAAAAGAGAGTCAACAACCTGAATGAAGATGATACCTTAAAAATAGACTAACTCAAATGGCAAAAGAGGCTCAAAAAGGCAATGAGGAGAAGAATGCCTTAAAAAGCCAAATTTGCCAGATGGAAAAAGAATCTCAAAAGCTCACTGAGGAGAATCATTCTTTCAGAATTAGATTGGAGCAAATGGAAGCTAGTGACTTTATGAGAAATCAAGAGGCTGTTAAACAGATCCAAACAGATGAAAGAATAGAAAGCAATGTGAAATATCTCATTGGAAAAACAACTGACATGGAAAATAGGTCCAGGAGAGATAATCTAAAAATTATTGGACTACCTGAAAACCATGATCAAAGAAAGAATCTAGAAATCATTCTTCAAGAAATTCTCAAGGAAAATTGCCCTGATGTTTTAGAACCAAAGGGTAAAATAGAGGTTGAAAGAATCCACCAATCATCTCTTGAAAAAGATCCCAAAAAGAAAACTCCTAGGAATGTTATAGCCAGGTTCCAGAATCCCCAGATCAAGGAAAAATATTAAAAACAGCCAAGAATAAATAATTTGAATATTGGGGAAACTCAATCAAGATAACACAGGACCTGGCAGCTTCTACACCAAGGGATTGAAAGGGCTTGGAATATGATATTCCAAGGTCAAAGGAGTTGGGATTAAAATGAAGAATCACCTACCCAGCAAAACTGAGTATCATGTTTCAAGGGAAAATATGGTCATTCAGTGAAATAGAGAATTTTTTAAAATTCTTGATCAATAAACCAGAGTTAAATAGAAAATTTGACATTCAGATATAAGAAGTAAGAGAAGCATGAGAAGGTAAACAGGGGAAAAAATTCATAAGGAACTTATCAAAGTTGAACTATTTACATTCCTACACAGAAAAACAATAATTGTAACTTATGAGACTTTTCTCAGTATGAAAATAGTTGAAGGAAATATAAATGCATATATGTATACATATATATGTCTATATAGGAGGGTATATGTGTATATGAATACATATATAAGTGAGTGTATATATGTGTACAAGTATACATAGACAGAGGGCACAAGACCAACTGAATAGGAAGGGATGATACTTAAAAGGTGAAATTAAGAGATGAGAGAGGAATATAATGAGCGGAGACAGGGAGAGATAGAATGGGGTAAATTACCTCATATAGAAGAGGCAAGGGAAAAACTCTTACAGTGGAGGGGAAGAACAGGAAGGTAAAAGGGAATGAGTCAAACTTATTCTCATTGAATTGGGCTTAGGGAGGGAATGACATACACATGAAATAGGGTATCTCACCCTACAGGAGAGTAGGGGAGAAGAGGATGAGAGGGGAGATGATGAAAGGGAGGGCAAGGGGAGGGGGAGGGAAGTTGGAAGTACCCATTCTTGAAAAGGGACAGGATCAAAGTAAAGAATAGAACTAGTGGGGGGTGGGATAGGATAGAGGGAAATACAGTCAGTCTTTCACAATATATCCACTTTAGAAATGTTTTGCATAGCTGCACATGTACAACCTATATTGAATTGCTTATCTTCCCAGTAAGGGTGGGTGATGAGGGAAGTAGGGAAAGAATCTGTAATTCAAAGGTTTAAAATCAAATGTATAAAATTTATTACTGTTATTACTATTATTATTATTTTACATGTAACTGAGAAATAAGATTTACAGGCACTGGGGCATATAGATCCACTAAGCCCTACTGGAAAGTCAGAGGAGGAATGGGGGAAGATATGGGAGAGAGCAGATTGGAGGAGGGGATATTCAGTGGGATCGCTGTTTTGGGATAGCACCTAGGGGGAAAATGGGTAGAAAATTTGTAACTCAAATCTTGTGGAAATGAATGATATAAATTTTTTAAAAAAAGAGTCAAAAAACAAAACAAAAAACAAAAAAAAGTTAGCTCTTTTCCATTTTTTTTAAAGTGCTAAATGAAAATGCTTTATAACATGATTTTAAAAAAAATATTGAATTGTTAGAAGCAAGTACAACTGACACAATAAGTCTGGCCTATGATAGCTATATTCTTCTCTATGCAGAGTCATGCTGTGTTCTATGGAGAGTGTTGTACTGGTTCCTGAATTGTAAGAATTTCATCTTGTCAAAAGAATGTATAATGATGTCTTTCTGGAATAGCTAAGGTAATCAAGCACAAAGCAGCCAAGAAATTTCCAGGTTAAAGCATTCAGGGTTTTTTGCCAGCCAGATTGACACAGTTGTACCTCATATCTTTCAAATGTACTGGAAGAATTTGCTAAAGCCTAAGTGGTGATACAACCTTTAGCAAATTTAGCAAAGAATTTCGCTCTTCAGACAGGCCAATTGGAGGAAAGCCCACCTGCTACCCAGGTCTATTGTAGTTCATTCTAAGGCTTAAGTGAGGTTCTGCAAAGGAGTCAGTCTGGCCAATAAATGCTGGTCTTTATTATAGGTGCATGATTAAGGAACAGCTTTTAGATGAATGTACACACTCAGAGGAATAAGGAAAGGACATAACCACAGCAGAACTAACACCTCCAAAACCAGGCCTATGGGGTGTCAGTTTTGAAAATGGAAGACCTTCAAACCTCCTGTTTCTCATACTTCTAGTCACCCAGAATTACAACCTCAGAGCATCCTCAATTCTTCCCCTTCATCACCCTCCCCAAACAATTGCCTGATCTTGTTGATTCCACTGCAAATCTCTTTTGTATCCCTTTATTTTGTTCTGCACCCAGAATAATGGAACAACTGCCTTGACTCAGCCTTCAGTCTCTAATCTTATCAATCTATTATTCACACAAATCTGCCAGAATGATCTTCCTAAAGTACAGGTCTGACCATGCTGCTTCTTTGCATAAAAAGATTCAGTAACTCTCTATAGTCTCTAGGATAAAAATAAAAAGTGATTGCTCTTCTTGGTTTTTAAAGGCCTTCATAGTCTGATTCCAGCCTACATTTCCAGGCTTATTGGATATTACTCCCTGTTCTGTACTCCATGTTCCAGCCAAACTCATTTCCATGCTGTTTCCCAAAAACTCTGCATTCCATCACTTACTTCTATGTCTTTGGACAGGCTTTCCACCATGACTGGAATGAACACCCTCCTCACTTCTGACTATTAAGTCTCTCATTGTTGTTCAGTCATTTTTCAGTTATGCCTGATTCTTCATGACCTCATTTGGGGTTTTCTTTGACAAAGATACTGGAGTGTTTTTCGATTTCCTTTTCCAGCTCATTTTACAGATGAGAAAACTGTGGCAAATAGGATTAAGTGACTTGCCTAATAAAAGTCTGAGGTCAGATTTGAACACAGGAAGATTCGTCTTCCTGATTCCAGCTCCAACTCTCTATCCACTGTGTCACCTAACTGTCCCATTAAATCCCTAGTTTAGCTTTTTTTTGTTTGTTTAAGGTTAAGTTCACGTGCTATGTCTCTAATTACACATCTTTCCTGATTCTATTAGCTGTTGATACTTACTCCTCTCTTATCCTCAAATTTTCATGAATATACTTATCTGTTTACATCTTGTATTTCCATACTAGAATGGGAGATTACTTGATGCCTCAGTCTTCTGGCCTAACTCAGATCAGTCTATGAAAATTTCGGTATGATATCTGAATAAAATGAGATACTCATAGGTCATTCAATAGTTAACAAAAGGAAATTCATTTAAAAGACAGATATATTTAACTAGGACAGGCATTGAGAACTCCCTCACTTCATTCAGCCCAGTAAAACTCCCATTGTGATCTATGGAGCCCTTACAGCACCCCCTGAGTTCCTTGTCACTGCTTTATATGCAAATGATGAGGAAGTGTCATAAACAATCCAACCTCTCAGTCTCCTGAATTAATCAAGTCTTGGGAAATGTCCCAATACCTTTTAAGGAAATACTAGCCCAACTTGCATAGGGAGGAAAGGTTAAGATATTGTCCTTACTGCACCAGGATTATTTCATGCTTATTTTATATTTCTACTACATTGTTTTGGGCCTAATACATAGTAGGTGTTTAATAAATACTAGGATTAAACTGGATTGTTTTTTATTGACTTCCTCCAACTTTATTATAATAATCTAATTAAGAAACTCAAAGTCAATCATTAGTCAGGAAGGTAAAGATTGATATGAAATTTGAGTAATCTAATTTTTATCTACTTATAATAGAAAATAACTGGATACTGCTAATTATCTTTTTTTTTGTCCAAAATAGTTTAAATAAAGTTCTAAGTTTGATCATCACTCAAAATAAATGAGTCAGAGGCTGAAATTAGGTAGTTTCCAACATCCATATTCAAAGGTATATTTATTCTTAAAAAAACAAAACCAGATCCTTTCAGAAGTAAAGGAGAAATTATTTTTCTTAAGCATCTTATAAAGGAAACAGTCACATAAAGAAAATTCCTCCAAAAATGCCTCCCTAAATGGTTGCTATTCAAACTGCATATACTGTAGTAGGTTATAGCATTGGTTTTTTTTTTAATTCATATTAATTTTAAGTTGTAGCTGAATTTCTGCCTTTAGCACATGGTATATCTATAGTATATATGTATACACACATATATAGTATGTATATGTATGTATGTGTGTGCATGTGTAGATACATAGATAGAAATAGATTGATAGGCAGATAAATAGGTGTCCAGTTTCTGCTCTTTCTAGGATTCATACCTATACCACACAAACACTTAGAAAAGTTAACCCCTACTGCGTCATACAGAGGCTGCAGACCAAGCTCTTTTTAATATGTGGAAGCAAATCTTTCAAGGGACTTCACAAGAAAATAGACAATATCTGTTCCTATTGAATGAAAGTTGAGCACAACAGCTCACGGACACTCTATACTTACATTCTTTAGCCCTGCTTACTATCAGGCTTTTTCCTAGGAAGTAAGTCATGCTCCCAAAAGAACTACTTTGATACTTTCCTTCACAAATCTTGAGGTTACCCATAAAATTATCATAGTTGGTAGCCAGGTACAAATGATAACCTGAAGAAAGAACTGGTTGATGTGAGGGGGTGGGAGGGGGGAAGCAGTAGAAATTTTTCTCCCATATTCAATATGGAGAGAAAGATTGAGGATGCTATTTAGCTTTTTTATACATAGAGTTACTCTTTACCATTTTTTCTTTTTTTGAAATTAATTTATTTTTAGTTTTCAGTATTCATTTCTCTAAAATTTTGAGTTCTAAATTGTCTTTGCCTCCCATAGACAGCATGCAATATGATATAGGCTATAAATATGCATTCATATTAAACATATTTTCACATTAGTTATATTGTAAAGAAGAAATAGAGTCAATGGCAGAAACTATGAGAAAGAAGAAACGAGAGAGAGAGAGAGAGAGAGAGAGAGAGAGAGAGAGAGAGAGAGCAAATAATGTGTTTTGATCTGCATTCAGACTCCATAGTTCTTTTTCTGGATGTGGATAGAATTTTCCATCATGAGGCTTTTGGAGTCATCTTAGATCCTAATCTTTACCATTTTTAACAATAAAATATAATATTCACAGTGGTTTTATTACTACAAACAACATAAAAATGGGGAAATATGCATTTTAAAACATCATTGTAATAAGGTAACATATTTGTTAAAATAGTCATTTTTAAAAAATCTTGCGCTCTTAATGGTAAAACATTCTCCAAAATATGTATATTTGTGTGACACTGCACAACTCAAAAAATAATGGGTGAGTCAAGGCCCTTACTCAACAACCACTGCCTTGGAGCAACCCTGGGCCACACTCAAAGAAAGGTATCTGCCCTAACCACAAGGTGATCAAGTGATCTTTCTGGCAAGGGAGGAGTAGACTAAGTGGATGGGGGAATTTTCTAGTGGCACTTGTGCTGCTGCTGCTGTGGGTTCCTAGGTAGCAATTACTTTATATTCCATAAACTCCCTGAGGGAGTGAAGCTTGGGAGCTTGAACAGCAGCTTGACAGGGAGAGTGGGGGAGTGTTCTGGAATAATGGGTGACAGGTAGATGTGGTTATGTTGGAGACAAATCCCATGATTGGCCAGTGCAGGAAGGGACTTTGACATGCTTTCCTACTCTGTGAGTGGTTTATTACTCTCTTCTTCAGGATGTTATAACCCCTTATCTCCCCTATAGCGACTACTGGCACCCATTGTGGAGACCTTCGCTTCAGTAAAAGTGTAATACTAGAGCTTATTTCTCAGCTCCATACTTTTTTCCTCTCATGCTGGAATTCACCCTCTGTCACTCTACAGCTAGTCCCATGCCAACTTTAAACTGTGACATTGATGGTTTCTGTAAAGGGCATTCTGATTTCATTGGAGAGGTTGTCACAGAGAAGGTGAATTAATTTTTAAAGCAGCAACAGATCTGTGAGGCTCTCTGAGGCCCCTTGGGGACAAAAAGGAAAGGAAAAACAGACAAAAATCTCAACAGTGAATGCTTTGATAATTTCATCTTCTACACCTGTTGCCTTTATTTCAGACATGTTTGATCCTCCTTTATCTGAGGTAGATATACTTACTGCATTATTGTATCTTGATTCTGGTAAAAATACACGTGATTAAGGAAAGGGCTAAGATATAGATCCTCTATCATCCATGTCAGGAACCTCATGAATAGGAAAAACAAATTCTCTTTAAATATCTCAGAATGTTCCCCTTTATCTGATTCAGTTCAGAGGTCAAGTAAAAATACCATATATTGTGTAGAAAGATGAGGACAATCCAAACATTTTTCATCTAAATTCTTAAGATGAAATCCATTTACTCTCTTTGAGTATCTTTACAAATGAAGGGCCTAAATTGGAACAGCTTATGATTACCTACTTTTGTTAAGTTGGAGACACACTTAAAACATTTCTAAAATGTTTTGGGTAGACCAAGTTAAAAATAATCGCAAACATTTATTAGCTGTTCTATGTACTTTAAAAGTTTCTTTAATGATCCCAAGTTTCTCCTTGAAACGTGCTACTATCACAACTCTGTGGATGCAAGACACAGAAAACAATTACCATTGAAGAGCTAAAAATAAATATTACACAGGGAACAAAGAAGGACTTGGTGGGTATGAGCAGTCTGCAAGAACCAGTCAGTAATGAAGAAGAAATGAAGTGGAAGAAGGGGAAGGAGGTAGAGGAAGAAGAAAAGGAAAACAAGGAGAGAGGGAGAAGAAGATCTATAAGTGAAATGTGAACTAGGAAAAAAAGATGAACTGATCACATTGCAAAGGTGAGGGACAACAGCTGGACAAAGTGACCTATTATCCTTAGAGTGGCATGAGAAAGTGATGAAGGTCTTCAGCAGATACTGTGTCAAGACCTCTGAAAGAACACAAACAAGAGTCACACAAGACAAGCTTTTGAAGATTTGTGAGACAGTAGACAGAGAGTGGGACCAATGCTTGCGATGATTACCTGAGAATAAAAATTGACTGTAGTACCTCAGCCTCCATTTGATGGGAAAAAAAAAATCAGACTACACTTTTCTGGGAGGTGACTGTCTTTTTTTTTCCTTTTTGGAGGGGCAATTGGGGTTAAGTGACTTGCCCAAGGTCACATGGCTAGTTTTGTGTTAAGTGTCTGAGGCCAAATTAGAACTCAGGTCCTCCTGACTCCAGGGCCAGTGCTCTATTCACTGTGCCACCTACTGTCCCCATGTCATTTTTAATTTTTTTTTTTAAGAACTATAAGGGTGTTCTAGAAATGTTATGTCTCTCTAACTCCTTCTCCATGTCTGGTTATTATCAGGTATGATTATCAGTCTTCATTTTCTTAAATTGTATTTTATCCAGATTTTTGGTTTCCCTTTACATAAAATCTGTGTTAATCTATGAAAAAGAATACATAAGAGATGTTTTTATTTTAAGACAAAAAGGAGTTTATTGACTCCCCAAGATATCAAACAGTTGGAATGGGGCCTGTTGCCAAATCCAAGCTCCAGCCTGCTTTTATAGACAGTAGTAGAACAATTTAGATATAAGGGTAAGACAATCCCAATTATTCAGTCATGTCTGAGTCTTTATGACCTCATTTGGGGTTTTCTTGGCAAAGATATTGGAATGATTTGCCATTTCCTTTTCCACCTCATTTTACTGATGAAGAACTAAAGCAAACAGTATAAAGTGACTTGCACAGGGTTACACATCTAGTAAATATCTGCCTATGATTGGATTTAAGTGAGACAGAGTTGCAAAATCTTCAGCCTCAATCTGCCTTTTAGAGTCATCAAAGTTCAGTGGAAAAACAACAGATAAGTGGACTGGAAATGGCCTGGAAATGCAGTGGATGACCTTGGTGTCTTCAATGTCTGACCAAGCTCTAAGCACTCCATGGGCCCTGCTTCAGGCACCTTTGTGGCTGGTTGGAACAAATTATTCTCTTACCTCCTTTCCTCTGTGCCTTCACATGCTTGGGGTAGACATTTTCCTAACTCACCATCAGATTTGAGGTCTGTTAGTGACTCTTAACTTGGTTTAGCCTTTTGCTGAGAGAGTTTAAGGCATCATTGGGAGATGAGATTAGGCACAAGTGATGGGATTAGTTTGAAAGCAATGGGATTAGTCCAAAGGGGACCTAGCCTTCTCCTACAATCTGGCTGAGCACAGCACCCAAAGGTTCCGCAAGGTTAAAATATAGGGGGTGAGGGATGGGTATCAGTCAGACTATATTTTCTTCAGTGGCCAGACTTTGAACAATCCCCTTTGGGTGCTAAGGAGAATGACCAAAAAGGACCAACAGAAGGTCCACATCCAAGATAAGGAGATAACAAGGGAGCACCTAACTGACCTTGATGAATTCAAGTGACCTGGCCCAAATGAATTATATCCTTGAGTCTTGAAAGAGCTGGTAGTTGACATTACTGAACCATCGTCAGTGATAATTGAACAATCATGGAGAATGCGAGACATATTATAAGATTAAAATGACAAATGTCTTCTATTAAAAAAAAACAGGAAAAAAGAAAAAAAGAAACATTTGTAAACTATAGGCCAGTGAGTTTGACTTTAATTCTGTAGAAAAATCTAGATTATAACATTGAAGAGATGGTTGGTAAACATTTTTAGAAAGGAAAGAGGTGATTACAAAGAGCAAAAATTGGCTTTATTAACATGGTGAACAAGAGAAACCTCAATTCTTTTTGACAGTTACTAAATTGGAAGGTGAGAGGAATGATGCAGATATAGTTTACTCAGAACTTATCAAGATTTTTGATAACATTTCATATTTTTTTAATGTAGATGACATGGATTCGTCAATATCATAATAGGATAGATGCATCATTGGTTGTGATGGGGTTTAGCTTCTGGGAACCCCCTAGAATCTTCACACCTGATGAGGCATTTTCCTGAGGCCATAAGCCTTTCATTATTGCTAGGCCCAAATCTCTTGTTACTCTTAACCTAGCCTAAGCTCTCCATTGTCCAGAAACTTCCCACCCTTGATCCTATCAAAATATCTATACTCAAACTACCTTAATCCTCCCTTGTCTATCACCTCCAGGTAGCTTTCAGCTATTTCCCACCCTTAATCCCATTCCTGGAGTATGACCTCAATCTAAGTCAAGAACCTTCTTAGACTTCTCTTCAAGATTCTTCCCAAACCCCTCCTCTAGATCACCCCCTAGATCTCTCCCAAAGTCTTTCTGTATATAAATTCCATTTTACCTCTATGAAGGCACTGAGATTCAATCGAGCACAGCCTACTCTGTGTCAGATTGTTCTGGCCCACTTGTGTTGACAAGCATCACACGTACTTAGACTCCTTAAGATTCACCAGTTATGGTGAATCTTTAATAAACCTTGTTCTACTTTGGCTGAGAGAAGACTTGAGTCAAATTTATTTGGCAGGACCCGGCATGTTGGTATTTCAGGGTCTGGAGCACACCTACAACCCCCAAACCTCAACAGTTGGATGACTAGATTCAAAGAATAGAGTTGTTAATAGTTTAGGATCATCATGGAAGGAGGTTTGTAGTGAAGTGCCCCCTGTATCTGTATTTTGGTGCTTAACATTTTTATCAGTGACTTGGTTAAATGTTTGTCATCAAATTTGTAGATGATACAGAACTGGGAGGAAGCGTTAACACAGTGGATGACAGAAATAAGATCCGGAGAATCTAATATGATCAAATTCAGTAGGAATAAGGATAAAATATTACACAAGAGTACAAATAAAAATCAGCTTCATAAGTACAAGATGGGAGAGGTGGCATGATAGAAGTTGTTCTGAAAAATATCTGGAGACTTTATGGAACAGAAAGCTCAATATGTCAGCAGTGGGATGTTACAGCCAAGAAGTGAATGTAACCTTGGGGTGCAGTAAGAGGCTCATAGATTCCAGGAATATGGAGAAAATAGGCCCATTGCATTTTACCAGCCTTCATTTTTGAGCACCACTGTTTAAGGAAACTGATAAGACAAAATATTCCAAGGAGGGAAACTCAAATAGGAAAAGGTCTTCAGTCCCTACCATGTGAAAATTGGTTGAACAGATTGAGAATTTTTATCCTAGAAAAGAAAAGATTCAATGTGAATATGTTACGGTCTTCAAGTATCTGAAGGGTTTCTATGTGTCTGAGGGACTAAATAATCATTTTTTATTCTATTTAATGTATATTCCTCATGATATAACTGACTCAAGGGATATGAATAGTTTAATTATTTTTTTTGGCGGGGGGGAGTTATAGTTCTAAATTACTTTCTAGAAGAGTTGAACCAATTCACGGTTCTACCAACAGTACCTTAGGCACCCTAAATCTTTTTCTCATTTCATTCTTTCTTCTAGTTTTGTATCAGGTCTATATTGTTTGCTTTATATCAAGTCTGTTCTGACTATTTCTAAGATCATTATAGTATCATAGATTTAGAACAGAGAGATACCTTAGAGGCTATGAATTCCAATTTCCTTATGTTAGAGTTGGGTTAGGAAGAGGGGTTAGGTGATGTGCCCAAGTTAACACAGACAGTTAATTTAGGTATAATAACCACATCAGGAACATTGCACTTCCTATCTCATAAATGATTCAGTTTCATTTTTCTGTTGTGCTGTTAGTGCTTGCCATGTCCAATTTCTTACAATTCTTTTCTCTGAGATCATATGAATAGTATCAGGGCATGAAGCTTCTGCATAGCAGAAAAGTCTTAGGCTTTACCTGTTTCTTACTACTGAACTCTGTTGTCCAATATGTTATCCACCATATGTCCCTATTTTACTGAATTGAAAATATATGTGTGCAAAAAGATATATATATATATACATATATATAAAGACTATGTTTTATATATGTATATATACACATATGTATATATACATATATGTATATCATTTTAAAATGGCAGTTTATATACCAGCATATATATGAAAACCTTGATAAGACCAAATTTACCTAAAGATGTACAAATGATATACATATACACATATGTTTATACAGTCAGTCCTCAACTTTTATGTGGTTAACATTCCTAGAAAATGATGACAAAGTGAAAAAAAACCCCAAATATTGATATATTGAATCTATGGGAAAAAGGGAGTTAGGTTCCAGTGACCACCAAAAGCTGTAATCTTTCTAGAGTTTGCTGAAAATGCAGTTTTCGGTAAGCAATTCTTTATAACAAAAACATTAATTCTGATAACATGCACTTTTCATAACACAGTAACCATGAAATATAAAGTGCAGTACACACACACACAAAAATTGGTAACATGCAAAACATTTTTCTTGCTAGTAATTCCCTCAAATTCTGACCTTTTGTGCTAACATCTCAATTAAAACAAACAAAACATGGATTTCAGACAACACTATACGGCTATAAACCTCTTCTTACCTTAGTTGTCCTCTGAAAATCAAGGGAGAGGTTTCAGGAACTTTAGTCCTGCTGTGGGAGACACTGGCAAGGTCTCAACATCACCTCCAATAATCTGAATGCATGGGGAGCTCTTTTTTTCCACAACAGTCGGGTGAACAAGACCAGGCACTTAATAGGATGCCAACCACTCTACAAACTTGTGCATAGTGCCTTTCATTTTTTTTTCTCCACTATGCATCATAGCCACAAATGAGGGAAGTTGCCAATGTGAAAGTCAAAATGAGCTTACTAATAAAATCACGTAAATTCTTGAAATCAGGAAAGTTAAATACTAGGATGTTGAGGATTGACTATGAAATGACATCCTTGTTGCTTTTGGAATCATGATACAACCAACTCTACTTAACTACTTTATTTTCCTCACAAAGGGGGAATCTGTGAACATTTAATTGCAGTTTCCTTTTGTCTTCTGGTTTCATTTATAGAAAAATTAATATGTTTCTATTCATTCAGTAATATAATCCACTCATCAATCATTGGGCTTTAAAGCTCACATTTTAATTATAAGCTGAAAAACTGCTTATAAATGATCTAAAAACTGATTCTTAGTTTCTTTCTGCCACTTTGCAGTATCCACTACAGATGTGGAAAAAGAAAACTCAGGACTGAAATTGTGTGTGTGTGTGTGTGTGTGTGTGTGTATATGTGTATGCGTTTATCAGTATTCTTACAATGTATGATTTATTAATAAATTCTTGGGCCCAATAATTCAATGAATTCTGCATTCTAAATAAATTGACTTTATCTAGTCCTCATCTTTTCATCTTTTCTACAAGGATAGCATAAAAACTTGGTCATATACTTTGCTGAACCTGATTCTTTCTCTCTCTCTCTCTCTCTCTCTCTCTCTCTCTCTCTCTCTCTCTCTCTCTCTCTCTCTCTCTCTTTCTCTCTCTCTCTGCCTTCTACTCCCACCATTACATGTATAAGGAACTGTGTTGTAACTAGGGCCCCTACCACTCTCATTTGGTATTTACACAATGTCCACCCCAGGTTCATGCTACTTAGTGGGTCTACATTCACTCAATCCTGTAGACCATGAACTCACAGTGATATGTTTCTTTTTACAAATCAACCATTGGAAGCAATTAGTTGAAAGTAAAAGCATTTGATGAAAAAGTATGCCAAGAAAACTAGAATATTCCTCCATATACCTGAGGATCATTCACAGAAACACACACCTTCAGTGGGAAAATTAAACATGCAAAGGGATAGCACAAGGGGACATATTCCTAGGGAGCACTTGTGGTCAGGGCAAATGTATGAAGCAATGCACGAACGTGGAAGAGAAGATAAATAGGGAGAATGTGACCAGCAGGCATACTTGGAGGCTCACGTACTGTAGGAAACAGACTTAGCCAGGAAACATGTAAGGAAGGGTAATATATGCCTAATGCTGAAGGGCCACTGATGTTTTCTGGTAATATCTTTGGTCTTCTTTCATGGCTCCTGTCTCCTACTGGGTTTTGTATCATTAATGTTTTGCCATTCCCCACTGTTTATGGCATCACTGCTGCTCATTCTATGTGGCTCCCTAACTTCTTGCTACTACCTTTTGGACTTAAATCACCTGCCACTCATCTTGGCTCGGTTTTCTATCATTCCTAATTAGAAATCTTACTAATAGGGTCAGGCTGTCACCTCTGTAGTTATAGATAAATAAGGCTCTGCCTACACCTGGCAAATGAATTACAGCCAGGCCAAGTGCCTCTAGGCTAAAATTAACTCTATTCTTGTCAATAACTTCTTTCTTTTAGCAGGATTAAAGTCTCTGTCCCAAGCCTCTAACTAAATTAGGTTTATAAACTTAACTGTTTTCCAATCCTGATGACAAATCACCATTTTCCTCAAACAAATTCAGGGACTTTCTTCCAATAAACAGCAAAGGATTGTGTGGGTCTGAGGCACAAGGTTTTCCTACAGTTCCCCAAGATCCTTTGGGCTTGGTGATGCCTGTGAACTAGTAGCAAAAGGTTAGGATAAGAGCAGTGAGATGCCATTTCCCTTGTCAATTTGTTCCAAATGCTTGCCTTTCACACATAAGCATGGTTGGCAAAAATTGTCCCAGCCTTCTAGAAACAGTATATACAACTTACTAGGTCTCAAATCAGTCTCGTATTTATATCAGCCATTCATTTATACTCCCTCCTTGCTTCTGGAAAGGATGATATTGAATCCTTTTAGACTATAACTATCTCTGCTCATGGATATGGTTCTGGCCCTTATCTTCCCTCTGGTCCTGATTTTGCTTCCTCCTACCTTTTGGGGACAGTGGACAGCCATCCTCTTTTCTACCTTCTTTTCTCTCTCTTTGTGTCAGGGCTAAAGATTCAATCAGCCACAACTCTTTGTACTAATTGGATCATTAATTTGGAGACAAATAGTAGCAATAATAAAATAGATCCACTTTAAATTCTGCCTGTTGTGAGGTTTACTAAATTATTAATAAAATAAGAGCTCCTGAGCCTTCAAGTTGGAAATTCCCTAACTATTGACTGTTACCTAGAATTTCTTTCCTTTTTTTTGAAAAATAAATGTTGGAATATTTGTCATTATCTACTTCTATGGCCCTTCTATGCTTAATGTTTACTAGCAGTAACTTAGTAATTACACTTAACATATTTTTTTGGTGCCTTTGGACTTGATAGGTAAGATCCTATAGAAATCTATAGATTGTATAGGGGAATTAAACAAACAAGGGGTGATTCTCTCAAGAATGAAATTCTGAAGGCAAAAGCATGATACTTTCTGATAAGAAATTTTAATAATCCACTATACAATCTGATGTGTATGTATAGGAAACTATGAACAAACAACATAGAATTTTTTTTGAGGTTCAAATTAATGAGATACCTTAAGGCTTACAAAGAGCTTTTTCACATCAGCCTGAATGAACCTAAGTTCCTTCAGAACACAATTTGGGAAGCTGGGAGGGTGTTTGCACATCTGGAGCCTAGCATAGTGTCTGGCACATGATAGTGATTAATAAAATGTTGCAGATTAATTGATTAATTCACCTGGGATTTGTCACTTGAACTAATTGAAAGAGGCACGGTTCTCTATTTTTCCATCTTCTATTTTATCTCTCTTTTTCTCTTATCCTTATATTTCTTAATCTTAAGATTTTTCTTCTTGGTAGGGAAAGCAGAACCAAAATTTAAAAATAGATTATTTCTTACTTTCCATTATCTCTTATCCCCATCAGAATCCCTATAAGCAGTGGTCCCAGACTTCTATGATCTTTGTCTTGCTCCTCACACACCTAAGTAATTCCTCATTGCTGCCCTCATTGTGGATTGCCAGCTTCACCTCCTTCTCAGTTTTTGTGTTCCTGATGCTTTCTGTTTTTTAAACAGGGCCAGGTCACTCAACCATATTCATTCACAGTTGCCTTCCCATTGCTTAATTCACTAGACCTCTCCATTTAAATCCTGTGCTTATTGTTGATGTTAATTCCCAGTTCTTAGCAATTTGTAGCTTTATGGCTGTGACCTTCTGTTCTCTAATTCTATGTGTCTTCATCTTAGGATAGTAATACTTTTAATATTGACCTCACAGGATTGTTGTGAGGAAAGGTCTTTGTAAACTGTAATGTCACATGCATAAAGGAAGACTGATGAATTAGAGCCATGAACACATACAGTGTGCTTGGTCTGATAAAATCCCCTATATGATCTTTCCTCAAGCACATAAATTCTTTGACTGTTCCCAGTCTGCTTATTGAAAATATTTTTGATTGACTATTGCAACAAAAGGAGTATTGTTGCAATAATCTTCTGTGGATACAACTTAGCTTCTTTCCTCTCTGGCTTCATTCAGGTGAGGAGGTAATAACTGGTGTAAACCTCTGGTCAAGGAGAATGTCAGCAGCCTACTCTAGCCTACACCTAGACTGACATGATGCAATGACCATGTGTAACTGCTATTGCTTCTACCCATACTGTGTCTATTGCTTCCTATATTAGAAGTGGAACAGACTAAGCTGTGATCTTTTGAGCTTCAAAAAGTCAGGAGAGCACTAATGGTTAAGAACCTGGATTTTGTGTCAGAGATTGTGGGTAGGTAAGCCTAGTGAGAAGAAAAGGTCAAGTGACCTGCTCGACTTCATCCAGAGATGATGAACACTGAGATGCTGATTTCTACACACAAGGGAGTAATTTGTCTATTGGCTATGCTAAATACGGACGTGAACTTGATAGGACAAATGCTTTGCAGTAACTTTTTTAAGTTTAAGTTCAGTCTTTCCAAGAACCAAGATAGTATGGAAATTGGGTTCAGGGAGAAACTGTATTCCTGATCTGGCTATTTTTTTTTCTAGTAAATATCCCTTTGTAAAAGCTAAGTTATATTAATTGTTTAAATGACACTAGGGAGCTAATCATTGGTGTTGCTACTGGGGAGAACACACCAAAACAGGGACTTAGGCTGATAGCATTATAAAAGAATATCTACCTCTAGAAACCTGAGGGGGGCTTATGTAGCTAGTCGGCTCAGTTCTAGGGAACCCAACTCCTCAATTCAAGTGTGAATCAGAGACCCAACTCCAGTGTGTAGGTGTATATTGATATACATGTATGTGTGTCCATGTATACACACATGCATACCTACACATAATGGATATGTTTTATGACACACATAAATGTGCTCTTAAAAAAACAACATATGATAGTTTCCTGTGTATCCACAGCTGATTTTCTATACAACTCATTTTTTCTTCTCATAAGAATTGATCATGCTTTTGTCTTTATTTTTCAGAGTCTACTATTTCCTTTCTTCTTAATTCTTTTTTAGAATATGGATTCTTGCCTGTCATCCTTTTGAACTCTTTGAAATCATTCCTCCCAAATGTAAGCACAAACAAGATGGAGTTTTTTGTTGTTTTCTTTGTGGTGTTCAGTATCCCAGGCTCAGGTTAAATTGTAAGCATTTGAAGGATTAATCTCCTTTGAATCCTGATAATTCACAGCTGTGCTGAGTCACTTAGGTTTCATGCCTTCTGGCTGTGAACCAATCAGGGGCAGAATCTTTGCTATATATTCTGGGAGGTTGGCATTTTGCTTTGGGGACCCACTCACGAGAAGGAACTTTTGATTCCCTGGATTGGACTCTGAGTAACTGTTAAGAGTCCCCAGACTGCTCAGATGTTGTAGTTCTCCTCAGACAGTTGGAGCCCTGTCTGTTGAAACTCTGTGCTAATTATTCTGCTTGTATTTTCTGCTTATCTATTATTAAAGTAAGATTGTTGTCCCATTTTAAAGTTATCTTTCCTTTAGAAAAGCAGATCAAAGAACTTATTCTAGCAGACTATCCTGTGTGTGCTAGGGTGCTTGCTAATACACTAAACTTTGAAGCTCTTAAAAACTTTTATCAAAACAGTGACTAATTCCAGAGGAAGAACAATGAAGCATGCTACCCAACTCTTCTGGGTGATAGATTCTGGATGCAGAATGTGATGTGTATTTCTGGATAAGGCCAATAGAGGAATTTGTTTTGTTTCATTACCCCTGTCTGCTACAAAGGTTTTACTTATTTTTATTTAATTTTTCAAAGAGAGTAAAAGAGGGGAGAAAATAAATTTTTGTTCATGGAAAATTAAATTAAATAAAAAAAGAAATTTCATCCTCCAAATCTAAGATGTCAGACTGTATTCAGGTTTTCTTTCCTATATATAAAATGGCTAGATGATTGCATATTATTTTATCTACAGTCCTCTATGGTATATGATTTGGCAGTTACTACTATACACAGAAAACCAAATATGGGTATTTTTACCTTTCCCCCCTCTACTTTCAGTTTAGAGCCATTTTATTTAAATTTGTAATTCTTCAAGAAAATATAATATACAGGCGCTCAGTAGGTCTACTCCATTCCTGGCCAAGAATCCAAGAATCCTACTGTTTCCCAAAATCTGAACCACCTATATCTTACTGATACCTATCATAGTTTCTTCTTAGTGTGTGATATACATGTATGCAGTTAAATATGGTTGAGTCTTTTGGTAAATGGGAAAATCCTATTACAGTATTCCTCTGCCACCTCACCATGTAGAGATCCCTAATTCTTTTATCTTTTTCTCTTATGCTAGTAGAGTACAAGTTCTTGAAGTTCACAGCAAGCTAGAAAATTTATAAGAATGCCTCAATGATGGACTGCATGTCAAGGTTCTGAACAACAATCTAGGTCACAAAGGGAAGTTTGTTACTAGTTAGGCTCCAGGATAATTAATTATTTTTTTGGTCACAAGTGCTCTAGACATATTTGAATTGTCAAAGCAAAATTTAAATCATTTTTAAAAAGATTTTTTATAACTAGAAAATCCAAAGAATGTATAAAAGGCACATGAGTATATGAAAACTATTATGTTTTCAGGAATCCTAGCTTCCAAACAATAGTAGAAAGAACATTAAATTAAGAATCAGGTGAGCAAGATTTTAATCCCAACTGGGTGTAACCTTAGGCAAGTTATTTAACCTTTCCAATTATCAATTTCCTCATCAGTAAAAAGAATGGTGTAGATAAAGTAATCTCTGAAGTCCTTTCATGCTATAAAATTTTACAGTTCTTTAAGTCAATGCTCATGTCATCCCACTAAAAATAACAGTAAAAATAACTGGTGTGTTCAACTATATTAATAGCTGATTCAGAAGACACCATGATTATATATTTAAACATATCACATATAATACCATCCCCCTCCAATCAATTGAAAACCATCAAATTAGTGGTATGTGCTAATACCATCCAAAATAAAAACAAAACAAAACTATAAGGTTCTCTGTAAAAAAAAAAATCTTTAAAAATGTAAACATTGGGGTGACTAGGTGGCGCAGTGAGTAAGAGTGCCGGCCTGGGAGCTGGGATGACCCGGGATGGAAACCAGTCTCAGAAAATGAGCACCCACACATAAATAATGACTAGCCATGTAACCTTGAGCAAGTTACTTAACCCCAATTGCTTTAAAAAAAAATGTAAACATTGCAGTTTTAGAAATATTTAAATAGGTAATATTTTCCATTTGAAAACAATTCTGATAACTTCTTTCATTTTTAACCGTTAATCAACATACTTATTAATGATTCTTTAGAAATCTAGACTTTCCCCCTAAAAATAAAATATTTTTTGTTTGTCTTATGTCTCTTTTTAAAATCAATTTTCATTTCTTCATCCATGTTCAACAATTTACTTGACTAGTTCTAGCCAGATCACCTGTGACAAAATAAGTGTTAGAAGAGGATATACTTATTAAGTAATAAGATTAACTTTAATATGTATATGAATAAAAGAATTGTCTATTTTTAATTACACACACATACATACACATTCCAAAAAGGCTAACCCTCTTCATTACACCTACTCTTGTGGATCAACCGTCTAACCAGAACAAAGGCAATAGCCATTAATCTCAAGAACTGAAATTCATAGAAATACAGGAACTTTGTCTTTATCATGACCATTGGAATCTCTTGTTGATAAAAAACAAAAAATAAAATTACTTTCTGTGACATTCTATCTACTACTTAGGAATATATGAAACTAAATTAATTGTATCTTATAATAAACAATACTTTCTTACGTATTAAGAATTAACTAGGGGCAGCTAAGTGGCACAGTGAGTAGAGCGCTGGCTCCCGAGTCAGGAGGACCTAAGTTTGTATTTGGCCTGAGACACTTAAGACAAAAAAACTAGCCATGTGACCTTGGACAAGTCGCTTTAACACCAATTGCCCTCCAAAAAGAAAAAAAAAAGAATTAACTAGAGGAAGTTCATTTCACAACTAGACAAATATTATTTTAGATCTTTATGATACTGTGCTCTAGATTTTACTCATAATGAGGGCATTTAAAATGTATTAAGAGGGGCAGCTAGGTGGCGCAGTGAACAGAGCACTGGGCCCTGGCATTAGGAGGACCTGAGTTTAAATCCAGCCTCAGAGAGTTGACATTTAAATAACTGTGTGACCTTGAGCAAGTCACTTAACCCCAATTGCCTTGCCTCCCCCCTCCAGAAAAAAAAATAAGAAAATAAAATGGATTAAGAATTGGTTTCATTTTACATACATATACACATACATATATATGTACATATATATGAAGGAGGATGAGAGATGAGAGATGATATTACTGATATTAGGTAGAGGTGGACTCATAATTTATGTGGGGTTCTGGAAAAATGGCAAGCATTTTTTCAATACATATTATTTAAAATATCCATGATCTCCTTAATGTGGGTACTCCCTTCAGTGGTCCAGATTACACCAATCCACACATTCCCTTCTGATTCAACTATGTTTTCCCATAAAACTTCCATCTGGGTGGATGTCTTCTTCTAGGATATTTAAAACTGTGTTGTCCATAGTTTATCTCTCAGTTTCACTACGTGATGAGCCCACCTTCACAAATCACTCATGTGCAAGTCATCATTGATAATATACTGCAGCTTACTTTCTCTCAGAAGATTCTCTCTCTGTCTCTCTCTCTCTCTCTGTCTCTCTCTCTCTCTGTCTCTCTCTCTGTCTCTCTGTCTCTCTGTCTCTCTGTCTCTCTGTCTCTCTCTCTCTCTCTCTCTCTGTCTCTCTCTCTCTCTCACTCACTCTCTTTCCCCCTCTCTCTATTTTCCCTCTCCTTCCCTCTCCTTCCCTCCCTGTCCTTCTCTCTCTCTCCCTTCAATTTTGTGTCTTTTGATATTTGTGGTGGTATGTGATTTGTCACCATCTACTATCACTAGCATATTCATGTTAAAAGAATTTTTTTTCTGATTATATGGGGGAACAGGTTAGAATCATTGAAAATATTATATAACCTCCCAAATACATAGTCTGCTTCCTTCTGGCTAATTCTAGGCACCACTCATTGGCAATCTGTAGTGAATGCTTAAGATATATACTAATGGATAAGTCCTTTGGCCTTTCCATAAAGCTACATATTCTAATTTGAACAATTGGCAATTTTTATCCAGTGTTGCTAATGAGCCTTCTCTCATTAGCACTTATTTATACGATTAGATAATTGTCACCTTGGTAGATAAGGGGCTGACCTAGAAAGAATAAGACATAGTCAAGGTAAGTTTCAAAGAGACAAGAAAGTATTGCACTTTGGTCTTGAAACAATATAAACAAGCAATCATGGAGACTGAATTTTAAGTTCTGGGTATTGTGAGTGAGAGTATAGGGGCTGGCAAAGTATAAGGAAATAGACAAGAAAGCTATAAGGGAGATATTCTAAATAAGTGCAAGGAAAGATGAACTCAAGAAATTCTTTACTTCTCTTACAATTTTCCTCAGGGTACTTCAACCATCAAATCAAATGGCACTTCTTGGATCAAAGTAAGCATTCAAGAAACGCTTCTCTATTGATCAATTGCTACTGAGATTACTAGGGGATTTTTAAGTGAACAAAACATTCCCCCATAACAACACTTTCTATTTTACAAACTCTGTGTTTTACAGAGAAACTAAGGTTCAAGGAAGTTCTTTCGCCTGTACCTAGTAACACAGCTATAGAAAGTCAGAGCCAGAATTTGAAACCAAGCATGGTTTTAAAAAAATTCTATGCTGCTGTCCAAATGACAGGGCTATGCCTGTGATGTACTTTCTTCTCTTTTCCAGCCCTTTTCCTCCATCAAGGTTCAGTGCAGGTGCTGTGTACTTAAAGAAAGATTTCTTGATCCACCCACTTACCAGCATCCTTCCCTTCCTCAATTTTGCCAGAAGGCTCTCAACTTGAATATTTTCTTTCCATCTGTCATACTTTACCTTACATTATGCCTGTGTCGATTTTCTAACCCACCTAGCAGAATATAAGATCCTTGAGGAAATGAGTCATTTGAAGAAAAAAACCCAGTTCTGTCACAGTCAGTTCTTTGCACACTTGTCATTCAGTTGTTTCAGTGATGTCTGACTCTTTGTTACCCCGTTTGGGGTTTTCCTGGCAAAGATACTTGAGTGGTTTTGCCATTTCCTTCTCCAGCTCATTTTACAGATGACGGAACTGAGGCAAAGAGGCTGAAGTGACTTGCCCAGGGTCACATAGCTAGTTAGTCTGAGACCTGATTTGAACTCAGGAAGATAAGCCTTCCTGACTTCAGTCCTATAACTCTATACACTATGCTCCTTGCTGCCCACAGCAGATACTTTGTATGTGTTTCTTGAACTGAAATGAATGGATGTCAAGCCTATCACTTACTATCTCCAGGGAAGGATGTTTAGGGGTTAAACATCTTAGTGTCTTGTCACATGTATAACACTCCTAACTAAAGACCCAGTTTAGGACTTTTGGGTTGCAGGTGTCAGACTCAGTTGTTTGCATGCTGTCTTCCTCATCAGAATGTGAGCATCTTGAAAGCAGGGAATGTCTTTTGCCTTTCTTTCTGTCCTCAGCACTTAGGATGCTGCCTGGCACATAGTAGGTGTTTAATTAATGCTTTTTGACTGAAAGACAGTGTCAATACAAACCATGGAGCATGGGAGAAGGGATGAGAATTACTGTGTCAAGGATATATAGAGAGGGACCTGCAATCATTGCCTGATGGAGGTATGAGAGAAAGCGGTGGACCTCAAAGTTTCTGCCAGTGTAGCATCAGAGACTGGGTAGTTAGGGGCTATGCTTCAGGGGTCAAGTGAGGCACCAGAAATAGCTAGCCAACATCATTGGGGAAAAATAGTATATTAGCTAAGGTTCTAGGAACTAAGCAGGAAGGGACTCTAGAAAATCACAAGGGATTAGTTCTGGCCAGTGGAAGCAAAGAAAGAGGCAGTGACCCTTCCTGACACTGCTGTCCTCATCCATCCTTTCCATTCATTTTTTTTTTCTTTCAAACTGGCTTTCCTTTCCTTCTGACCTATCCATTCCCTTTAGATCCTGAATGCTTTCTATGTATGTGACCTTGGACAAGTCATTTCACTTGGGGGATGGGGCTCAGTTACCTCATCTGTAATATGTGTACTATCTAAGGCTCTAAATTTGGGAACTAATGATACTTTTCTTTTAATAGCTTTCACTACTCCTTCCCTCCTTTCCTTCTTTCTTATTTATTTCTCTCCTTTATTTAATTATCCATCTACTTCCCTCTGGTCATTGAGTCAGCATTGTACCACTTAGCTGCCCCAATTTTGACTATTACAAGTGTACTAATTGATTCTCCTGCCTTTGGTCTCTTCCTTCTCTAGTCTATCCTCCACATAACTCTCCAAATGATTTCATAAAGCATAGCCACTTTCTTTTTTAAAAAATATTAATTTATTTTAAACTTAAATACAAAAAAAGAAAAAAAAGAGCATTGCCATGTGCACCATGAACATAAGCAAGGAGTCAAAATATATGGCAATAAATTTCCATTCCAAGAAAGTCTATATAATTAATACTACACCTTGTGTTCAGAGCTGTCCATCTTTTCTTTGCTTCCTTGTGAATTTTTTTTTGTTCTCTGCTTTGCACTTTGCTCTTTGCTCTTTTTTTCCCCTTCTGCCCTCTTCCCCCAAGAAGGCTACAATTAATCACATATATATGCATGTATATATGTATTTATACTGATACATATATACATATATACATACATGAACACATGTACACACATATATATACTTAGATATCTATAATCATACTCATATATAGACATACACATTCACATGCATCTATGTAAGACCAGATTATACTTGTTTGTCCTCTGTTTCTCTGAGAGTGCATAACATCTTCCTTCATAAGTCCAAGTCTTTCCATATTTTTTAAGTCTACCAATTCATCATTTTTTACACCCCAGCAACATTCCAACCTTTTACTCTCTAGTTATTTTAAATAATCTAAAACAATATTGATTAATATGACTAACATATAGTGTAGTATTTCTATTTTTCTATTTTGATTAAATATATTTTAACTTTAACCTTTGTCTGAGATAATGATTTTTACCCTAATTTTTCCCTAATAAATTCTAGTCCTGATCTTTATTTTATATCTGTGTGTATCTCTTATTTCCTATACCTCCAGACTCTTCTACTTCATTTCTACCTGCTATCTTGCCCTCCTATTACTTAATCTATCACTCCTCCAAAGATCCCTCCCTTATCCTCTCCCCCCAACCTTTTCCCCTTTCCATCTTGTTTTTACCTAAATCTAAAAGATTTTTATGGCCTTCCAAATATGTATATTGTTCCCTCTTTATCCCATTCTCATTAATCTAGACACCCTTCTATATCCCCCATCCTATCTCCTCACCCTCTAATTTATTTATAAATTTGGAAGACTTTTATTCCCTTCTAAATGTATATATCTTTCTCTCTTTAAGCGAGATCTGATATGAGTAAGATTCCCTCTAAAAATTCTTCCCTCATCTTCTCCCCCTCCTTCTCCCCTTAGCCCTGTATTTCTTTCTGAATTTCAAAGACTTTTATACCCTTCTACATATATATGCATTATTCCCTCTTTAACCCATTCCCAATGAGAGTAGAATTCCAGAACTATTAGCCCTCCTCCCCTATCTTATGCCTCTATGTCAGTTCTTCCTCTTGTACCTCATTTGTATAAGATAATTGCTCTTTTTACCTTTTCCTAGATGGTATTACTTTTTAGAATCATCTCATACACAGCTCTACCCTAGTCTTTCTTTTGAACTACCCAATTACTAATTATAGTCTTAGACATACAGTTCACATTTCCTCATATAAAAATAGTCTGTCCTTATTGAGTCCCTTGTAATTAGTCTTTGATGTTTACCTTATGTTTCTATTGGATTTTGTATGTCAAATTTTCTATTGAGTTCAAGTGTTTTTTGCAATAAAATCCCCAAATTCATTGAATATCCTTTTTTTTCTTTCAGAATTGTACTTTACTTTGTGGGGTATGATATTTTTGGCCACAACCCCAGTTCTTTTGTCTTTCATGCACAGTGTTCCAAGACCTGCAGTCTTTTAGAGTAGCCACTGCTAGGTCTTGTGTAATTCTAACTGTGGCTCCACCACATTTGGGTTTTTTCTCATTTCTCATATTTTCTCCTTGAGCTGGGGGTTTTGGAATTTAGCTATGATATTCCTCTAGGATCTATTTCAGGTGGTGATTGGTGGATTTTTCCTGTTTCTACTTTCCCTCTTGTTCTAATACTTCAGGACAATTTTCTTTAATTATTTCTTGGATTATTGTATCAAGATTTTTTTTTTTTTGATCATAGCTCTCAAGCAGTCTGATTATCCTTACATTTTCTCTTTTTGATCTCTTCTCCAGATCAGTTGTTTTTCTTATGAGATATTTAACATTCTCTTCTTCTTTTTCATTCTTTATATTTTCTTTTATTATTCATTGGTCTCTTATAACTTTGCAGGCTTTCCCTTACCCAATTTTAATTTTCAAGGAGTCATTTTCTTCCTTGTTCTGCCCCACTACTTCTGTAGTCCCTGGGCATGTGCTGGTTCTTTCTTGCTGAGGGGCTGAGTCTCAAGCAACACATCTGGTCCTGACATCCCTTATCAGGAGAGGTTCCCTCAATCTTCCCCACCTGACTCCCTATACCGCCAACTCAGTAAACATTCCTGAGGCTGAAGCCAATGCTACCTCCCAACCCACTTAGCTCCAGGGCTCTTGCCTTGGAGCACTACTGTTCTGCTCCATCTCTTGTTTATTTTTACTGCTCTAAGTTCTCCCTGAGGTGCTGTTTTGTGTTCTTTGTGGGAGAAATTTGGAGAATTTTCTGACCTACTCTACCATCTTCTCAGATTTCTCTCTCAGCATAGTCACTTTCTCACTCAAAAATTTACAGTGGATCCCTATTGCTTCTAAGATAAAATATAAGCCTCCATGTTTGGCATTTGAAACCCTTCATAATGTGGCTACACCCTACCTTTTCAGGCTTATTGCCCAGTACTCTTTCTGAAATGCTATATTTCATCTAAAATCACCTACTTCTTATTCCATGTATGTAATATTCCATCTCCCTTTTCTGTGACTTTGCTCAGACTGTCCCCTATGTATGGAATGTACTCCACCATTACTTAGAACTCTTAAAAGTTGAAGCTCACTAAACATAAATAGAAGAGAAAAGAATAGAGTTCAGAAAACTGAGTGATGTTGAAATTACTATGTTAAATTTGAAACACTAAAAAAATATATAAACCCAAAGCAAGTAGAAATGTACAGTTTTATATGAGGTCTTCTTGCTTTGTTATACATTGTATTGGGACATAGTTCATCATAATAGAAATAATTTTTAAATAATATTTTTAAAATCCATAGCTCCCTTCAAAGCTCATCTCTTCTATGGCTCCTTTTCTGATCCTCTAGGTTCTAGGGACCTCTTGAAATTATTTTGTATTTACTTTTAATATATTTTAAACTTATTTTTCTGTGTTCCCCATGTATATTCCTCAAGAGCAGGGACTTCTTTTTTAGTCTTTATATCCTTAGAATCTATCATAGAGCCTGATACATATTGGACATTTAATAAATGTTTTCTCAATTTATTAAATATAGAATTTGATGCTACTTTATTTATTGCGCAACATTTCCACAATGATTTCATTTTCCTTATTTTTCATTAACAAAATAATTATTGGAACATTTAAAATTGGTGTGTGTATGTATGTATGTATGTATGTATGTATATATGTATGTATGTATGTATGTATTGGGTACATGGGTGTCAGGGAACAATAGTACCTCTGGTGTGAGGCCTGCTGAGCTTTTCTTAGGGCTGCCGGTCCACCTTTGCTATCCACCTGCCACGCAACTCTTACCTGTGACTTCAAGAAACTGTAGCATGTACAGTGGCCCCACCATAGTAAACTCTTTTGGCAGATGGGCTAAACCAGGTCGAGGGTAATTGATGAACCAGGCCTCAAACTCATCAGTGAGTTAAGGGGGTGTCTACCCCAAGATGTGAAGACTTCCCCTGGCAGAATGGGTGGATATGAATAATTTGTTCCAATGGGCCATGAAGGCAGTAGAAGCAGGGACTGTGGAGTGCTTAGAGCTTGGTAACACAACAAAGACACCAAGGTCAGTCATTGCATCCCCAGCCATTGCTTGTCATCTTATCTGAAAGAGGGAGTGAGATCTATGACTCCACACAACTCTGCTTCACTTAAATCCAATATATGATTGAGTCAAAAACCATTTTTATAAAAGCAAAAAGTATATTAGTTATATGCACACATATGTGTATGTGTATATACATATACATATGTTTTTTAAAACTAGTATGTAGCCCTAAGTGATTGGGAATACACACACACACACACACATATAATTAAATAAGACTAAATATTAATATAAAATAACAATATAATACAACTGCTACATGTTAGTCTTAAAAAATTTGTAAATACGTGTGTAGGTATACAAATATATGCACATGTATACATATTCATATAGATGTTTATATGTATGCATCTAGGTTTATACATATATATATATTTATGTATAATATATGTGTGTATATGTATGTATGTATATGTAAATATGTGCATCCAGGCAGTTAGGTGGTACAGTGGAGAGAGTACTGGAAATGAACTTCCTCAGTTCAAATTTGCCTTCAGACATTTACTAGCTATGTGACCCTAGGCAAGTCACTTAACCCTGTTCACCTTAGTTTCTTCATCTTTAAAATGAGCTAAACAAAGAAATGGCAAACCACTCTAGCATCTTTGCCAAGAAAACCCCAAATGAGGTCACAATTGGACATGACTGAAAAATGACTGAACAACCACAACAGTGTATATACATACCTATGCATGTATTTACAAATTGTTTTTTTTTTTTAATGGTCTGTGGCCATGAGCTAAAAAAATAAAAAGAAAAAAGGAAAAGAAAAGAAAGAAAGAAAAAGAAAAAATCCCATCCACACCAAGAAAGATATTTATATTTAAAAAGATTTGATTTGTCACTAGTTTAAACCATCTTTCTTTTTCCCCTAGGTATGACTGTTTTAGCTCATTAAGACCTTTCTAAAGAGAAAATTCTTTCTCTTTGGATACTAACAGATGCTAAAATGCAAGTATTTAAAGAAACATCCCAGAAAAAGATATTTATTCTCTAGAATCCATCCTCCAACCCCCGCAACAACTCAATCATAGCCCTGAGAAATTACTCAACAATTATTTTGTGGGAGGTTGAAAAGATTGCCAAGGGCATCTCCACCTGCCTGTCTGGCCCTAATGCTAACCTGAGGTGGGTGGATGAACTGTACCTGCTTTCTGTGACTCATGGATTTTCCTGGATGGAAGATACTGTCATGTCTGATGTGTGAAACTCTATCTTAAAATAGGCATTGGAAAGACTTATTCTTGAGTCAGTAAGTTCACAAAGCACATCAAGAGAATCTATAGACATGTAAAAAAAAATCTTAAAAGTAAGAAAAGCTTTTCTAATAACAAACTTTGATTTAATCTCTAGAAGGAAAAATCACTGGTTTGTATTTTTCCAAGTCACTTTGGCACCTTGAATGTGCCATTTAATGTTAGCTGAAAATGTTTTCATTTTGTTAACTTTCATGGCTCTCAAAAGCTGATTACTTGATGCAGCTCCCTAATTTTTTTCAGCTTCTGCGCTCTATGAATTAAAATTCACAAGTGAATTAATGTTTTTTTTAATTTCTCCATACTTCTGAGAAATTTGATATTTTCTATAATGCCATTAAACCCATAGCCCTCCAGGGTAACAGAAATAAGTTACAGTAGCAGCAACCATTTAAGTGAAAGTTATACACAAATTGAAGAAATACTCAGGAGGAACAGACTAGGGGTCCTGATGAACTAGGGGAGGTTTCTTCATTGCAAATTTTAAAAAGATTTGTTGATGATTGGGAATGGTAATTTAATTATTTCACTTAACTGGAGCTTAGGGGAGGAAATGCTAAAGTCCTGTTATTCCATCAGTAGACAATATTTTCTATCACTCTCTTTTTCATTCTTTCCAAAGACTGCTTCGAGAGTTTCAGAAACCAAAATTTGTTTCCAAAGCAAGAGGGTAAAAGAGTTGCAAAAGGAAACTTTAAAAGTACCAAGGCACTTCAGTAGTGCAAGGCAGCTAGTTGATATCATAGGAATGGATACTCCCTCTGCTAATTCAGATAGTAACCTCTCGTCTTTTCATCCTGTGCTAAATCCATATTTTTTCAGTAAATCCTCCATATAAAATAAATCCACATGCTTTCCTCTGTTTCCACTGCATTACTTGGATTAACCATATGTGACCCTTTACACATTCTATGTACCCAGGTCACTTTTTTCAGTTCTTGGTGATGTCCCTTCTATTACTGCTTGTGAGCAAGTCATCATTGTTGATATGATACAAGCTACTTAAACCATCTCCCCTGTTTATTTATTTGAGCATCTTTCACCCAAAGGGCAAATGGGAAAAAACCAGAATAAAACTATACAGTTGGAAAATGTGTCAAACTTAAGAAAAATTATAATGACTCAGTTTTTTTTATTAAGACACTAAATGTATTTGAATATATTTAGAAAATTAGCATAGTTAAAAATTGACAGAGAATGTGAGGATAAACCTTAACCTTTAACCCTACCAGAATCCTAGACTTGGATAAGTACATGTTCCAGAATCCAACTTAATATTATCTATTTACAAGCCTCTACCTTGACATTAGCAGATTCCAGACTCTATAATTAACCTTCATAAACTATTAACATAACTAGTTCTGAATTAGTTCATAGGATTAGAACATCTGTGACACTATCTGTGCTCTTATGGTTTAATAAATTTTTGTCTGGGGCATACTTGTCTGACTCTTACCAATCCTATCCTATATTCAAGTACTTGTATATATATATATATATATGTATAGATCTTGAGGTTGTATAATTGAATAGAGTGAGCAATATCACACTTGAAATAGACCTTTAGCCACAACTAAGACTGGAGTGGCAAAACTGAAAACAACAACAACAAAAAAAAAACCCCAAACAAACAAACAAAAAAAACCACTTTTCTCTTCAGTATAGGAAAGTACAAGGAAAAAGGCCCAGAAGTAATATAACACAAAGTGGTGCCAACAGAAGGTCAAGGAGGCAGCATTTGAGGAATTCAAAGATTTTTGATTGTGTGTGCTCACATTTTAATGTAGAACAGATATGTGAAAATAACTTTCAAAAATTCTCTGTTTAAAAAAGAAAAATGAGTGGATTAGGCACCTATTTGAATATTAATTTTCTAATTACCACTAAAGTAGATAAGTACAAGAATAAAAATAGTGACTACGCTTTTGATATGAAAAAGTAATGTGGTATTACAGAAACACACTTATCATCAATGTTAGTTTTTCCTCTGACATGAGTGGGAAAATTCCCCAAATTAATACTATTGAAATATTCATATGCTTATTATGTTGCTTTGGTCCTCATTTTATTAGTTCCATTTGAGTTTTTAGAATATATTTTCTATACATATTTTAAATACATTCTTTTCATTGGTCTAAATTTAAAAGTTTAGTAATTCTCTGGAAAGTCATATAAAATATGTATTACAGTAACATGCTAAGTAAACAATGTCTGCTTAAAAATTGCATAGGATGGGAATTTGACTGCTTGAATGCCAACCTCAAATCTGCCACCACCTTTAAGAACAGCCTCAAGCCAGTCACTTAACCTCAATGTCTCAGTTTCCTCATCAGTGAAATGGGGATAATGATACTTATCTGCCTGGTAGAAGTGTTAGGAGAATTAATTAATGTTTTAAAGGGCTTTGAGATCCTTGGATGAAAGGCCCTCAGTAAGTGCAAAGTATTATTATGATTATTTTAATAGTTGTGATTACTAAGATATTATAGGTGTATTGCTGTATTGCTCTGTAAAAACTATTCTGGGTGGGCCTTAGGGATCCCATATCAAAAGGTTTAAAGTACAATCCCTTTTAATGCTGTTTTTAATTTGGTTTCTGGAAAAGCATGGGTTGGCAGGTAATGTTTATTTTCTGCATGTCTGTTGGTTGCATTTTAATTTAGGCCTTTATTTCTAAATGCTTCCATGTGGATATTCTCTCTATCCAGATATAATAGTGAAATAGTTGAATTAAAATTCTCCCTTTTCTCTTAAAGTTATGTCCATTAATTCTATCAAGAGATGATTTAAAATAGAAAGAAATCAGTGTGAATGCTTTCTGAGCCAGCTATCCTAACATAGTATAACATCCTCTCATTTAGCCTGGGAAGGCAAGTATCCAACTCATTGGCTTCTCTTTCTATGCACAATTGGAGAGTTAACTTTAAATAAATAAAATAAAACAAAAACTATATTCACCTTTACTTTTGGTCTACATATGAATTGATAGAAAGCTCTTTGGAAAGTTGTGGATGAGGGATTGGGGAAGATGGTGACTTTAGAAGAAAGACAACCAAAGCATATGCCAGATAACAGACTAACAGAGCTGAGGGCAATAATAATAAATAAATAATAAATAAATAAATGAATAAATAATAAATAAATAAAATAAAACAAAAACTATATTCACCTTTACTTTTGGTCTACATATGAATTGATAGAAAGCTCTTTGGAAAGTTGTGGATGAGGGATTGGGGAAGATGGTGACTTTAGAAGAAAGACAACCAAAGCATATGCCAGATAACAGACTAACAGAGCTGAGGGCAATAATAATCTGGGTCTAAAGCTGAAAAGCCAAGAAAAGTTAAGGAAGGGAGGTATTTTGAGAAAGGAGAACACTCCTCCTCACACCCCACAAAATAACATAATTGACAAAGAGATGATACAAAATCAGAGAGTCGTCAATGCTTAAATTCATTTGATTATTGTATTCTTGTAACTATTTTTTAAACAACTCAATTTCTTATTACTTCTTCCCCACACAGTAGTATTAGAAGCTATAGAAATATATGGTAGTGCAGAGGGATCATGGATTCTAGATGAAAAATATGAATAAATCAGTAACTGATTAAAAAAAAAATCTGTGCTTTGTTTTCCTTTCTAACAAATTTGAAAACTCAGTCGCTGGGAGACATTTCTTTCCTTCCACAAATGGTCCTAGATTATAAGTGTTAGTAGAAAATTCCTTATTCTAATGCTTACCTTTAGCACTAGGATCAGTTTTCCCAAGTAGGCACAGCTCTGTGTGTGTGTGTGTGTGTGTGTGTGTGTGTGTGTGTGTGTGTGTTGGTAATGGTGGTTTGAGGAGGGGACATGCTTTTATTAAGTACTTACTATGTAAAAGCCGTCATGCTAAGCACTTTACAAATATCATTTCATTTGATCCTCATAACCACCCTGTGATATAATTCCATTGCTTCATTGGGTTTATTCTGACTAAAACTAATTTAATTCAATAATTTTTCTTTTGGTATTAGAAGCCAGGAAAGAGGCAAAGTCTAGATAACATTACCTGTCTCAGTGGAGCTGATAATCTAATAGAAGCATAACAGGCATTAGGGAGTGAGAAACAAACAACATATCCATTAGGGAAGAATGGGAAAGTCATTGTTGACTTGGAACTTAAGGGAAGGCTTTATAGAATAGATAGGTTTAGAGGTGGCCTTTAAAAGAATGTGTGACAATTGAATACATTAGACATAGTAAGTAGGTTGCAAAAGCAAAACAAAACATATATGTAAGAGAGGGTTCCAGGGGTAGAGAATATCCCAGTTTGTCTAGATCATGGAGAACATGGAGTGGAATGGTAGGAGAGAAGACTGGGAGAGTACAGTGGGAATATTTGTCCATGACATTTAATGTGGGGTAAAAAATTTTGAACTTTAGTATAGGCAGCAGAGAGCTATTTTTGAGGATTGGCGTGGGCTTATCTATCTATCAGGAAGAATTGTATGTCACTACTTAGAAGGAAGAATTATAGAGAAAAGGAAATGGAAAAATATAGGAATTACTCTATCTCTTATGCTGAAAATAAATTTTGAAAAACCAGGGTTATTTTCATGTTTGCTCTTCTACTAATTTAATCTACAAATACTCATAGACTGATGAGGCTCATTTGTTCCTAATGTCTAACTTTCTGTCGACTTGTTTCTGTTCCTATTATTTTTTGCTATTATATAAGGAAATACAGCTCACAGTCATTCCAGCATCAATGCTAACTATCATCATTCTCTTTTGTAAATTTACGAATGTGTCTGAATTCTAAACTACTGTGCCACTTGGCTACTGACAACTTTGGCTTCCTACCTCAGACATCTCATCATCTCTTCTACAGCTTCCTGCTTTCCCTTCTCTTACCCTGAAACAGCAGATTCTAGACCAGTCCTTCAGAGACTATTTCTTCCCCTCCCTACCCTAATTAATCTGCTTAGCTTTGGAACTCAGCCCTACTGTTGACCTATACTAATTGATGAGTAAGTGAGTGGGGAAATGAGTACAAATTCACCAAATCCCCTATATATAGCTGGCCCAAACCATCCTTCACATTCCATCCATTCTCCCAGGGCATTTTGCCACCCACCAAGGCACCATGCATATATTTTACCACCAGCCATTTATATTTCTTGCTCTGGAAAAAGGTGATCAAATAAACATTTCCTTATTCATTGAAAGAGTGTGACAATTGATTACTCTATTGTTTCATTTATTATCAATCAATTAACAATTAGTCATTAAGTGTCTTGTGGATACAAGTACAGCAGATGAGAGTAACCCTACTGGCAAGACTCCCTTTCCTGGCCACCACTCTTATATATGTATCTTCTTCTCCTTTTGGAATGTAAGCTCCAAGAAGGCAAGAACTGTCTCATTTTTGTATTTCTATCTCCAGAACGTAGTGCAGTTCTTAATACATAGTACATGCTTAATAGGTGTTCTTTTTTTTTTTTTTTGAGGGCAATTGGGGTTAAGTAACTTGCCCAAGGTCACACGGCTAGGTTTTTGTTTCTGTGGGTTAAGTGTCTGAGGCTGGATCCAAACTCAGGTCCTTCTGACTCCAGGGCCGGCGCTCTACTCACTTCACCACCTAGCCACCGCCATAGGTGTTCTTTAATTCATTCAATCCCTCAAGAAGATCAAGAGTCAAGCTGCTAATTGGCTTTTGGGGTTTTTTCCCTCTACATTGTGGTGACTATTTTATAACAGACTTTTAAAGGAAATGCTGATAATCTTTGCTTTTTAATTCATTGTAATAATCCTCGAGTATCCTACAGAATTTTAAAAAATATTAAATGTGACTTGAGGAAGGGAGGAAGATAATTTTTTTTTAAGAGCTATTCATTAGGAAATTTTAGTGTGACATTGATGTGATTGGCAAATTTGATTAGAAAGAGCTTAGGGGCAATTTGACCATTAGCAAGCTACTGAAACAGTCCCAGTAAAAGGTAATAACAGTTTGAGCCAGAGTGTTAGTAGTGGAGGTGGGGAAGAAAACTATTACTGGAGTCATTGTGGAGATAGTAGTAATCATAGCTAACATCTATAGAGTGATTTCAGGTTTGTAAATTTTTTTTTTTTTTTTTTTGCTATTTTATCTCATTTGATCTGCAGACCAACCCTGTGAGTTAGGCACTGTTATTACATCCCTCTTACTGATGATGGAACTGAGACTGAGAAATGACTTGCCCAGGGTAATATAGCTATCAAACATACAATCATAAATGTAGAGCTAGAAGAAACTTTAGAGGCCATCTAGTCTAACCCCTAATTTTACAAATGGAGAAGCTGAGACCTAGCTAATGATTAAGTGACTTGCACAGGGTCACACTGTGTGAGACTCTGTACAAGTCACTTAATCATTAGCTAGGTCTCAGCTTCTCACACAGTGTGTCTGAGGCAGATTTGGAGTCTTTCTAAATTTAAGTCAATTAAGAAACATTTATTAAGCACACCCTATGTGCCAGGCATTTCAATACTGTTTGTCCATCAACATCACAGGGGAAAGTCTTGACTTGCACCTGAATTGGATTTAAGTGAGGCAGAGCTGTACAGTCATCAGTCTCTCTCTTCTAGAGTCATGAAAATTCAGTGGCAAAACAAAAGTCAGGTTGGATTGGTGAGGAGTAGTGTAAGAAGACTGGAAAGGTAGGAAGGAGCCAAGATATGAGAAAGGCTTTGAATGCTTAAAAGAGGATTTTATATTTGATTGGAGGTGATAGGGAGCCACTGGAATTTAAGAAGACAAAATGAACAGTTCTTTGTGACTGATTGGATGTTGGGGGTAGGATGAGAAAAAAGTCACATGTGTCTCCAAGGTTTTGAAACCTAAGAGATTGTGAAAATAGCAGTGTCATTAACAGAAACAAAAAAGAACAGATTTGAAAGAAAGATAATATTTTTATCTTGGACATTCTGAGCTTGCAAGACAATTTGAAATTTATAATATAAAAACATTCAATCTATAGAACTACAGTTTTACATTTTAGCACTTTTATTCTTAGAAACACTTATTTGTTAAAATATGTGGGTGGAAATGTGAACTATATAACCAATATAAAAATAATTCTTTTTCTTCAAATGCAAATGTGGTTTTAAACTTCTACCTTTGCAATGAGTGATGAAGAAACTTCCAGATGGAGAGGTTTAATTTGTTAGATTTTCCCTAGTCTATTCACAATGGCTTTAACTTCCATTTTAAATTACAGAGAGAATTCCCAAAATTTCAAATAGCCCCTAGAGATCTGGTGAAATAGCTAATTTCTTTCTATGAGCATGCTAACAAAAGCAATTTCTTACTGAGCTATATGCTACCCATTGGGACTGATAATGAATCTGCATTATGGTAACCTTTATAAGAAGGAAAGATAAGACCTTTTGGGGAGGTATATTAATTTGGAGACTATTTCCTTCTTCATGTGGATCTTTCTATTTAGGTTTTTTCTTAAATTCCTCATGCTTGGACCTTCTGTCCCTCCATTTAAGCATGATGGCTTTTTTTTTTTTAAAGATCAACCCCACTATACTGGAGTATCAATAATGCTAACTTCCAAGTTCTCTGCAGCTCATTTAGTACTTTATGTCCCATGTTTTAAAACAATACTCGATTGTGTGAAACTATGATTTATTTTCCTTATGATTTAGTCTTACAAATAGAATATTTTAATAGAGTATATTATTGAGTAAATTTTTCCTTTCTTTTTTATCCCCAGGGCTGATGAAGAAACTTGTGTCCTTTTTCTTCCCCAAGAGATAGTAGAAGAAGCATTTACGGGCACTCTCCTATAGAGGGCACCTTTACCTTGTTGGAATCCCATTGTAAAAGAGATTGTTGCTTAGTTAACCAGAGAAATTTTAAAAAGAGAGAGAGAGAAAGAGCTTTAAAGACAGGGGACCCTGTTTCCCTTCCCTTCACTAACCAGTTTACATCTGCATGTTACTTTATCTTTAATAGAAAGGAACTGCTATCCTTCATATAATCATTCATGAATATAGCACAATAATACTATGTTATTATTGTGTTTAACTTGTGGGTGAGTTAGAGACAGCTGTTTGTGTTGCTTAAGAGGCAACAGATCAATGAAAGAAAAAGGACAAGTTTTGAATGTCTTTTTTTGCAACAATTATACTACAAAGAATTGTGCTGGAAAACAAACACTGGTAATAAAAGTAAAATGTTTACAATACACACCTTTGCTACATAATAATGATTAGTAAGTACTTTTAGTAATTGCTCAACTGGAAACAAAAGTGACTTCAATGTATCAGACTTAACTTAATTTGTGATATATAGTGCAGATAACATTCATACTACTTAGAAAAAGCTTTAAAAAAAAAGGAAAAGAAAAAATAGGGCTATGAAGGCACATACACATATAAAAACCTAAAGCAATTCCTTAAAATATTTGCTATAGAGTCTAGATAAGGATAGCTTGGTGACAATATCACTACTGTTTTAAAAAAGAACATTTAAACTTAATAAATTTGAGAATATTTTTATACATAATGACTGCTTTATATGTTATATTTTAAAACATTTTAATGATGATAGTGAAAATATAAACTAGCTCTCTACACTTGGAGAACTACAAGTGCCTATGTACCTTAAATGATGGTCTTTAACCATCTTATGTTTTATGATCATTGTTAATAGTAACATTAATAAATCTGATATGATATTTACCTGATTCAATGCTTAATCATGTTTGTATTGTAAACATTTTACTTTTATTACCAGTGTAATTTGTAATTTTGTAAATTCAATGTATACCAGCCAGAACTGTTAAGAGGAGGATTCTAGTTTCTTGGATTCATTATTCTTAAGTTACTGTTCATTGTTTAGAAAGACAGGTTAAAAGAAAAGGGAAACTTTATTTTGACTTCCTTTTATTTAAAAAAATATTTTTCCTTGTTGGCATTAGTCCTTCAAAAGAAAGAAAACAAAAGAAAAAGTTTATATTTCCTATTGACTGATTTGATGCAAATACATTTTAAAACATTTGTCAAAAGTAATGCTATAATCAGAGGAAATTATAGACATTTTTTTTCATTTGTTTTTGCACTAAGTTTAGGTAACATGATTATATGAAGTAAAACATTTACAGTAAAGATAGGATACCCAAGAAAATTTACATTTTCCTCTAATACAATCTGTATTAAGAAGTAGTTGAATATACTTCAGGTCAAGTTTACTGTATGAATATTGTGTGCAGAAATTTTTGCCTTTTCCTTCTTTTCATTTAATTTCAACTTGTCTAAAAATAAGTATAAAATAAGTTGATGGTGTTAATTTGTACTTAATGAAGAAAAAGAACTTAAATTCTATGTGAATATACCATTAGGTTTCACATTAAGGACAAATGCTTATTCTCTGTTGGAAACTTCCATTTTCTTTTAGTATTAATTAACATGTATTAATTTATAAATAAAATCTTCCTATAATAAAAATATGAAATGGTTCTTGGTATATACTTGAAGCATATACTCTGGTGAGTGCTTCTGCAGACATATTTATAGATTGATAAAATTGGTTTGGGCATTTTAAAAAATGACCTGACCCATTTTCAGGTTCAGCTGAGTTAGCTGCCTACCCTTAAAAATGCCTGCATAGGCCCAGAATCCTCTTTGCTGGATTTTTTGGCCTCATTGTTTACATTTCCTGGCACTCAGAGGTTTCTCCCATTTAGTTGCATTCCAGAGCTCAAGGCACTTCTTTGAAGACACAAGGCCATTCAAGTCTTGCCTACTTTGCAGCTTCAAAGATGCACCATTTACTCAGTAGGGAGACTAAATGGAAAAGCCACACAGTTCAGACAATTTAAATGGGGCAGCAGGGGGGCCATACTATTGCTCCATAAGGACTAGCTCTGGGTGATCTTTGAATCATCTCCTGGGAAAGAAGAAGAAAGTACCTTTCATGAGATCAGGATGGGATAAGATTCTAGTAATATCCTGATTAATGTCGAATGAGGAGAAAGGCAGGTTAAAAGGCTATATTAACATGATTTTCTATAAATCATAATAATTCCATAGAATAAACAATTCATAATAAATCAATATTTCTTATCTCGACATATATTTGAAAATGAAACATGAGAATGAGCACTGGCTCTAGTTTCAGAGGATCTCAGTTCACATCCTAACTCTGGCATTCTCTACTTCCGTGACCTCGTACAAGTCACTTATTTTCCCCAAGCCTCAGTTTCTTCAATTATAAAATGAAATTGTTTGACTGAATGGTCCCTTCTAGCTCTAGATTTATAATCCTATAATCCTAACTACGAGTCATTTACCTAACAAAATTCTCAAGGATTTTAATTGGTGGATGTGTTTTTTTAAGTTATCAGTTTGATTTTTGAAGAAAAACATACAGTTGTATGATAAAGTATAGGCAGCCTGAGCTGAATGTTCTTCATATAAGCATCTTTCTCTCTTATCAACACTCAGGAAATCAGTTTCTACTTAAAAGACCAAGTCCGTGGATCAGAATACTTCCTTTACACTTATCCCGAAATAGTTCTCCACCATCCATCACGTTTTCAGAAGAAGAACAAATGTATAAGCATGTATACATACATACATACATACATACACTTGTTTTGGGTATAGAAGCTACTCTAATGAAGTGTGAATGGAGATTTTGCCAATGGAACACATATAATTATCTGTGTAACTTTGCTTCAGCTTGGTAGGTTTTTATGACCATCTATTCTTCTATTTGTAATGTATTCTTAAATGTATGCCTGCCTTGGTGAAATTTTTTCATGATTCTTTTAGTCAAAATGTGTGGATATTTCCTTCTGGGCTCCAGGTCTACCAGGTTCTCTGTAGTTTCAAGGTCAATGCTACCCTTTTCAAGAATACCTTAACCCCAATTTGATGATTCTCTTAGATTTTTTCCAATAAGAATTTCCCCAACTATAATCTCCACTTCTTACTATCCACTAAGAGTCCAGGAACTAGAGTAAAAGACATTATTAGAGAAATGTATGAATGAGCAAAACACATGAACTAGACCCCCCCCATCCATTAGAATTCTCTCAAAGTCAGGAGAAAGCAAAGAAATCATCTAGTCCATCAGCAAGCACTTCTTAAGCACTGATCGTGAGCCAGGAACTGAGGACACAAAGCACGGTGAGAAGAGTCCTCATCCTCAAGAAGCACATGGAAGACAACATGTAAGTAAGTAGGCACATCCATCATATAGACCGAGTAGACTAAGGGAAGGCATAGCAGTGGACAGGACTGGGAACGGCCTTCTGCAAGTGGTAGGGTGAGCTGAGGTATGACAGAAGCTAGGAAAGCAAGGAGCCAAGGTGAAAAGGGAGAGCATTCTAGGGATGGAGGACAGACAGTGCCAAGCAGACCACCATCTATTTCCCCCATAGGGTAATAAAGTATAAGAATACTGAAAAAGGCAGAAAGAGGTCAGGCTATGAAGAGCTTTAAGTGCTGAAAAAGGGACTTTGTATTTAAATAGTGCCTTGGCAGCTTGAGTTAAGAATGAACTGGGGGGGGGGGGGCGTGGATTTGAGGCAGAGAGACTAGTTAGAAGGCTATTGGCAATAGTCTAGGCCAGGAGTGGGGAACCTGCAGCCTTGAAGCTACATGTGGCCTTCTAGGTCCTCAGATGCAACCTTTTGACAGAGTCCAAGTTTTATAGAACAAATCCTTTTATTACGGGAATTTGTTCTGTGAAGGTTGAATTCAGTCAAAGGGCTACATTTGAAGACCTAGAAGGCCATGTGTGGCCTCAGGGTCACAGGTTTCTCACCCCTGATCTATGGAGTCAGTGATGAGGCCCTGAAATACGGTGGAGGCTGTATGAGTAGAGGGAAAGGAACGTATATGAGAGATGCTGTGAATTTAGAAATTATGAGATTTGCCATTGGTTTGGATATGTGAGTTGAATGAGAGTGAAGAATCTAGGCTGGCACTAAAGTCGTGAATTTGAGTGACTGGGAGGATAGTGGTGACCTAAAAAGCACTAGGAAAAGTCAGAAGACAAGATGTTTTGGGAAAAGATAACACATTCTGTTTTGGACATGTTTGAGATGCCTATGGAACATCTGGCCTGCTATTAGAGTTGAAGTTTCCCAATTTGCTTGGTTCCCTCCCATCTCCACTAGCTCTACAGCAGGGAGTGATTTGTTCTCTTCATGGCATGTTTCTTCTCTGGCATCATTCACCTTCACCCACTGTCTTAAAATTGTGTCATTCCTCCTTTGATTGGTTGTCCATGCCTATTTTATGCCTTTGATTTATTGATTCAATAGAGTCCTTCTAGGCCTTGTTTACAATTACAGACAATTCTTGCTTTATGTAACTTTGCATTATGTAAATTCAACTTTACATAAAGAATTCTGCACTCCAGTTACAAAAATCCCTTACCCAAAGAAGACATTGTACAAAAAGATGATATGTGATGTGAGTAGCATAAATCGTGGTGGGAAGCTGAGGAGCATCTCTAAGTCAGTTCCCATGTGTCTTCAGATATTAAGAGAGACTGTGTTTCTCCCTGTGTTCAGTGGTGATTCTTATATTTTCACCATGGCTGTCAGCAAATGTGCTCTTGAGGGGAAAAGTGAACCATTTTGTAAGCATAAGCCAAAAGACTTGGAAATAAAACATGAAACTAATGAGAAAATATAAATATGGAAGAAAAAAATTGTCATTGATCACATGTGAACTTAGTCTTGCAGTATTGACTGTGAATACTATGTATGGTGAAGCATATTGACTGGATAAAGGAGTACATAAAGGCATTGCTTGCATGAAGTTGGCTTTTCTGTCAAAACAAACAGAAAGTGTCATTCTAGAGATGGAGAAACTATTAACAATGTGGATAGAAGACCAGATTAGGAGAATATTCTTTTGAGCTTGATGAGAAATAAAGCCAAGGCTCAAACCTTCTTTGAAGAGTTAAAGGTGGGGAAGGGGCAACATACTACACACCTGTATTAACTTTACTGTATAGTAATGTGCATAATCACCAATTTTGCCTTTCATTTCATAGTTCTATTTATCATGGTGCAGTATTTAATATGTCTTCATTTTTGTATACTTTATGACTTGCAAAAGGTAACATTTTGTGTTTGCCTATATTATATAGGCTAAGTGAAGTAGGTGGGTAAAGGCAAATTCACTGAAATAAAAATCACCTTATATAATAAAGCAAGAACTGTTTGTAGTTTATAGCTTTGATTGCTTAATTGATCAACTCATTGGTGAAGTCAGGGCCCTCTAAAATTATTGAGGTAAAGGTATAAAATACACCCCCTCATTAGAATCATTAGAACTGGAAGGAAGAGGCCAGAGTCAGCGCCCCCCCCCCCCATTATATTTCCTGTTTTATATACAAGGAAAATGAGGCACAGAGAGTTTATATGACTTGTCCAAGTTTCTACAAGTTCTTAAATTCTATATTCTTAGTACTACTTTAACCTTTGACCACCTTGTAGTAAGGTATTTAAATGTGTACTGTTAATTTAGTTAGTTTGTGACTACCCACAAGTCACCATGATAAAATGGTGACCTCCTAAAGGGTAGTGATCATGGCTTTCTTTTCTTTTGTAATCCTTCACAGTATCAATCAATGTTTTGCATTCAGTTGTGTTTCATAAATATTAGGTACCTGAAAGTAATTGCAAACAAAATAGGTCTCTAACAATTAAAGAATAACACGCAAATGAACACGCAAATGTGTGTATACATATATAAATATGTGTGTATGTGTGCATACACACATATGCGGCCATACATATTATTCAAATGTAATGGACTATTATAACACAGTAAGAAATAACAGTATAAACAAATAAGAGAAACAGGATAATTTTTATGAGTTGACAGAAGGGAAATAAGGAAAAAAGATAACAATATAGATGGTTACTACAACTATGTAAATGAAGAGGAAGTAGAACACTAATTGAAGAAAAATGGTGACTATCTCCAAGATACAAAGCATGAAATGTATCTCTTCACTCACAGAAGAAAGTAAAGGAACTACTAAGGAAAAACAAATGTCTACAGTCCCAGGGGCAATTACTACATGGGATATTTTTGCTTAATTGATTTTCTTTGTCACAAAGGGAGGGTTGAATGGGGAGAGGCAAAATAACAGTAATTCATAAACAAAAGGCATCAATCAATAAAGTGGGGGGGGGAGCAGGGATTTGAAAATCTTATGCATACATGATCAGCTCACCACTAAATCCTTTTGTCTGATGGTTGTTGGGTTTGGGATTGTTGGGTTTTTTTGTTTGGTTGTTTGGTTTTTTGTTTGGCTGTTTGTTTTTTGGTCCATAAACTGTGGAAAAACTTCTTCCTTTCCTTAAAAATGGAATGAAAGTAACCATGATTTGGTAAATTGAAATGTTATTGGATTTGAGATATGTGGTTTTATGTTTCATATATATATACATATATATATTACTTATGAATGAAGAAAGAGAGATACAGAGATATAAAGATGAACTTTCTACAGTTTAGATGATAGATGGAGATAGGAACAATATATAACCCCTTCTCCCATGCTAGTTAGGCTTAGCACTTATTTAAACCATCCTCAAGTCCTGATTGGTTCAGAAAGAAAAGATTCAGTTTATTAACATCACTTCCTGATCATTTGAGTACAAAACAGTCACATTTTAGATCCTCTGGTTGTATTTTTTCTTGACTTTCCTGCCTGGAGATTAAACTTCAAAATTCTACTATAGAATTTCCTCTCAACTTAGTTTAATTTTGAAAACAGCTAAGAGGAATCAAATTTTGAGAGAGATTGAAAGTAAATTTTTCCCTTACTGGAAAAGAACAAATATAGGGGAGTAGGTAATTCAGTAGATACAGTGTCTGGCCTGGAATCAGGAAGACCTAAGTTCAAATAAAGCCCCAGACATTTGCTAACTGTGTGACCCTAAGCAAGTCACTTAACCTCTGTTTCTTCAGCTATAAAATGGTGATAATAATAACACCTATGTCCTAAATTTCTTGTGAGGATTGAATGAGATAATAATTGTAAATTTAGGACAGTGTCTGGCACTTAGAAAATACCATATAAATATTATGATGATGAAAAAAATGTGCTTTCCTCTTACTGGGACTGAATGCCTTTATATTGTTAACAGTTATAATTGCTTTCCCCAAAAGACCTACTGAAAGAACACCCATCTCAGTTTTAAGAAAGTCATAATCTATGTATGAATTCAGAAATAATTATTTGATTTTGAATGGCTTTTTGGAAATGACAACAAAGTTGAAAAAGTAGTACTCAATTCTAAATTTCTGTATGAGTATATCCATCCAGTTAAAGGGTAGGATGAGGGATCTCAACAATAAAAGAGAAACCAAGAACCATACTCAACAATAAGAGAGAAACCAAAACCATATACCTGGAATTTTAGGATTATCTAACTGTGCTGAACGAAATGTTTCAGGCTGGGTTTTTTTTTCTTTAAACATCATGTTTGAGTGGCCATGGACTTTGTGTCACATGGACTTTGTTGAGATTCTTTTGGTGCAAGTAACTAATGAAGGAACTCAAAACTATAATGCTTAATTATTCCCAAGAACCCAAGGACCTTTCTAGGATTGGTGATATTGTAAAATGTGCCAAATGAGCTCCAGTAATTTTCTGAGGACAAAGAGTAGTCCTGAACAAGTTTAAAAAGTTTCTACTCCAACTCCTAAACTATGAACTAAAAATCCCTTTTTTGAAATTTAAACTGAGGAGTCCCTGTAGAACTCAGTTTTCAGGCACCCTCTCTCATCTGCTTAAAAATGGCAGACAGAACGCATGTGCTGGCCTAGAGGGGAGTATTGTGTCTTTTTGTACCTTTTAAAATGAATATCATTGTCTACACAGGAAGAATCATCGTTTTTTCTGTAGCCCTGATATTCTTAATGTGTATACTTCTACCCTTATACTTAGTGCTGCTCCCACTTATGGTCATGACTTTAAATTGAGAGAACAACTACGAACTGAAAAAAAAATTGTCATCATCTCTCTACTCCCAGAGGGACCTGGTCATTTAGACCATGACTCAATATTTCCAAAGGAGGTTAATGAAGCTTGAGGTTTCTGGTCTTTATTTATCTCATCTTTAGTAACTTATTCAGGCAACTGTTATATAGTTTAGTTTTACTGTTGATACATTTCTGTTTTAGTTTTTCTTTTTGTCCTTTTGTTAATCTATATAAGGTTTCTTGAACATGGGAGATCAGGGTTGACTGATAATAGCCCTAAAGTCATGTAAGTGGATGTCATGAAAGTCATCTAGAGGGCCTTTTAAGAGCTTGCCACAACTTCTTTGTGAGGCTAGGGGTCTAGACACTAGGCTCTTGAGTGTAGCTGAGAGATGAAGTAAAGTGTTTCTGCTCTTGGGGAACTGATGTCCAGATGCCACAATCTTTACTAGAGCATCAGAACTGATCATAGTAATCAATATTTCTGTGAAAAGGGTAATGAGAAACTGGGATAGGAGATCATCAGATGTGCTTCTTGATTAAATCCACATAAGAGGCCACAGAGGAGTCAACTGATTTCCCTATGGATCAACTCTGCATCTCGTTAATTCCCCAAATTCCCTTCCCAGGCTATCACTCCCTCTATGTGCTTAGAGACAGGTAGGTAGTGCAGTAGATAGAGCACTGGACCTGAAGTTACAAAGACTTGAGCTCATATTTGACCTCTGAGACTTACTAGCAAGTCACATAACCACTGCCTGCCCAAGTTTTCTCATCTGTAAAATAGTGATGATAATAGCACCTTCTTCCTAAGACTGGTGTGAGGATGAAATGAAATAATATTTTAAAACACTCTGCAAACTTCAAGAACTATAAAATTGCTAGGTTTTGTTGTCATTGTTATCACTAAGAGGTGAAATATGGTGAGAGCAATATTCTGACCCCTGACATTTCGAGGTTGGCTAATTTTTCCCCCTTTAAATGTATTGAAACCATCCATGATTAGTTTTAGGGACTGAAAAGCTCAGGCTTTTGGCATAACTTCCTAGTCATCTGGAAAACAAAACAACAACTACAACCAAAAAAAAAAAAAAAGAAAAAAAGAAACCAGTCACAAGGTGCCCCAAGAGTTCTCTGATACTTGGCTGGGAAACCACAATCAGCAATTCAGGCATGGGACCTTCATGCAGGAGAATCAATCCAGGATGACCTCCATTCATATCTTTATTGAATATTCTACTCCTGCTATGGCCAAACAAATCTGCCTCTCCTCTTTCGCTACCTTTCCTTGTCCCCTCTCTCCCTCCCTCCTTTTCTTCCAATTCTTACCTGTCTTCTTCCTCTCTCTCTCTCTCTGTCTCTGTCTCTCCCCCTTTCTCCTTTTGTTTCTCCCTCCCTCCCTCTTCCTCTTTTTTCTATCTCCCCTTTTCTTGACTCCTTCCCCATCTCTCTCTTTCTTACCTTCTCACTGTCCCTCCCTCTCCCCTTCTCCTTTTCTCTCCTTCCTCCCTCTATCTCCTTCTCTCCCCTTTCTTTCCCCATTCTTCGTTCCTTCCCTCTTTTTTCCCATCCCTCCCTCTTTCTCCCTCTCTCTCCTCCACCCTTTCCCTACAAGTATCTTACATCCTTATCAAACATAAGCTATCAGGGAACTTTCCTGAGTTGGGCTTAGTCCAAAACAGATGTTATTGAGGGAGGAGTGAGAAGGGGAGGAGCAATTAAAGAGAGTTCAGGGGCCAGAAGTTAAAAAAAAGCCCTGGAGTTGTTAGGAAAACTGATGTGAGAAAGCATGAGAAATAATCAAATGAGAGAGAGGAAGGGCACTTCTTTTTAAATATTTATTCTAGGATATTGAAATACTCACATGGATCTTAACTCTAATTGATTTGATCAATGATGCAGATCAGAGTCCATCCATGGCCATGCTTGCTTATCCTGTGTAATTCTTGTCCATGTCCTCCCATAAACCCACCACAGGGGTTCTACATAATTTGTCCACTACTTAGAGTATCTGAAGTCCTGGGTCTTCTGTCTTTACACTATCACATGCTAGTCTCATCAACTCCCATGAATTCAACTAATATTTCTATTCAAATGATTTTCCAGAGCAATTTATACATTTTTATTGTCTTTCCTGAGATAGAGTCCCATATAAATAGCTGCCTTTTGACATCTCAAACTGAGCATCCTATATATTTCAAACTCAAGATGTGCAAAATAGAACTTATCTTTCCCCCAATCCTTTCTTCTTCTGAACTTCACTCTTACCATGCAAGATAACACCATCCTCTCAGTAACAATCTTGGTGGCATCCTTGATGTTCCACTTTCATGAATTCCATTACCCAACCCATTGTCAAATTGTGTTCCTTCCAACATATCCCATATGCATCCCTTTTCCTTCACTCACACAGGAATTTCTCTTAAGTCAAGCCCTCACAGTCTTTTGCCTGAGCTATTATAATTGCCTGTCTGAAATCCCTCCCTATTCCAGTCCATCTGCTACTCTGGTGCAGAGGTGATTTTTCCTAAGGTATAGGTTTGGCCATGTCATCCCTCTATTCCATACTCTCATATGATTCCCTCTAACCTCCAGGGTCAAATAAAAAGTCCTTTGTAATTTGAAGATCTTCATATGCTGACCACTTCCTACCTTTTCAATACTCTTACACTTTTCCCTTATGGAGGGGAACTTACTGTTCTCATACCACATTCTGTCTTCATCTTTGGACCTTTGTCCTCTGTCTCCTGCCTGGAATATTCTACTTCTTCACTTCTGCCTCTGAAGTTCCCTGGCTTCCTTTATGATTCAACTCAAATCCCACCTTTTCAGGAAGTGTTTCCTAGTCCTCCCCAGCTGATAGTGGTTTCCTTTCTCAAATTACCTTCTCTCTGTCTATATCTTGTATGTACCTAGTTATTTGCATGTAAATAGAATGTATGATCCTTGAGGGCAGGGACTATTTTTATCTTCCTCTGTATCCCTAGTGCTTGGCACTAAGGCACACGCCTTGGCACGTACCTATTGCAGACACAGTAAGCATTTAAGAAATACTGTTTGATTGACCTGTGAGTCAGCCAGACCACTAGTGAAGAAATCTCTTGAGGCGGGGATGGGGAAGATCTTCCCATCTCGCTCTTCCTCTTTCCTTCTGCTTCTCCCTCTCTTCCATCCTCTTCCCTCATTTTTTCCCCATCCCTCCCTTTCTTCCCTTCCTCCCTCTCCCCCTCTTTCTCTCCTCTTTTCTTGCTCTCTATCTCTCTCCCCTTTCTTTTCTTATTCCTTCTTCCTTCTCTTTCTCCATCCTTCCCTTTTTCTCCCTCTCTCCCCTCCCCCCTTTTTCTACAAGTATCTTACATTCTTCCAATATCAAACATAAGCTATCAGGGAACTTTTCTGAGTCGGGCTTTCATTTTTGTTTTGTTTTGTTTTTTGCTTTTTGGAGGGCAGCTGGAGTTAAGTAACTTGCCCAAGGTCACACGGCTAGGTTTTTTGTGTGTGTGTGTGTGTGTTAAGTGTCTGAGGCTGGATCCAAACTCAGGTCCTTCTGACTCCAGGGCCGACGCTCTACTCACAGTGCCACCTAGCCGCCCCCGGGCTTTCATTTTTGTTAAATAGACCTTAGGTCCCAACTAGTAGATTGAATCAGGCCTGCCTGCTGATCTCAACTTTGTAACATCTCTCAAATATTGTTCCTTCTCTCCCCTGACACTGCATCATTCTGGTGCAGGTGCTTATCACCTTATTCATGTACTATTGCAAGAGCCTGATGATGGGTCTCATTGCCTAGGATATCTCCCTACTTCAATCTAGCTTTCATTTAGTTGCCAAAGTGATTTTCTAAAGGCATAGTTTGGACCATAGATGACAATGCAATACCCCTAGGAGCTGCTATGAATATACATGCATATTTCCAGGATAGATTAACAAAATATAATAAACTCTCTTCCTCAAAGGCAAAAACCAAAATATTAATTTAGAACATCACTGTTAGGATACCAGGAGGTAAGACTTAGCAAGGTACTCATCACCAATTCAGGGAGCTTCTTAAGCATTCTTTCTGTTAGGCTTCCCCATAAACAAGTTTCCCTAGGCAAGTTCCTCCCTCTGTTCTGCCTAACTCTCCCCTTCTCCCTCTGCTCAGCTGCTCTATTTCAGTTTTTCTTTTGGGCAAGCTCCTCCTAACAGGCTGTATCATAGCTGTGAGCTGGGCCAGAGCTCAGAGCAGGTCACATAGGCCTATTAATGGGTGGGGAAAGATCTTCCCATTCCATTAACATTACACCATATCACCCCCAACCACCCAATAAAATCCAGTGACTCCCTCTCACCTCCAAGATCAAATACAAAATCCTTTGTTTGGCATTTAAAGCCCTTCCCCTCTCCCACACATATCTTTCCAGTCTTCTTATGTTTGACTTTCTTTTGTATGTACTCTTAAATCCAGTCACTGGGATCCTTGCTGTCCTGGAAACAAGACATTCGGTTTCTCAGCTCTTGACTTCTCTGTCTCTCCATTCCTGGAATGCTCTCCCTCCTCATCTCCATTTCCTGGATTCCTTGGCTTCCTTTAAACCCCAACTAAAATTCTGTCTTTTGCAGAAAGCCTTTCCCAACCAGTCTTAATTCTAGTGATTTCCCTCTGTACATCTTATCTTGTTATGTGGCTTGTTTATTTGCTAATTGTTTCTCCCATTAAACTATAAGTTCCTTGAGGGCAGGGACTGCCTCTTTTTGTATTCCCAAGGCTTAGCATGGTGCCTAGTACATACTAAGAACTTAATACATGCTTATTGACTGACAAGTAGAGTCCTTGGAATTATTTGAAGGTGACCCAGCCTCCTGATCCGGGAATTTAATAGGAATTAAAAAATATTTGAGACCATAAGTCAGATAAAAGTTTATGCTGAAGAACCTCTGAGTAATTAGTAGAGTAAGAAGTTTGAAGAATAGAATTTAAAATGCTAGAGACTTTTTCTAACCAGTTTGCTGAGTTGACAACTGGACTCCATAGCACAAAAGATCATGCTTCTGGTGGACACTTATAGAGAAGAAACTAGCAACATATGGTAGCCAAAAACCAGCAAATGGCAATAGAAAACTGCAGCTATGGAGCAAATATCTGGCAAATTGTCTCAGCAAATAATTATTTTTTATATTACCATCAGAAGACATTAGCAGTTTCATAGTACTGGATACATGCACAATGTTGGCCAAATGAGTATTCCCCTGAGTATATGTTCACTGGACACAACTGATATTCCCTGCTATGCGTTTCCTTCCCAACTGAGGGTGCTACAAACTATGGAAAAGTATCGTCCTGTATGTACAAGAATAAATTTTAATGTTACTTCTTTCTCTATGTTGTTTGATTAAATGCATTTTACTTTGAATTACTATTTTCTCTGATTGTTCTAGTAAGAAGGAGATATATAACCGTGGGCTTCTGACTTCTGGTTCTGAGTAAATTCTGACCCACAAAGTTCTTCAGATCTAATTTAATTTTCTGTGGATAGAAGTGTGAGGGTACATGTCAAATAGTGGGAGCACAGCAAAGTAGAAAGAAACCACAACTTCATATCATTTAAACTGATCCTAACTCCTGGCTATATGACTAACTAAATATTTGAGTTGGGGCAAGTCACCTCACCTCTTTTCTGGTCATTAATTAATTATTTTTTGGTCTTTTTGAAGGGGGGAAAGCAGGGCAATTGGCGTTTTGTGACTTGCCCAAGGTCACAATTGCTAGTAAGTGTTAAGTGTCTGAGGCTGGATTTGACCTCAGGTCCTCCTGATTCCAGACCTGGTGATCTATTCACTGTGCCACCTAGCTGCCCCTTCTGGTCATTAATTTCCTGATATAATGCTTATATTAATCACCACCCTGCTGTGGTGAGGATTCAGGCAGATGATGTACATGAAAGTTCATTGTGACTGAAAAATGCTACAAAATTGGAATTCACAGAGACTGTGAAGAAAGCATGATATGATAACTAAAAAGATTACTGAACTTAGAAACCTGAGTTTGGATCCTTGCTCTTATACCAAACTGATGGTATGACTACAGGCAAATCCCTTAATCTTTATGAGACTCAGATTCCTTATCTGTGCCACTGGACTGATGATGATGATGATGATGATGACGACTATAGCATCAATTGAAAGCTTTTACATAGCACTTTTAAGGTTTACAAAGTGCTTTACAAACATTGTTTCCTTTTCCCCCTCCTTCACAACAAGCCTGGGAAGTAGGCAATCTTATTATGCCCATTTTACAATGAGAGAACTGAAGCAGGCAGAATTTGTGACTTGTCCTGGATCACATAGCTAGTAAGGATGTGAGGCAGGATTTAAATTCAGGTCTTCCTGACTCCAGGTCAAACACTCTATCCAGTACTCTACCTGCTTCCCAGGGTTGTTGTGGAAAACGTTTTGCAAACCTTAAAGTGATATATAAATGTATTGTTCTTATTAGCAGTCACTTATAGTGTCTTACATACTAGCTGATCATAAGATTTCTCACAACTGGATCTCATTCCATGATCCCAATATCTTCATTCCTTAAAACTTGCTGATAAATGATGAGCCTATTCAAGTTTAAATTCCCCTTCATTCACTGGAGCTGTGGGATATCACTCCTGGGTCTTTGTCCTGTTTTTAATGTAATTTGAGTTGTCATGCCAAGCACAATTTTAGGACTTTTGTTTTACCTTTCTTTACCTTGTTCCATTGTTTCTAAACAAGTCACTTTAGCCCCCTTGGTACACAAACACACATACATATATGTACATACATAGGCACATCCACAAAATACATGCACACATGTATCTCACTGCCAAACCACCACCTCCACTAAATAGCTCCTTTAAAACTAGCCCTAGTAGATACTGTTCATTCAAGAGAAAAAAATTCCCTTTACCTCTTGAGTCTCAGAGTCCCCATTGGATTTGAAATGGCAATGATCTGTTAATTTGAGAAAATGGCATTTCCCTGCTTTACTTCACAAGCTCTTAAGACATAAGAGGTATCTCTTTCCCACTGATAGCCACCTCCTTTTGTTTTCTAGCATTATTGGAACTGACCTGGCATGGATCACTGGGTAAGCAGGCAATCTTAAACACTTCTCATATAAATTACCAGTTCCTCTGCAAGTGCCATTGCTCACAGGGTAATACACCATTTTACAACTCAGATAGCAAAGTCACTTCGTTCTACTGGGTTCCATAGCCCCCAGGAAATGAACAGACAAAAAGATGGATTGGACATGTGAACAGTGGAAATTTACAATCTTCTCAATCAGGGGTAAGGCATAGGGGAGACAATTTGGTTTTTTCTCCTCATCCTTTGTCACATATTGCTTGGCTCAAATATAACCAATCAAAATAAATAAAAATACATGTCTCCATTTGTGTATTTTGAGGACACTGCATAAAGGGAGAAAATTATAAAGAAAATACAATTTTCCCATTATAAAAGAAAATTGAAGCTATGTTTTGTTTTCTAGAAATATTAAATAGATATGATTGATTAAATTTCTATGCAAATCCAGTTTCCAGTTTAATATTCATATACAAGGTTCACTGGGTTAATAATGATGGCCACATTTCTCAAGGAGAATTTTTGTTATTTTGGTTTTTTTCCCATGAACTCTAACTACAAGGTGTGTTTTTACTGTCAGTTGACTCTGATCAGGACATGCAGTATTGTATTTCAGGTTGGGGCTCTGTAAAACCCTGGAACTTTCTTTGAAGTTAAACAGTGTCAATCTGTTTCCATGTCTGAATAACTCTGTGAAGAGCCTGCCTGACCCAAGTCAACCCATTGAAACATACTATTTTGCCATAATTGATGTTCCAAACGAATGTCCTTTCATAATAAAATGTGCTAGAAAACAAAACAGCTTCTCATCCAGTGCAAGTTGCATCATAATTAAATTTTATTTTATCCCATCGAGGCATGCTAAATGTTGAGCAAAATATAATTTTAAGTAATTTGTTTGTATTCTTATCTGTAGGAGTTGGAAATTAACAGCGTTGCTAGTTTGCGTTTACTGTTAAGCCTGGAGAGCAGAGAGATTGCTTTGCAAACATTACAGTTATTATGTCTGCAGTTGGTACTCTTTGTATAAATTATTGATCAGCCAGCTTATTTTTCTTTCTGCTTAATGGATATTATAGCATAGCCGTTTACAACGCTATAGTTAAGGTTGTGTCAGCACTTCCATTATAATAAACCCTCTGTTACAGGGGTTTATAACTTGCTGTAAAAATTTGCTCTGGGCTGAAACTTGACATACAAGATCTCAGCCTAGAAGGTAGTGATTGTTGTTCTTTTAACTTTTTAAAAAATCTCTTTGGCTGGTGGGGGTAGTGTAATAAATAAATAACCACTTTACTGTTTTCTAGCAGTCTTTTACATTCCTTTAACTGACTTCAAATGGAACAAATTATATAGGATAGATTGTTGTACCAGGAACCAGACCCTCCCTTTTCTATTTAATAAAGAAGAAAGAGACTCCATATTAATAAGTTTAAGAACCAGACACTATTTAACAGAAACTTTTATGAACAGTTGGGATGAATTTTAATGTAACATTACATAAGAATCTATTAGTTCATATTTTTTCATTAAGCATGCATTTATATAACAGACTAAACAACTTCTCTCTCCAGGGTAATTATGTATCTTTTAGGCAAATTATATACATTTTATCACTATGCCCTATGTCACATATTTGTGTAATACACACATATGCTATTGTGAAGGAAATCTGACAGATCCCAATATATGTAAAAAGAAGCATTACAATTTGTGTCATGAATTACAAAATAGGGGGGTTTTAAAATACAGGTTGACATTCTGACCTTACTTCACTCTGCTGGGTCATTCTTTTCACACAATGGCTTGCTTTAAAGATGAAGAAGGGCTTTAGTTTCAATTTCAGTTCCTAGAACTGTTTCTTCCCAACTTTTAACCTTATCTAAGCATGTTTGCTTTGATATTAAAATTTGCCTGAACAACTTTTATTACATATTTGGCAGATGGAATTATACAGCCCTTACATTGTGGAAACACTAATGATAATAAAGTACAATTAAATAATCATAAGGAGTTGATCAGCGGATAAAGCAAAGATGCTGTTTAGTCGTAAAAAGTTGTCTAGAATAATTTTTTGTCACACTTTTCCCTTTTGGTTTTACATTCTTAATATGCACAGGCAAAAATGACCTGATCTGACCACTATTATCATCACTCAGTCAGGAAAAATGTGTGTGTGTGTGTGTGTGTGTGTGTGTGTGTGTGTGTGTGTGTGTGTGGAAGATGAGAAGGTAAATTTGGGATGCTTCTCTGCCAGAAGTGTCTATGTAAAAATTGAAGGTCCATAGAGACCCATTTTATGAGCCTTTAGTTCCAAGAATTGTAGAGTTAGGGTTTCTACCTATACATACTATATATCCATTTGCTGACTGTAAAGCAAACATAGTATTAGTTACATTAGTTAACTTCCTTATTAAGCTCTTAATAGAATGCGCTCTGCAAGTTGCTAGTTATCTTAAGGAGTTTTCACCTTTGGTTTCCCCAATTTCCTCCTTTGGGGCAACTTGGGGGTATTTATAGCTAAACTGTCAGTGGTCTGAGAGAGAATACACCAGGGAGATAAAAGTCTTCCACTTGCTATTAGTGGTGGGGACTGGGGGGGAGGGGGAAAGTGAAGAGGAGACTGACCGGAGGTTGATCGGCGGAGGTAGGGAGCAGGGCAAAAAACCGAGGGTGAGAGACAGAAAGCTAAGAGTCTTTTGTTTAAATTACTGGAGTTTATCAGTGAAGCTGATTGGTGAGGCAGTGTGTCTAAGTTAAAAAGGCTTGGGAGAGTTACTTGGCATAATTTCTCCGTCTTCAATGATTTACTACTGAAGTGCAAACATCAATTTTGGACTCTCTCCTGAGAAACATTTAACAAAGCCAATGAACTACTGGTACCCTGATACCATTCTGGATTTGCCAAACTTCAATAGTTGTTTAATAAACCTTGCTTGAAGTTTATAGCTGGTTATGCTTTTTCTCCCTGTTTAAGAAACAGGTTCATAAGTAAATATGCAATTCCAGGAACAGAGATGTGAAAAAGGGTCTTCCTCTTTACCCTCCATTGTGATATATCTTCGAATTGTTCAGAAGTGCACCCTATTGTTCAAGCTATTTGTGCCGGGTGTGCTAATGCACTCTTTGATTGAGTGAATTAGCAGTCATAACAATCTGGCAGTCTGGCCATAGAAGTGTGCTCAAATTGATTTGTGTTATGGCTGGACTGGAAAATCTAGTGTTAGTTCTTTTTTGCCCTGGGGCACTGTTTGTACCAAACTCCACTTTTCATTTAATTTTCCAATAGATTTCGAAAGACTGAAATGTTTGCGATCAACATTTGATCCACTTGCATTATTTTTTAAAAAAAATCCTGTAAGTAATTTCAGATTCCAAAAACCTTGCTTTCAATTAGGGTAAACATAATTAGAGTGATGTCGTGATTGGAATGGTAAATCTCCCTTTGTATCTATTAAGCATGTTATCTTGTCCTGTCACTGAAAGGAATCCAGTTTGTGTTTGTATTGTGTATTTCTGTGTGCTGGCTTGACTCAAATACAACTGCGGTGGAAGAAAGACAGAAAAAAAAAATGATAGTTATGAATCCTTTCTTGCAACTCCAGCATCTAGTGTCAGTCATCTGACCTCTAAACTGTATCAGTTTCACTTAATGGTGTTATCAACAGTGAATCTAAGTGTTTTCAAGAAATATTCAGATCTTCAAGAAATACGTCCTTGGTGCACATTGACTTTGTTATACAATCATTTGATTTTTTTTTTTATGATCTAGGAAAGATACAATTTCAGTCCTCCCCCCCCCCCTCAGATTTACAGGTAGTTCCAATGGACCTATACACATGTACCTGTACATGTGTGTATTAGATGTATATTAAAACCTGAGGTTGAAATGAAATTATTTACCCTAGTTTTGTCAAAATTTGTATCTTTCTTACAATACTCTGCTTTTCAGTCATTTGTTAGAATTACAATTCAGCATGAATAAACTTTAAAAACGAGTACTGATCTCAGGGAAAGCTTTATGAAATGATTTAGTCACTTTCCCCACTTGAGAGATCAGTGAACAATATAGATCAAAAGATAAAGAAAGGATGAAATATAATAATATATTGGTGTATTTCTCTAAGGGGAAAAAAGGCAAAATAAATCCAGATGGAATTCATGTTTTAGAACTTAAGTATAAACACCAGTATCAATTCAAAGAATGTCTTTCTATCCCTACGGCACTCTTTTCTATCTTATGTTCTGAAGGTGTGCTGTTATGTTTTCTTTTCTCTGTAGACCTCTTTCTTTGTCACTGTCCTTTGGAAACCAAAAGGCTGTGCCCTGTACAGGACTAGAGTGCCTGGAGTCTGTCATTCAGGAGGTATTCACTGAGACTTGAAGAGCAACAGCTACTGTACACTTTCTGACTATATCTTTCAACATTATAGCGAGTCTCCTCACTGGATTTCATAAAGCAATGAACTCTAGTCGTGTGTGTGTTTGTGTTGTTTGTTTGTTTGTTAAGTAATAGACTACAAGACCTATCAGTTAGTTTACTGTTGGTGTAGGTTCTCATTCACACAGAAATGGTCCCTAGGGACTGTGGGGTAGGGTGGGAGGAGAAAGGGAGGAGGAAGGATAGTGGGAGGAAAAAGAATACCTGCCCTCAACAGTTACATGAGTGCAAGAGAAGCTCAGCTTCAAACAATATCCTAGGAAAGAAATTAAAGACTTCTTAATTAGTGCAGCAATTAAGCTTTCTTGGTAGCATTTTAATCAGCACAGGCCCTATCAAAGGACAAACAGAACAATTTGCAGGTCTTTGAATTTTAAACAGTCTTATTGATTTCAGCACAATAAGTCTTCACTTGACACAGGGAAAATTTTCATATATCAGTGACTGTACTTTGAGCTTAGAGGAAGGGAAGATGGAGGAAGAGCATTTGAAATGACCTGACATGTAAAACAAACAAACAGCTAAAAATACTTTGAAAAGCTAAAGGTGAGAGGGAGAAAGGGGTAAATTCAAGTCCTTCTTAGATTGATACTTTTTCGGAAGGGCAATTGAAACTTGCTGAATTGTTCTTAAACATTTCCTAAGCAAGACACTTTGAAGATACTTATATCCTTACATAAATTTTTTTTAAATTTTCATTATGTTTAATTCCTAATGCTATTGTTCAATTAAACAAACACTACAATGATGAACCTTTTTAAATTATGGTTTTCTTCCAAGTGAAAGAAGACCTGAAGATTTTCTGTCTCAGAAGAACTCATTTAGAAGGGACAAGCTCCATAATACCCTACTCTATAATGTAAGCACGTGTTGTGGGGCACAGCTTCCCCCTCAACATCATGGGTCCTCTTAGAAGTTAAGGTGGAATGGTGACATAATTGAGGGTCATGCTCTAGCTGCAATAGTTGCCTTGCTTGTATGTTACAGGAATGTGGCATGGTTGTGTATGCATGGTACTCTGAGTTAATGTGGGAAACCAGAGGGGGTAAGGGCAGCTTTTCAACACTTGTTTTGCATTGTTCTCATTTATGGGTAGAAAATTCAAAATGATAGAACTGTGGTCTAACATTTTTCAAAGTAGCTGAAGTTTTTATGGCAACATCAAGCTGTGCCATTATAATTAAAGTTGTGTTTGCATTCCCAATATAAAATCAGTTTTACTGGGGTTTGTAACTTTTCTTCTCCTGTTGAATATAAAATCTTCATTAAAATATATTTTAAAATAAGCAGGTCCTTACTACTTTTTATATTTTTGTTTATGTGCACATATGTGCATATATACATACTCACATTGGTATAAGAATTTATTAGATAGAGACACCTTTGATAACCAAAAAAGAATTTCAACTTTTTAAAAAGATAGCTGAAGTTTGACACCAGGTAGGACAAACGGTCGTCTATAAATTTAAGATATTCTAGAAAATGTTGTATTTGTTTTCCTTCCATGATGTGGACCAAAATTCTGGTGAAATAAGGTACCTTTTAGGATAGACATGAGTAGATTTTTGATATGGCTATATTTTTCAATGCTTTTATATTCCATCAATCAACAACAAACAACAAATTTCCAATGAAGTAGAATAAGAAGAAAATATATAATTTTAACTAAAAAAGGATAGAAATTTAAGTGTAAAATTCAACAGTGTGGACCTACAGCTCTCAAAATACATCCAAAACTATAATTTCTGTCAGATATGTAATGCATCATTTCACACCTTGCAAAATTAGATACTGCGCATGTGTAGACAAAGCCTAATTATTCAAGATCCACGGAGATATAGACAGAGGATTACATTCTGACTTATGCTATTTTAAATCACCTGTTGGTCGGAGACCCTTTAAATACCTAAATGCAACAGGTTAGGTGAATATAAGAATAAGAAGAATTAAAAAGGTGATTGAGAACAATTCTACCAGTTAATTTTTATATATCTCCACTTTGTCTTTTCAGGTCTGCTAATTGGGGGTGTGTATGTGTGTGTGTGTGACTGTGTGTGTGTGTTGTGGAGTGTAATTTCTTAAGCACCTTTTAGAATAGAAAGGATATTCCCATAGAATGAGTTAATTTTCGAAAATTATAAGTTAAAAAAGTCCTGTATCACACCATAGGAGAAAGTCTTTTGTCTTTTTTTTTTTTAAATAGAGTAACAGCTTTTTGTTGTTAACATTCACTTGAATTTATAACAGTTTTAGAGCCATAAAGTAAATAAGTGTGTATTGCTTTATATTTAGCTGGCCATTCCTTTTTGAAGTCAGAGGATATTACATATATTTTTGACTGGAAAGGAAACGTAGCTAATCTGTGTAAGAACCACATCGAGAATATCTTTTCATTTTCTTTTCCCCCTATAATCGACTGAAATACAGAACAGATAAAAAGAACATCTGCTATTACTATGTTAGCAATTTAGATGTCTGATTTCTTCCAACTTTCAGGCTGTGATCTGTACTTACTAACAGAGCTAAAAAAAAATACGTACTCACACAAATAAGTAATCGAACAAACGAATGAATTAAAATCACACGTTTGTATTTGCATAGGAACTTTCCCTAAAGTAAACTAATAGCAAATGCAAATTTTCATAAAGATGTATGGAAGAAGAAAGTGTATGTAGGTTTTCCGTTTATACCTGATTTTCTTAAAAATCACTTTAATACGTCATAATTCCTAAAAGAAACTGTTCAAAGTGCTTTTGTTCGTCTTTAAGTTGACAGGAGATTGCTTAGATGCGTTTGGAAAATTACACGTCGTCGCGGATGAGATGAAATATGAAACATGTAATCTAACGGTAGTATTAAAAGAAAAGATGATGATCTCCCTTTCCTTTTTAGTCCCCCCTCCCATTCCTCGCCCCCCCCCCGCCCCACCGCGCCGTCTAAGTCGCTCTCTCTTCCCCTCCCTCCCCTCCCACAATGTCTCTCCTCACCCTTTTTCTCCTCCCTCCCTCTCTTTCTCGTACTCTCGTTCTCTTTCTCAGTATCTCTCGCTCAGTCTGTGTTTCTTTGCTCCGGGTTCCTGGTTGGATAATTTGGGTTAATACTAGTGAGTGAGGTTTTTGTGGCTTCAAAGGGTATTTCAAGTTTCCGGAGCTCCTCCCCTCTGCACCGTGTGACAACAACAACTCGTCCAGAGAGCAGCCAGCACTTTTCAGCTCATTTTCTCTCTGTCATTCCCCTCTCAATCTTTGATCAATGTACTTGCCAGAGAGAACCGAAGTCCTTCAAACCTCCTCTTTTTCACCTTCATCCTTAACTTTGTGCTAGAGCAGGACCCAAAAAAACAATAGCCAACCCTCCCCCACTCCCTCCCTCCCCCTAAAAAAAATTCAGCCCCCAATCCCAGCCCCCGGAGAGGACTACTCATTTCGACTTGCGGGACACTTTTGTGCGTGTCTCTCCTGCTTCTCGCTCTTACCCCTCTGCCCTTCATTCTCCCTTTTCTTTCTCTCTTTTTTTCCCTCGTGTTTCTCTCTTTCCCCCTCTTTATCTTTCTGGGGATTTTGCATTATCTCGTTCTTTCCCCCCCTTTCCTTCCCCTCCCCCTGGTGTGTGGCAACTTTTTCCACCCCCCAATCTCCTTCTTCTTCTCTTATATGTCACCATGGCCGTGCCGGCTGCTTTGATCCCTCCGACCCAGCTGGTCCCCCCGCAACCTCCGATCTCCACTTCTGCCTCCTCCTCCTGCACCACCACCTCCACGTCCTCGGCGACCTCCTCTCCGGGTCCCTCCATCGGTCCCCCGGCGTCTTCAGGGCCAACCCTCTTCCGACCTGAGCCCATCGCGGCGGCAGCGGCAGCGGCAGCGGCGGCGGCGGCAGCGGCGGCGGCGGCGGCCACGGTCACCTCCACCAGCGGCGGCGGCGGCGGAGGCAGCGGCGGCGGCGGCGGCGGTGGCGGCGGCGGCGGCTGCACCAGCAGCAACGGAGGAGGCGGCGGCGGTGGCAACTGCAACCCCAGCCTGGTCACCGCCAACAGTAGCAGCAGCAACAGCAGCAGCAGCAGTAGCAACACTGGCAGCGGCGGCGGAGGCACCTCCAACCCCAGCCTCAACGTGAGCACCGCCAGCTGCGGCAGCAGCAGCAGCAGCAGTAGCAGCAGCAGCAGTAGCAGCAGCAGCAGCAGCAGCAGTAGCAGCAGCAGCAGCAGCAGCAGCTGCGGCAACCTCCCGGGGAAACCCGTGTATTCGACCCCTTCCCCAGTGGAGAACACTCCCCAGAATAATGAGTGCAAAATGGTGGATCTGAGGGGGGCCAAAGTGGCTTCCTTCACGGTGGAGGGCTGCGAGCTAATCTGCCTGCCCCAGGCTTTTGACCTGTTCCTAAAGCACTTGGTCGGGGGCTTGCACACTGTCTACACCAAGCTGAAGCGGTTGGAGATCACACCGGTGGTGTGCAATGTGGAACAGGTTCGCATCCTGAGGGGACTAGGGGCTATCCAGCCCGGGGTGAACCGCTGCAAACTCATCTCCAGGAAGGATTTCGAGACGCTCTACAATGACTGCACCAATGCAAGGTAAAGGGGGGGGGGTATCCTCTAAAACCCAACTCGCTCTTCTCCACCCACCTCCGCCCCCCTCTTTCTCGCCTTTCAGCCCTGTGCAGCCTCAAAGAACCTGGGCAATCAACGATCCTTTCTTTCCTTTCAGTAGTATTGTTGACAAACATGACCAAACTGAACCTCTTCCAGCCTCTCCTGAGAAGTTGGAGAAGCCATCACATCCATCCTGTACTTACTTTCCCCCTTTTCCTTCTCTTCCCGGTACCATGCCCTCTCTACTTACCAGTAAATGTTAAACTCTCGCGGGTTGGAGCAGGGGAGGAGGGGAAGTGAGTGCTTTGATTGTTGAGGGACTTGGGAGAAAGGGAAGAACTGAGAGGAAGGAGTGTGTGTGTGTGGGGGGGGGAATAAAGGAGCGTGGAGAACACTGAATCTTGGGGTGAAACACATTCCTTCTGCCAGTTTGTCCAAACCTGAGAATACCTACCTTGTCCCACCTCTGCCCTCCCACCGCGTGGGGTGAGGCATGCGATGCTAGGACCCTCCAAAGCCAGGCACTCTGGAGTGCGAATCTCACTGAAGTGTGATTTCTATTTGTTATGGAGCGTGTTTCCAGCGGGTGATTAAGATGAGGTCGGGGGAGGTTGTGAAAGGGAAACAGGGTAGGGGGATGCCGAATCTGACTCCTTGCTGCAGGTCTTCCAGGCAAGCAAATGGCCTGGGGGTGGGGGTGGGGTGGTGGAAAGATGGGCTCCGGAGTAAGGGGTGAGGATGCCGGAGTAGAAGCGTGTCTCCCTCCCTTTGGGGAAGCTAAGGAAATGTCGTCCCGGGATAGCACTTCAAAGTCTAGGGGCACACTTTTGGCGTCTGAGAATTGGCCTAGTAATTGAACTATCAGTGTCCCATTTCTCTAGGGTGAATTTAGCTACAGCATATAAAGGGGAGGAGAGAGAGGAGACAAGACCCATATTGTGTGTGTGTGTGTGTGTGTGTGTGTGTGTGTGTGTGTGTGTGTGTGCGCGCGCGCGCGTGTGCGTATGTGTGTATATGTGTGTGTGCGCGCGCGCGCGTGCGCGCGTTCAAGGGATGGTAAGAAAGGAAGGAAAGTGGTAGGAAAGTGAGGCTATTGCCATGGGCCAAAAAAGAGTCAGCAGGCAGTTTCCCTTCTGGTGGAGTGGAGTTCGAGACATAGAGGCTAAACTGAGTTGGGGAGAGAAGAAAGATGCCAGGTCCCTGCTCTTTTCTGAGGTCTGTGACTCAGTGGAGAAGCAGGTGCGGGAGTTGGGCTGGGAAGCTAAAGTGAGAGGGCTCAAAGGTGCAGTCGCGTTCGCGGTAGCTGCCTGGGAACAGAGGAGTGCCTTGGGATGTATTAGCCACCGGTCCAGTTCCAGAGCTGTGTCGCTTTACAATGTCTGCGTGCTCTCGGAGGGGCAGGATTGTACCGGGAGGGGGCGGGAGAGGGGCAGCTTTTAGGGATCTGGGAGACTGTAAGATCCCGGATCGTTTTTTCAAACCCTTTGCCACCACACACACACACACACACACACACACACACACACACACACACACACACACACACATATAGACACCCCCCCCCCCCCGCCACTCTAGCTCATCTTTTGCCCCCCACACAGGAAAAATGGAGCAAAAGTTAAAACCTAGAACAAGATGGAAAGGGTGTACTGAAAGTTAGAGCTTCGTTTAGAGATAGGAAGGACAAAAGAGGAGGGAATACTCGCACAACTTTCCTAGGAAAATCAAATGCTATTGAAATAAACGTGAAGACAAGAACAGAGAGGGCTCTGTCTCCACATGTAGCTGATTAGGACTTAGGACGATGGGCTGGGCTGGGAGTGAAGGTAAGAGTTAATTTTGGAAGTAACCAGAAAGGAAGAGCTCTCCTGTTGTCCGAAGGAATGAGAACCAGATTCACACAGACTGTCAGACTTTCATTTTAGCTGGCCACCTTTAGGGTAGTGATAAAACTCAAAAGACAAGAACCTTGCTGGGGGTGGTATGGGGGAGGGAGGGTACACTTAGCAAACTGAGAGCAGATACTTTCAGGTAGTTACTTGGTAATCAATAGACAGGTCATGAATGAGCTGCTAAATTAAAAAAGATTCAGTTGCAACATGTAAGAGCAAAGCCTCTTTCTCCGCTCCCCCTTTTACTTTTATATTTTTTAATAAGACGTTCCTTATTCTATTTGGTTCTATAAACTTATCTGGGTGAGTCTAAAGAACAGGTGGCAGTTAAAGGATTGAAATGGGGGCTAGGGATAAGGAAAAGCCTTCACTGGAATAATATTTAATGATGAATGACCAGGAGAGAAACATTTAGCAAGAACTTATAGATATAATTTTTGTGGCTACTGATTTTCATAATATTACTGGATTCATAAGAGTATGAATCTCTTAAAGTTTTGAAAGAATGACAATTTTTATTTGAAGGATGCTTAGAGATAGAGGATCAAATTGTAGTTACTTCTTTGCAGGTACATTTTCTTTTAAAGTAAATCTTATTGTTGAAAGTTCAGTATAATTCTATTCAGTAAACAAACAGCAAGTCTTAAGTTCTTTCTCTGTGTTACTCACAGCACAAACTGTACCAGTAAATCAAAGGTCATTTCCCATTAAATCTTGGTTAAGAACATTTTTATTATAATATAAAATGATAAATATGCCATTTAAACTACTCACTTAAATAATTATGTTTTTCTAGTTTTCTTAAATTTTGTTAGAGTTACAAACCAAAGTCTTTGTTGAATTATGACCTATTAAAAACAAACAAACAATAACCTAGGTCAAAATATTCTAAGAGTTTCTACAGAGGTTAAGGATGATTCTTAAGTTTATCATCAGAATGATTCAGTGTGCTTTAAAAGATAGATGCTCCAGAATTGAAAGACAAGTTCAATCCATTAGACCACATCTTTAATTCTACTTACCACTTCAAAAATATCTTATCATCACCGTGATTATACTGTTGTCATCTGGTAGTAATACTTTAGTTTGCAATTAAATGTGATGTTCCACCTAGCTTTCTCAGTTTCTTTTCAGTTTTAAGATGCATTGGTTGCCTCCCTTGATGCATTTTGATCTCTTGCTTTAACATCATCCTTTGCTCAAATTAATGTCTGCAGCATACAAGCTCCGTCATAAGATATTTTGCTACATATAACTGAGATTTCCTAATTCAACCAGGGATTCCAGAGCTTGGAGGTCTAGGGCTGGGGCATGCAATGCTTTATTTATTTTGCCACAATATGCAATCAGAACTGTAACAGTATATTATTTAAAACCAATATGATATTATGTTTCCTCTGAAAAACTTTGAAAGAAGTAAGCACAATTTCTCGTATCTAAAGTTTCAAAACTAAAATAACTCTTCCCCCCCCAAAAAAAAAAGAAAAAGAAAAGGTAGTTTAGCACCTTTACAGTAGAAGAATTAATTTCCTTGGCTTGGACACATTTTACTCATCTGGATTTTAGTTCTTTTGTTCCTTGTCCCTTATGTTTACTAAAAAGAAAAGAAAATGCAAAGGAAGAAAAACACAGGTCAAAAAAGACTGCATTAGAAGGTAAATTAAAAATGAAATAATGTCTGTTCTTCTAATCTCAATGTTCACAGCCTTTTATAGAAGCAAATGTAGTTACCTATTGCTATAACCTGGAAGATATTCCTAGTATTCATATGGGTAAACTGAGGAATCGCAATGTTAATTAACTTACTCAAAGTCATTCCACAAGTTATTAAGAAATTTTGAAGGGAATAGGATTAATTTCTTTGGTTCGACTACTAGTGTGGTGTTTCTTAATAGCCAAGTAAATGTTCAGTCAGTTTGTTATTACTATTAAAAACAAAACCAAAAAAAGATGAAAAGGAGGATATCAAGAGGAAATCACCTGTAGGTTAACCAGAGCTTACATAAAGACTTCAACATGGGATGGGGGACAAGGGGTGTAGAAAATGCAGGAAAATACATTTAGAAGTTGTCAAAGGACAAAAGCAGACCTTGATCAGTTTCCTCCAATTATTTATTAAACTAAACATTAGATGAATGAACTTGGCTGTTGCAAGGGAGGTCAGTTAATGAACTAGTAACCATTACAAACAAAGTAAGCTGTAAGTAAATCACTTATTTGTAGATCTGAGTTAGAAATGTGTCTTACATATATTCATATCATATAGAAAAGTCTTTATTCCCTTTCAGATAAAATTCTGATTTCCCTGGGTCTTGGTTGCTTTGAGTTTTTAATTTGTTTTCCCTAACAACAGATTATGATTCAGGGTACTTAGAACACACGAGTTGCTGAAGTTGGACTAAAAGATTTCACTTCCTTGAGTAGATTGAGTGTGTGTGCACTTCTGTTCAAGCCTTTCACTTTTTAAAATTTGTAGATGATATATATTTATAGTGCTGTATCTATCGATGAAATATTACTCTATCTCTTCATTGTTTTATCTTATGGGTAGATTCAGCGAATGGTTGACAAAGTGAAAGATTTCCCAATACTATATTACTTTAAGGAAACTTTTCTTTGTAAAATCCATTATGAATTTATTTGTTTTAGAAAAAGAAATGTGAGACACTGGGAAAACATGCTTTACCTCTCAGCTTTCCTTTTTTTAGGGAGACACTACCTTTTGGCATTCTTTAATTAACTGTCCCGTTGAGACAGCAGGTATTTATTTAGGATTTTACTCTTTGATTAGCTTTCTATGTCATAGACTTGTGTTTCATTACAGAAACTTTAAAATAAAACCATTTCTCAACTCCATAATGTTTATACACACAGGTAAGCCAGTTATAGCACAAAGATAGCTTTTCCATGGACCACACTAAAAGAAAAGAGGCCAGAGTTGATAAATGTTTGTATTGCAACAGATTGATGATAGAAGTTAAGTGTAATATTTCATTTTATCAGTTTTTTATACACTGTGACTTAAGAAGATTTGTCTGGTAAATTATGAGAGAAAATCCAAGTTTAGGACCTTGCAAAACTGCTTACCATTCATTTTGATTCATATCCCTGATTGATGTTAATATACTTGGTTGTTGATACTAATTTTGTTATTGGCAGGTCTCAACCAAATATGACTATTCCAGTTTAAATTGGCTATGAAAAAAAGAGCATTCTAATCCAGGTTTTACTTTGCTCAATGAAATAATTTATCCAACTAACCCAGTAGCCTGCCTGCTGCAATATAACCCATCCTTAATGTTCAATGGGAGGTGTTACCCTACATAATGTTCTTAGTTATTCCTTTAATAGTGTTGCACATAGTTGTGGAGATGAAGGTTTACTTTCTGACCTCCACAGATTATTAGCTAATGCTCTGAAGCATGACATTTGATTACCCATAACAATATTTTACATTCTGCAGTTACAAATGTTATTAAGAACTAACTAGGAAATATGTTACCTTTTAGAATCCGAATAGAAGCAACTCAGTGTGTGTGTGTGTGTGTGTGTGTGTGTGTGTGTGTGTGTGTGTGTATACAAAAAGGGCTTACTTTGCAGGAGTTTATGCTGTATCCAGGTATTTTTTTGTCTAATTTCTTATATTAAGTGAAATGTTTGGGAAGTTACTGAGAGCAGCCACTAGCCACCATACCCCTTTAATTGTGTCACCCTATATTGATTATAGTCTTGGCTGAGTTTTAGTATAATTCACTCCTCTTTTGGCAATTCTCTGTGAACAAATTACCAGAATAGCATATTTTGCTTCATTATTATTTTTTTCATTTGATGCTTTGTTTTTGTAATATAATTTGCACTTATAAACTAATGTGCTTGATGTCATTATTTTAGCAACGATTTTGAATTATCATTTAGCATTATTTTATCTTTCCTAGTTATTTTGCTAAAATGTTCTATTCAGTTTCTTTTGTCAGTCAAGGAAATTAATAATTAAAATTGCCTTGTGTTAGCAGAATACAGTACAAGTACTATAAGATACAGTAAGAAATGAGAACCTAGCAGGTTGCGATTTGGCTTCTTTGTAATAACTATAAGAACAATCTAATTTGATTTGTCTTTTAGATAGATCCAGGTAAATCTGTATCACATTTATATATGTATATACATTTGCATATATATGTGTATATATACATATATGTATGTATATATATATGTATTAGTTTAGAACTTAGATTTAAAGATGCTAAAACTTAGTCTGCTGAATGTTCAACTTGGAAGCAGTTTTTTTTAGATTGTTCAATTAACCACAGCTACTTTTTTACACCTTGAAAGTAACAGGAAGAGTAAAATCATGTTAACTATTTGATTTTTTAAAATCTACATTTTAAAATTGTCATAATTTCATGTTTTTAAATAATACTTGCAGTTAAATATTCTATGACCTTTACATATTTCTCAGTCTTATAATGGAGATGACATACACATATACGGCTGTTCAGTTAACTTGAAAAGGTATCATCCATACTACGTGTCTAAATGCTATAACATAAATATTCAAGAGATATAATTAAAAGCCAAGAAAAACTTATATTTACTTATATTTTAGAATGTGAGTCACAGGGATTTAAAATTTTTTTACTTTTAATTTTAAATACTGCTATTGGCAACAAGAAGAGTAAATTAACACTTTGTATAAGGGGTTGATTTTTATAAGAAATAGCAAACCTAAACTGCTTTGAATCAAAGAAGAAATATACTGTACTCATACTGGAAACACTCAAACATCTGAGCATTTAAGCAGAGGTTTTATGAATAAATGTTATTCACTATATCACTTTGGCAGAGGTGTTTGATATAGTTGATAAAGTTTCCAGTGTCAGAAGTAAACTTCTTGTTTCTATTTCATTGGTGAAATATATTGCTATCTACAATTAAATGTTATCAATCATTTTAAATACAGATGTTACCGATTAGTAATATATTACATGTGTATACACACATATATACACATGTGTGTATATATATTCCACTGTGGTCTGTAAATGAACCTATTCAATTGTTAAGTGAGTTTACAATAATTGTTTTTATGTTAAGATGGGATAGGGTAAAGAGTAATATTCTCCTACTTGCAAATTCATTTTTCAAAAAGTTAACCAAGAAAGTAAAATTGCTTATTCTTCATTTTCATGGGTAACTTTGGTTATTTTTAGATGGAATTGGAGAATTTGGAAGATGATTGCTACTTTTGCTCTCACAGAAACAGTTCATGCCTAAATGACAATCTGCACAAGTAAATGTGCACACGGGTAGAAAAGGAAGTCATTCTATTTTGTCATTCAAAAGCTGGAAACCTGACCAACTTTTTGCTAAGTGATGCTCTGGATGCTCTATTTTTAGTTAAATATGGAGCACAACGTGGAGCTTAGACATAAATAAAATTGGCTGAAGCTAATGACTGAAAATGGTTTCATTTTTTAAAAATGTAACAAAACATATGTAGAGAGTGACTAAAATTATTTATTGATCTCCAATCAAGAATTTTAAAGCAGGAGCACTGATAATTTCCTGTTGTGCCACTCCACTCCAACCAGGACCTTACTCTCTGTGAAGATAAGAGGGTGTTTCAATCACAAAATTTTATTCATCTTTAGACCTTTCTAAATTGTTCTCTAAATTAGCCAAATTGCTGAATTCTGCCAACTGTGTGGCAGTTTTCTTTTCTGATCCAAATTGGCTTGGAGTTGAACTATGCTGTCAAGCTAGGTTTCCTCTGCATGTTTAAATGTATTTGAATGGAAGGAAAGTTCTTAAAAGACAACTGATTAACCAGAGAAATACATAATATTCAGTTAGCTTGCTCACCATTCCTTAGCGTATTTGCCTAGGAAGTGGCCAAAAGCATCTTGTTACCTGCTGTTTGAAAAAAGAAAAGAAAAGTTTGGAAAGGCATGCCAAAAGAAGACATTTGTTGCAACTGTAACTGCTAAAATATAGTCACAAAACTTTCCAGAAAGGATAACCATAATATATTAGTGAATAAAACACACATCTCTTATCATGAAATCAAAACTGATGGGGTAGAACAGCACAGGATAAGTATTATCTACTGTATGTATTAGAATACTTATAAAAATCTTGCATTGAATTGATACGATATATTTTGGACATGTTTAGAAACATATTGACATGTTTATGTACAAACCACAAAATTCTAGAATATTCTGTGTATTACATGGTTTGTGCTTGTATAGTAGTGTTTAATTTCTACTTTTTTTCTTGGAAAAGAGAGTTTGTAGTTAGATCATCACATAAAATAAATCTTAGTAAGAGGAATAAAGAGACATTATATAACATGACACCTAATGTAACTTAACCTTAACTTTATTTGGTGTCAAACACTTTGGAATAATATGTTTTTTCAATAAGCAAAGAAACATTTTTTCCTTTCAAGAACAAAAATAGCACAAACTAGAAAAGAAAGTATACAGCAAAAATGTCGTATTCACTTAAAATATATTGAAACACACACTGAACAGTTGATGTCATTAAGTCAGGACTTTGGTGAATGAAAAATGTAAAAAAAATCTTCCCCAAATTTCCTGGGTTACAGTCAACTTTCAAATAAAGGTGAAATGTAACATGAAAAACTTTAAAATGTTGCTTACTAAATTTTCTTTGCTGCTTACTTCCTACCACCAATTCCCATCTATTTAATTTATAATAGGTTAGCATCTCTCGTAGACATACATGAACCTTTGGTTTAATGATGATGCTTATAGAAAATAAATTATTTCAGATAAAAAATATACCCTGTACTCTATAATCAGAAGTCGAAAATATCATGTATATAATTCTTTTCTTTTTTGTGTGTGTGCTTGTATTTTAAGCTATTTTTCTAGGTTAATTCTTGGTAATACGCTTTTTTTTGCTAGAAGTAGACAATTATTGTTTAGTGCCTTTAACAAGGATACGGAAAAGCAGATATTATTAGAATACTATTCCCTTGCCTTTTCATTCATATATCTTATTCTGGGAGGTGTAGGGACGGCAACAAGTGTAAGGAGATCATCAGTGGTTCAGTGATACTGTGACCATGTTAATCTATAAATGGTCAAATGTTGCTATTTAAGTTCTTAGCCCTGACATCACCCTTCATGTTCCTGCCTAAATTACATTGAACAGACAAGGCATAGAGGCCCAGCAAGATGAAAAACATATCTTGTAATCCAATTATTATTAGTGGTAGTAATAAAGTTAATAATTGATTTAGAATGAACATTATATCAAATCCTTTTTATTTCTTAGAAGCCTCAAAAAAGTTGTAGGATGGTATTCTTCTTTTCTCATTTCGTCTCCTTCAAGTTCCAATCTTCTGGCTAAATATTAAGCTATAGCCTGGGATAGGAGAAACAACCTTGTCTCTTGAGGTATTACTACTTCTCCATCACACTGGGTGGTAATGGGGCTAAGGGTTCTGGACAAGTGATTTCTCAGTTGTGGGAAACTTGTGGTGTGGAAACTCCCTCCACCAATTTAGATTAACAAGTCATCTGAAATTTAGAATCTTAGTATTTTCGAACACCAAGAGGTTAGGTCACTTGCTTGACATCCTGTATGTGTCAGAGGAAGAACTGAATGGAGAACTTCATGATGCCAAGTACTACTTTTAATGCAATATGACAAATAGCTTTGCAAATAATATGTATGTGTATGTATACATATACACATATACATATATGTGTATATGTATACACACTAACTAGATAAATACACATATTCATACATATGAATTATATATGCTTTGGCCAATTTAATCTGTGTATAAATTTCGTGGTATATTTGTGTGTGTCTGTAAATTGTGCGATCATTGAAGCATGAAATTTAACTCCTTTCACTAGTAATATACAACCTTACACATGCCACATGAATGATAACAGTTAAACTGATTTCAGCAAGACTCTTTCATGTTGATATATTTTACAAATGAACTGTTCACATATATTCTGTTATTAGAATCAGAGTTGGAAATCTTACCTTTAAAAATTTTGAAACTCAAAACATATCACAGCAAAGGTGAAAAATCTATAATACCTATTTGACAACTTATTCAATCAATAGGCTTTGCAGGTTACGCTGTCCATAAAGTTGGCTTTACTTTTTCTTCTAAAGGTTTTCCATGCTGTACTATAATTTATAAAAACAGAAAGAATTTAGGAGAGATGAGGTACTTTAATTGTCAATAAAATGTATTTTCATTTAATATCACTGCTCTGTCCTTTCTTGATATTGTTAGATTAAGCCACTTTCAGATGTCAGATTAATTTTAGATAAAGAGGGGGTAATTTAACCTTAACTGATTTTTCAAAGTTGTTTTATATACAGTAAAAATGAATGGCTGAAAAGTCAGCATACTTTTCATTAGAGTCTTGCTTTTATAACCACCAAAATGTGTCTTTAATTTTCAATGCAAAATTACATTATAATTGAAAATAATTTTGTACTATATACATATATTATATAGCCTTAGAGTATAATCAGATGGGATTCACTATTGATAATGATAATGCCATTTCCCACCCTAACCCCCATTTCTTTTTTTTTTTTTAATATATTCATGTTAATTGTTTTCAGGATTTCCTATGCTTCAGAAAAAGAATGGCTTCTAACATAGTTAGATAAGAATAATAGGAAAAACAATTTCATAGCCTCAAAGATAACTGCTTCCTTAAAAACTTTGCCATCAATGAGATGGATGAGGGTAAGGGGTTAAATCTGCAGGTGCAGGTAAGGTGATATATATTACCATTTTATACAGTGAATTGTAATTGTCTTTGAAAACACCTGATAGTGGTTGACTTAAATTGAAATCAATTACTTTCTTAATCTTTCTAAGACATTCCTCAAGTGCTTGCATCATTGGTGAAAGTTCAGGCACCTAATGATTACAGGCAGAAAGACTCTTATGACATAGTGACTGCCTATGGGGGAAAATACATCACCTACACTAGGTGGAATTTTAAAAATGAAAACAATGAACATTAAAAGATTAATGGCATCTGCTGATTGGGTCACCTCTAATTTTGTATACACAGGAGGGAAAATACAGATGTATAATGCTTAAAGGAGATGTTATTTTTATAGAAAAAAAGAAAGGTGGAGAATGATTTTTAATTTTTTTATTATTTGGTGGGCTTTGATGCTTTTATTCTTCAGTGTTTAAGAATTCTCTGACAAGTGCATATTTTAATCAAAGATGAATATGCATCTTCTGTTCAGTTAATTTTTTTTCACTCCATCAAAGATGCATGCAGATTTGAACTTGTAACCAGGAAGAGTGCTTCCATGCTTCAAATTGCCCAAAGACCCCCAGGGATAGAAACTTGACCTGCTTTTATGAAACCATAGAATTACATTTATACAAGTTACCCCATGGGAAAGGAATGAACTGATCCCAATTCAAACCTTAATATTGGAGACTTATGGGTCAAATTTGATTTTTCTTCTCCTTAACACCTGTTTGGTTACTAAATTTAGTAACTAGATAGATTTAGAAAATTGTTTTTTAGATTATTCATGAATAACACTCCTCAATTCTGTCACTGGTACCCTTTTTTATTTTGTAGGTATGCTGATTTTCTTTTTTTGCAGCAAGACATTTAAAGTGAGTTTTTTAAATGCTATTTCTATCCATGCAAAGATACAATTGGTTTTATGGGAAAGAAAGGTTTGATGTATTTAGTTGAGTACAGCAACAATGAATTCACATTTGTGTCATTAATTTATAACTATACAAGACTCTCCTTATCAGAAATTGAAACCACTATCTCATTTTAAGTTGTCCTGCTTGTTTTTGTTTTTATTTTTTAGAATAAGAATATCTCTGTATGATTACAATCAAATCTTACTAGACTAACGAGTTTCAACAGAAATATTTTCTGTCTGGTAGAACCACAAAGTGGGATATCAGAGGTCTAGTCCTCCTCCTTATATATACTTAAAGTGGTCATGAGGATGCACTTTTTTTTTTCAGTCCTACCTAAATTCGCCTAGCAAAATAGTCCTGTGCTGGCAAAGTCACATTAAATATATTATAAAATAAGGAAGACTTTAAATCTATGTCAGTCTGATTATTTTCTAGACTTTCATTAGACAGACACTATGTTCAGAAGTCTTTAGTACATGGGAGGTTGATTATGTACTGAGGTAGAGGAATAGGGAAGCAAAAGCCCTTCTCTTCTGGCAGCTTACAAATGGTCCAGTAGGAGGACCAATGGGCAGCAAGTGTGGCACAGTTGATTAGACCACTTAGCCCTGCAAGACCTGAATTCAAATCCAGCTTTAGACACTTACTAGCTGCATGACCCTGAGCAAGTCACTTAACCTTGTTTGTCTTGGTTTTCTCATCTGTAAAATGAGTTGGAGAAGGCAATAACAAACCACTTAAGTATCTTTGCCAAGAAAACCCCAAAGAGTTGGATGTAACTGAAAGTGACTGAACAATAACAACAGGAGGACTAATGGAGACCAAGCCTTCCAGGTTTTCTTTCTTTTTCCAAAACCCACAGTCATATTTCTGATAGTACATGGAAAGTTATGTGATTAGAAGTTTGGGGCTAAAAGTGAAGAATGGATTTTTCTTAATTAAAATAAGTAAAATAATAATTTGAAAGACCATTTACTTCTGTATTGTTTAACTTCCCTAACACCAGACTGAATTAATCATTGTCTCTAATTTCCTTACAAGAATAAATCAAAGAGGATTATTGGAGTATCTCCCTAGGAAGAAATAATTTCTAGGCTTATGAAGAACATAGATAATTTTTTATGTGAAAGACCTGGAAGGTTACACTGTGTTCCTTAGGAGCTTTATAAGTCATAAACATAAATTAAAAAAAAATTGTTTTGTTTTCATTTTCCCTGCAGCCAAAACCTATTTCAGTTGTAAACTGACACCGTCAGTGAGTCTATATAACTACAACTATCTTGGCTAAGATTGAAATATGTGGTCAATTACTTAGGTCTTTCCAAATACCGGTTTGACTTTATGTTGACAGAACACCTGGGTATTTGCTGAGTTCTATATTTGCATTTTAGTGTACTAAAGTACCTCTGTACTAAGAATTCTGAGGATGGCATAGTACTTGGAAAACTATATGACAGGTCCTTCTTCTTTCATTGTGAATGAAGGAATGGGAGATGACCTCATTGCTTCAGGTTGAGAATTTATCCATCTAGTTCAGCTGGTATGGTTGTGTTTCCTTTTCACCTTAATGGCTGACTGCAGTTTTGTTTCTTTCATGTACTCCAGTGTGGCACAGTGGAAAGAGGGCTGATTTGGTGAGAGAAGACCTGAGTTTGAATCCTCACTCTGTCTTTTGCTATTTATATAATCTTGGACAAGTTACATCACTTCTCTAGCTCTCACTTTCCTAATCTGTAGAATGAGAAAGTTGGACTAGATGGTTTCCAATATCCTTTCTAGCTTTAAATGGCGAACCTGTGATAACCTATAGTATATGTGAAATACACACACACTCACATACACACACACACACACACACACACGGGTGAGACTTCAGATTAAATTTACCTTTTAAAATTCTAGTAAAGAAATAAAAAAAACCCATGAATTAATGTATGGCATTTTACATATTTTTCCCCTATGAAAGAGTTATTTTTTGCTATCAATATTAAACACAGTAGTCAAAACAGCCATTATGACTAGTTTCTTTTTTAAATATATTTACAATAATGTTCATTTTTTTAGTTAAAAATATCTTGCAAGTACTGATGTAGATATCAATAGGTAATAAAAATGGTTTTAAGATAGATTTTTTTTCTGTGAAGGCAGGATTAAGGCCTCACTTTTTCGGGACTTGAAAGCACCAACTTCACTAATTTTCAAATTGTTTAGTTCAATTTTCCATTTTGAGTTTACAAAAAAAAATTGAACCCACAGCATAGTAGATTCTCTAATTGACCTAGAGTCATTGTGCACTAACTTCCCCCCCCTTTTCTTTTTGGGAGGGGGTTAAGTGAGGGCCCATGACAGGGATGCTGTTTGTTTTTCACAAAAGTTGTTTGTGATTTCAGGTACTCCTGGGAAATCTCTTGATCAGATTCACATCTGTTCCTGTCAAAGTGGGTGCTAAGATACCGGTCACCCAGCAACCATGTCCAAGAGGGAATTGGGCCGATAATAACTTCAAAAAGGAATGACAGATGCTAGATTAGGATGAAAGACAAAACGCATGAAAAATGAGCTTGTTAGAATCAAAAAATTGTTCAAGCACCTTTATGCAAATTAAATGAATATTGAACATTTGCATGCAGTAATTTCTACTTTTTCTGTTGATTGAGAAGAAAAAGGATGGTACATTTAAAACCACAAATGTGACTTCTTCTTTTTGCCCCAATTAACATACAAAGCAGTATTCTTTTTTAAAAGAAATAAGATTAGCCATCTGGGTTCTTAGTTCTATACCATGAATATCACAATATTTTTCTAATGAGAGTAGTTCTTTTGAAAAATATTTTATCTACAAATTCATAATAATAAACAAACAGCCCTATGTAAATTAAAATTATTTTAGATTAATTCAATTCCATTTCTTTAGGAAGGATTTCAACAGTAACCTTTTCCTGTTGTCCTTGAAATTGGTTAATGTACATTAATAAAAGATCACACAAGATGAGTTCACACCAAATGCTAAGGTTTCTGATTGACTGGTCAAACAATACTGCTTTAAAATAAAATCTAGTGGATAACACTTAAAGAATGATGTAAGAAAGCTTACATAAAATAACACCATCCCAATTTCAAGGTGTTTCTTGAATATTCTATAAATTTTTCTATTGAAATGTTCATACAACAATCAGAGTTTAGAAGGCCCTGATAAAATGTTCTGATTGAGAGAGGATTCTGTGTCTTGGTTTAGCAATGCCTAATGTGGTCACGTACAGAAATTGATTTTCTTCAGAAATTAATTAATTTTTCATATCGCCCTAAGCTGCAGTTAAAAAGAGTGCATACTTGTCTGTTTTTTCCAGAAATATTGCCTAATCATATTAATACCATTGCCCCAAGGATGAAAAGATAATTGTACAAATGCATTTGGAAATATGTATCACTGAGTATTTATGATTAAATTATGCAAATGACCCAGCTCTCATCCTTTCCAGACCCAGATTGTCTAATTAGGATTGATATGCTGAATAGATGTTCCAGAATTTGAATACAAGCATGTCCAAGGAGCAGAAAATTGGAAATGACAAGGCTGAAATCCTAAGAAAACTGTCTTTCTCTTTTATACTTTGTTAATGTGGTGTTAGCAGTTGCAGTTTTTCCTTTGGCTATATTCTGACTCGTGTGTTCCTGTGAGAAACAACCCTACAAAATGAATTTAACTTTAGCAAATAATAGTTCATTTCCATTCAATAGTGATTTTTAAAATTGCGTATCTAGTCAGTCTTATAGCATTCAAAATTTCAGTTCCTTTAGACAACATAAATTAATCCCTAATTAGGCAACTGCTGTTTTTTCTGAGTGAGAGCTGGTATTATATTTCTAGTTTATAATTGCCTTTTTAAAATGTTTTCCTGCTTTCATCTTGAAACACATCTTCCTTCTATTTTCCTATAGGATATATTTTCTTGAATCTGCCTTTCATTTATCAAGCAATTAAATACACACCCTTTTAAACTTGCATGCATTTGAAACAATTGATTTGGAGGGGGGTGTTGGAAACACTACATTTGAAAATGAACAGTGTTCAAATTTGAGGTCCTCAGCAGGTTTTCTCCCTCATTTATTACACTCATTCATCTTAGAAGGAAGGGTGGTAGTAAGTAGTTATGAAGAGTACTGAACTGTCAGTACTCCAGCCATTGTTAAGCAGCGGGTAGTCACTCCCTCTGAACTCTGCTGGCTCCTGCTTCCCATCTGCAAGATGATGGATTGCTATGTTTAATACATTTCAGCTTTTGTCTGTCATAGTGTGGACAGACAGCACTATCAATGATTTCAACAGTGATTAGAGAATAGTTTCTACCCACTCCTATTGGCCAGACAGATTCCAGGAATGTTTGATGTAACGAACTGGTTGGCAGTTTCACCATGCAATCGTGGGGTTTAACATCAACTGTATGCTCAATGTTTTAAACCAATACTGAGCCCCACTGAGAATTGTTAAGACTACATAACCACTTTAGAACAAAATTACACAAGACAACATTAAAAAACGTTTTGATTCTCAATCTAAAATATTCATCCCAAGTGGTCTCAAGTTTGAAGATAAATTAGTATTCTTTTTATAGTAGCAGTAAGTGTTTCCTAATAGGAATACATTCCATAGACTAGTCTGTCACTGGTGTTATGCCCATCAGTCCTGAACCATTTGTGACTATTGAGAAGGTAAAAGTACAGAGATCCTGGTAAAACAGTAAGATGTGACACGGCAAGTGTCATGCTGGGATTTGCTAGGCTGTGAGTGCATTGTGATTCATAAGTCCAAGGGCTGAATGATTCCAACAACCAGAGGTCTCTGCACCAGCACGACATTTTCCCTAGAGTGTCTTATTGTATATATAAAACTGTGCCAAGGAAATACAATTGAGAAAAGGAAAAGAAAATCTTCTTTTAAATCTCATGTTACTAACATGGATAAAGTTTTATTTAAAGAATAGATATTTGCTTCTAAATTGAATGGTATTGATAAAAATGCAGTTAGAATGACCTTAAAAGATTAGCCTTTTTAAAGAATTATTTTATCTTGTTTTATTTTTCTGGTTAATCATCCAAGCCAACAATTCAGGCTGTGTCTAATTTTCACTTTATTTCAAAATAAAAATATCTAAATCAGGAGACATTACTTGCTTTCAATACAGTTTTATTAATAGCACAGGATAATTAAAAGCATGGATGACCAAGAGTGAAGGCCTGATAAGGGCTGCCAAAAGTACAATTTAGTAGGGGGTGTGTGTGTGTGTGTGTGTGTGTGTGTGTGTGTTGTGTATGTGTATGTATGTGAGGGATTAGAATTTTTGCAAAATTTTCACTTATGTTTCTGTCTTGTCTCTATAGATTCTATTATATATCTCATAGGCTTCTGTTCATAAGCAGTGACCTGTGACCTCTTTTTTGGCCTTGTGCATCTTATCTAAAAGTCATGTTTGTAGATACTGATTTGATTTTTTTTAAGAGATCCAGATGATACTGGTCCTCTTGGGAAAGTTATTAAAAGCATACACTTATTTTGAGATTTATATTATTCTGTACAATAATTTTAGGCTTGATTTGTTAAAAACTCTTTTCAACTTAAAGGCCTACTGGAAATGCACTAAGCAACTCCTCACCTTGTGAAACACTCTGTTGCCAGAAAAAAATCAGAGTTATGTTAAATAAGAGTGTTTGCAAGCTTTTGTCTCTGAAATAACATTGTGCTGGCTAAGTTGGCAAATGATGTACACAATACCTTACTCCTAAAACTAGGCTTTTTAATCATGTAAGCAGTCTGATACATAGATCTACTACTTTTAAGAGGTGGCATACCAAGTTGTTCTTTGTTTACTACATCCTGAGGAAGAGAAAAAGAAGGTAGCAGTTTTTTCATCAGGAGGAAGAAGTTTGGGTTGATTATAGACCGTAGTGTAGATGTCTGCATTAGCCTACACATTCACACATATGCACAAATCATTAAGGAGTGTAACAAGTGATTGAGGTATAGTTGAGTGTATCCCAAAGGAATATGCCTTAACATCCTTAGCTAATGATAAAGAATAAATGAGAAATAGTGGGTCAGTGGTCTGGTTCTTTTCCTCAAATCTTTTAAAACCATTAAAGGAGTTGATCTGGAACTTGGAGGTCATCTAGTCCAAGGGTTCTTAACCTGATGTCCTCCTTGAATTTAAAAAACTGATTTCTAGATTCCATCTATTAGTTTCTTTTGTCATCCTATGTATTTAATTTTATGCACATAGAACAATATTCTGAGAAAGGGTCAAAAGATTAAGAACCCCTGATCTAGTGCATCCCTTTCATTCTACAAATGAGGAGCCTTACAAAGGTGAAGTGATATAGCCAAGGTCACATAACTAGTAAGTAGGAGGACTTCAATTTCTGTGTTTTAGCCATAGTTCTTTTATCTTCTTTTTAATATTTTGATCTCTTATTGGTCATCACCATGCTTGTGAATTAACCCTTTATCAAGGATCCAGTAGCCAGATCAGAGTAAGATTTAAAAATGAGAGGCAGATTGTAAGATATAGGAGAGAGTAGAGATGGGAAAGGCCAGTTAAAGGATAATGATTGGGAATGTGAAAGGATCCCAAAGACAAATTTTAAGATTTTGAATAGGTTTAACCCTTTGTGCTCTACTCAAAACAATCTTCCATATAACTCTGGTCCAACATTATCTGTAGAATCAGAGGATATTATCTAAAATGAACTCTGGGCTTTATTTAGTTCTTCACTTGTAAAATGAGGGCATTAATTATTGTTATTGGGTCATTTCAGCTTTGTCTGATACTTGGTGACCCCACTGGGGGTTTTCTTGGAAAAGATACAGGAGTGGTTTGCTATTTCCTTCTCCAGCTTATTTTACAGATGAAGAAATTGACGCAAACATGGTTCAGTGACTTGCCCAGGGCCACACAGCTAGTAAGTATCTGAAACTGTGTTTGAAGCTGTGTTTGAACTCAGGTCTTCCTGACAATGTCTGGCACTCTATCAACTGCACCACCTAGCTAGAATTAACCAGATTGCACCTAAGATTTCTATGTCTACAATTCCATTATACTTAGGCATGAATGCCCTATTGTCATTGAGTCAAATTATAATATGATGGTATGATTTTTACTTGACTGTCATTTCTGCAATGTCACTAAACAAGAGTTTGCATTGCTATAAACATATAATTATGTGAACATAAATAAAAATCCCTATATGAATGCAATTATATTTTGCAGAATTTAATGGGGGAAAATCCTACCTGGCTTGTATTTTTCCATCAGCCCTTTTTCGTATTTCCAGATAATGTTTGGGTAGATAGACTATAACAGCTATGGTCATTTCTTTTTATCATTGCATTACCATAAATACATTCAAAATAAAATGGTATTCACATTTTTGCCTACCATCTAATAGTTTAAAGACTAATCTAGGGTCTGTAGATTGGAGCTTTCTTCTTTACCCCAACAATGTTAAGTATCATAGGATCATAGTTAGATCTTAAAGGATATGTAGGCCAACTTCTCACTGTGCATATTAGGGACTGAGGAACAAGTCATAAAAGTGTTAAGTAGAAGGGCTAGAATTTGAATCCCTACAGAAATACTATATATTTGCATGAAAAAAGGAGATAGTGACCCACTTTAAATAATAGTTTAGATTGAGAATATACCTGTTTGATCAATAATGCATCATTGTAATTGTCTAATCAGGTGTGCAGTGATTGAAATGGTATGTATGTATACATATATATATATATAGACATATACATGCATCTACATGTACATATGCATATACACATATTCTGAGTAAACCTTTTATTAAATAACTGCCATGTGCTAGACACTGTGCTAGGTGCCAGAAATACAAAGACACAAAGACAAAAGTAAAATGATCCCTGCTCCCAATGAGCTTATTTTGTTTTATTTTTATTTAATTTTTCAGTTAATACAAATAATTTTTCTCTTCTTCCTGTATTTCCCATTCAAAAAGGAAAAGAAACTTTTTTCAACAACTATGAATATTCAAACAAAACAAATGACTATATTAGCCATATTAGAAATCTATATCTCTGTCTTCAGAGGTAGGTAAGATTTTGGGTTTTCTGGAATGATGGTTGGTCATTATGTTCATCAGAGTTCTAAAGTCTTTCAAAGTTATTTGTGCACATTTTGTGGTTGTTTTAATTGTTTTCATGTTTCTACTGCACACTGTATCAGTTCATACAAATCTTCTCAGGTTTCTCTGAAATCATGACCTTTATCAAAGTGGTCCCAATATAAGGCTTTTTGTTTGTTTGTTTGTTTATGGGTCTTTATGACCAATGAGGAAGATAGTGAATTCTTCACCTCAGGAAGACTTCAAATAGGCTGATTGTCTTCTGATTGAGAATGTGAGATAGGTGAGATTCATGTTTCAGGAATGGGTTGAATGTGGTGACTTCATAGATCCCTTCTACCTTTTCACATCCATTATTCTATTTAAATGGAATTATCTTAATATGATGTTAAATATGAAATCAGTACATCCAAGTCTAATATGCAAGCTTGTGTTCACCTGTTGTGGTAAACCATTTGACTGAAATCTATAGGTTAATCTACTTCTTCCTAGATTATAATTAAGTTTGCACAAATAGAAAGCCATTTTTAAAGAACAAACTATGATTGTGCTTTTAGGATCTATTTTCAACCCCCAAAATGTCAGAAATAAGAGATTCTGGCTGAGGAAAAACATTTTTGCTACCATATTGCCTTTTTGAGATTCATGTATTTGCCTCCCATGTCTCTTAGACTGTGTTTTAAAACATCTTACTAAATCAAAATGCAAAGCATGAACAAAAATCTATTCTGGTTCCTATTCTCACACCTCCTCTTGCTCAATATGGAAATCTTATTTTAAAATACAGTATAGGGGAGAGGGAAGGGGACAGAGGAGAAAAAAATTTAATCTCAAAATCCTATGGAAGTGACTTTTGAAAGCTAAAAAATTAATTAAAAAAAGAAAAAATACAGTGTAACACTATAAATTTGATAAGAAACAGTAATCATGAACTTGAGCTCTAAAAAAATGAATATGATATTAGACAAACTTTTGTTGGTATTTACTTTTAGTAATATTTTGTTTTGCAGAGATTGACATCCTTAAATCAGAGAGTAGCACTATATGAAAACATTGCTGAAAGCATACAAAGAAAATTATTTATATTATTGCTCTGAGAATGGCATTAAGTATTTTAAAATGCTCTTATAATTCTTTCAGTTATGTTAGGCAAAGAATTTCACAGAAGTTGATGACAAGTATCATCTTTGACTCGAATGATTTACTTTACATGAGGTTAGAAGATGCCAGTGTTATTTTGATAGTTATTTTTTTGAAATAAAATTTAAGGTTTATCTCTAACAAGATTAAGTTATTATAAATGGACAACAAAAACCAAAACTGAAATTTAATAATAATTTGTAGTTTTATGTGTTCCAATTGGTTTAGAATAGATATTCAAACATTTTAACCTAAAACTTGGAATCTGACATTTTCTGTGTGAACAACTCTTCAACAGGATATAATATTCCTTGTTTCAGACTACTATGCCTGCTCCTTTGTCAGTGGATTTATGAGTGTCTTGACGTTTTTGTAAATTATGTAGCACACACTGTTTCTCCTTTGTTAGATTGTGAAATTTAGAAGGTTGTTGAAATTGTATCTGATTGATTTTCTCCTTGGCATTTTCCTACAAAGAATCTAGTGTCTAAAATTCAGCAGGCGGGGGAGAAATCCAGGTGGATTCCCTTTGTTTAAGCTTTCTTTATATATCAGTAAATTTGTAATATTTGTGAAATGACTTTTTTTTTTAACCCTGAAAGTGCATGGTAGGTCTACAAGTTCATGCCAGTAAAAGATTCTTAGGCCTATTTCTTGAAATCTTCAGATTTTCTTTATATAGAATTAGTATTTTTCTAGTGAATTACTGCTTTCTAACAATAACTAAATTTAATAACTAAGAATTACTTTCTTGGAATGTGGTGGTATGACATATTGCCAAGTAGTCTACTTTTCAGGGATTGCATTCTTTTATATTATTTACATATATAAAGATGTCTCTAAAAGAACATTACCATATTTGGCTAAAACAATGGAACCATTTAAAAATAAATAAGAGAGACAACTGAACACATTTCTTGAAATAAATATTTTATAGTTTCTCTCTTGAAACATTTAGTTATAATAGAGAGGTATCAGAATCATTTATATTTTCAGAGACTACTTTCAATTATTAGAAACTTTCAAAATTCATTTCTTAAGATATAGATTCCTAGTGCTCTATATGTGGGTTTATATGTATACACAAATGTTTAAGATGAAAGTTTATGTGAAGGTTGTTTTAGTAATGTAAATTAAATACCAAAATGCATTTTTGTGAACTGTTTACCCAAAATACTGGAGTTAAATCATATGAAAATAGAATATCACACCAAAATGTTATTTTTTAAAAGGTTAGACTGTTTACATTTTAAAAGTTGTTTTGATTTTAGGATTTTGGAGTAAAGGAGCTTTACCAAGCCTAAAAAACAGTAAGATGATGTTTTCCTAACTACATTACAGATGTACACACATACATATATGCATATGCTATATACATATACATACATTCACATACACATATATATATGTTCTAAAATCTTAGTGTATCAAATTTTTAATCATAAACTTTGCATCTCTTAAACTATTAAAGCTTTAAATGCACTAAGCCTTTTGGGACACCTTAAAAAGACACCTTTTGGGGACATAGACACATTTATATACATGTTTAAACAGTGCTTGGGGAAATAATATTTGTTTTTTGTTTATATTCCTAAGATTTCCTGAGCTCCTCTTGATGTTAACTAAAGTTGGCTACTGTTAATCTACCCATTTAAGAGAAATTCTGGCCTGTTTTAAATCACAACTCTAAAGCTATACAAATAATTTTCACTATCTCTTTACCTTCCAATTATTTTAAAGGTATATCTAGAATTTTCTTTTCCAAATGCAACAATCTCTAATCTATTTTATAATTTCGGAAGCCTGATCTCATTATAGGAACATATAATGATCTAATGTCATGTCTAAATGTATAATTTAGGAAGCTATATAATGTACTATGTATTCATATTATATAACATTATTGTCTCAACTTTCTCACCATCATGTTGTAATCTATTATCCATATCATTATATGTGAGAATCACAGACAATCACAAAATTACACAATTTGAGATTTTGAAGGGACCATGGACTCCATCTCATCCAACCCATTCAGAGAAGGGATTCCCACTCTAACATACTTGACAAGTTATTTTCCATCCTCTGCTTAAGGACTTCCAAGGAGGGAAAGCCAAACAACTCTGTAGGTAGTAATCCATTTAACTTTTGGATACCTCTAATTGTTAGGAAAGTTTATTTTCCCTTCAATATAAATTGTCTTTTTTCAGCATCTATGATTTGGTAATCCTCCTGATTCTGCCTTCTGGGACCAGCTATGATAAATCTAATCTCTTCTTCATGACACCCCTTCAAATCTTTGAAGATCTGGAGATCATCATTATGTTTCCCATGAGCTTTTTCTTCAGGCTAAATATGCCCAGTTCTTTAAACAAATCCTCATATAACGTGGCCTCAAGGTATCTCATCTTGTCTTCCTCTGGACATTCTATAGTTTACTAATGTAAATTTATTTAGTCCTGTGTATATCAACTTTTACTCAGTCAAATCTTCCTTCCTCCTTTCTTCCTTCCCTCCTTCCTTCCTTTTCTCCTTCTTTACCTCCATCCCTTCCTTTCTTCCTTCCTTTTCCTTCCTTCCTTCTTTCTTTTTCCTTTCTTCCTTCCTTTTCCTTCCTTCCTTCCTTCCTTCCTTTTCCTTCCTTCCTTTTCCTTCCTTCCTTCCTTCCTTCCTTTTCCTTCCGTCCTTCCTTCCTTCAGTTTCCTTCCTTCCTTCCTTCCTTTTCCTTCCGTCCTTCCTTCAGTTTCCTTCCTTCCTTCCTTCCTTCCTTCCTTCCTTCCTTCCTTCCTTCCTTCCTTCCTTTTCCTTCCTTTTCTTTCCTTCCTTCCTTCCTTCCTTCCTTCCTTCCTTCCTTCCTTCCTTCCTTCCTTTTCCTTCCTTTTCTTTCCTTCCTTCCTTCCTTCCTTCCTTCCTTCTCTCCTTCTTTGTTATGGGCCTCTACCACTCTGTTCAGCTCAGGAATTTTTCCCTGCTCAATTTACACTCTCTTTTAGTTTATACCTTCTTTGGCAAACTGCTTCACCTCCATCGTACTTTCCTCCCCCTCCCCCTGCTCCCAAGAGCTCACTATATTAATGCCAGACTTAGTGTGAACACTTGATTGGCTTGGCTCATTGCACCTCAAAACTCTCAAGCTCGGAAGGTTAGCCAGCCTCAGCCTTCCTGGTAGCAGGGCCCACAGAAGTGCGCCTACCACCAGGCCTAGTTGTTCTTTCCTTTCCTTTTCCTTTCCTTTTCTTTCTTTTCTTTTCTTCTTTTCTTTCCTTTTCTTCTTCTCTTTTTTTCTCTTCTCTTTTCTTTTTATTTTTTTGCTTTCTGGAAGGGGGAAGGCAGGGTAATTGGGGTTGACTCGCCCGAGTTCACATAGTAAGTGTTAAGTGTCTGAGGTCGGATTTGAACTCAGGTCCTCCTGACTCTAGGGCCGGTGCTCTGATTCACTAGATACCACCTAGTTGCCTCTATTCTTTCATTTTCAAGACTCAGTCAACAACAGGCATTAATAGAGTGCTGGCTTTGTATGGTTGAAAGAGTGATGGATTTGTTGTCAGGATATTTAGTTCTGAACCCTCTCTCAGATGACTTTTAGTTGCTTGATGATGGTTGAGTTATTCAGAAATCTAAGAGCCTCAGTTTGTTTCTCTGTAAATGGTACAACTTGAGTTGTCTATTTATAGGGTTAGTTTTAGAATGTTTTTCTACCCTTGAAGCACTATATACATATGAGTTATTGTTAAGTATATGCTATAGGTAAAACAATTTTAAGAAATCCTGGGCAAATTAGAGATTTTGAGGATAGCTGTAGAAAAAGTGGCTTAGCATTATAAAAACTGGAAATAAGTCTTAGTGGAGAGAGAGGACTGGGTCCTCTTTTACTTCCCATATTCTTCCTGTAAATTAGGCTAATAGTTATGTTCCAAGAACCTGACCTTGCTACATTCAGTCACCTGATCAATTCACCATTATTTTTAGAACAGAGAAGCTGTTTAAGTATTTTGGTATCCTAGTACTATACATGGTGAGCACGTCATCATCAGCTTACAGGTGTTGGTGATGTGTGAGTCCCAGAGTAGTAAGTGCCCAATGTTCTTTACTTTGTTCATCTCTCTTTATTCACTTTAATCATTTGTAGGAAAGCATTTCTCCTAATTAGGTGGGTTAGAATTGTCATTTGGGCTATTGTTTACTTTATTTTATGGGGAAAAGCTGGGATACTGTTTGTCCAGGAGCTGAAGATTCTTGGTAAAGAAGTATAGAAAGTCTCACCACTCAATTGACTTTCATAAATTGATTTTTTATATGAATGCATAAAAGGATGGGGGGGGGTGCAATTTTATCCCCATGATGTGATCTGGAGTGATATGAATGGTTTCACTCAAAACTTCCAATGGCACTTCGAACCAAGACAGCAATGAGAGGTAAAGTTATTTTCTACAAGACATTGTTACTAGTACTATAGCTTAACATTATAAACATTACAGACTAAAATATGCTGGAAGCATTCCTATTTAAATTGTGTTAGTGTATACCTTTAGGAATCTCTAGTCTTTACTTCTGTCTTAGTCCAATATCAACATTGAAATGTGAGGAAGAAAAAAAAACTCACAAGATTACCATTTTAATTCTGCTGAGGCATACCACAGATGATAGGAAGGGATATAAAATCATTTAGCTTATACCAATCTTTACTTCTTCCAAAGATCCTGATCTTGACAATTTTTCTCTTTGAAATATTTGTCTCCCACAACCTGGAGCTCTGTTTCTTCACCTTCCCTTTGGCATCTACTACAGAAGTATACTCTATAACTATTTGCTCAGTGAATGATTGAATGAATGAATAAGTTGAGTTGTAGCAATAGGTGAAGAAGAAGCCGTAAGCCCTAGGTTCAAGTCCTACCACTTGTGCATATCAGCAAAGACCTTTATGTCAGTATCCCAGGCAACTCTAAGACTGTAAATTGCAGATTAAATATCAACTCTCATAGGTATTGGGAGTTTACTCATTGGGAGTCTGTATATATTAAATCACAGTTCTTTAAAAAGAATTATGAAGCTGCCTTTAACAATACTATATCACTACCATCATTCCATTTTAAGACTCTAATTCTTCAAAACAATTGTACTAAATGGACATGCAATGATGAAACTTGATATTCCTTTTCTGTGTTTTATCAAGAAGCAAGTCTTGGTAAATTTTTTAATCAGGCTGAGCAGTTATCCTTGCTTGTATGTATCTAATAAACAAGTAAAACCTTTTGAACAATGTTAAATTGCTTAGTAGTGTGTCAAATCTGGAACTTAACAGACCTGTTGTCTTTTAAAATCAAATTAAGCATAGAGGTATTCCAGAAGAATCATTACCACAGTTTAAATACCATGTAGATAATGTGCTGTAGTTAAAAGAAAACCATACCCACTTTTCTTAGTCCAGCAATTTCAATGTCTGAATGGTAGAAGCACTCCTCACTACAAACAAACTGTGAAATGCAGTTGAAAATGGAGGTTGCTTTTAAACTGCTATCTCTGAGCAGATTACTGATCATGCTGGCTGCCTTTATCTAATGGCCTGGTTCTGCCTATAGGCCAACTCTTTGATAGGGTTTGATTTTTGTTCTGTTTTTAAACCCTCTTCATTTTTCTGTTTTGTGTATTCCATCTCAGAAATATCTACTTTTAAAAAATCAAAACCCACTTTGAGAGCCTTATAAACATTAATGAAATAAATTTCATATTCCAACTTCTTAGTTCTATTTGGATGGAGTCACATAGTTCACTTCCCTCCACTCTTTTCCAATCCACATTTGTGACAGAAGAGCAAAGAATTTTCAGTAACAACTGATCAATAGAGAAGTCATGGTAGACAGCAATTCCCAGACAAGCCATTCTGCAGTGACCCTAGCAAAGTTGTAGATTTATTTTCCTTTTCCTAGACAGTCAAGTTCTGTTCCTCAGTGGCAAGTTTTTTAGCCTGTAGTGTCATAAACAGCCGTACTTGTTTAAGCGCGACAGCCATCATCAAGAGCAGTCTCATAGTTTGGCAGCTGTAACTAAATTTAATTTTCACCTACATTTCACAGTTTATTCATGGCGAGAAGTGCTTCTTCCATTCAAGCATCATTTTGCTGGGCTAACAAAAATGGCTATAGTTTTCTTCTAATGAAGGGTTTAAACTTTATTTACTACTAAAGGCAAAGCAATAGAATAGAAATTCCTCATACTTCAAAAATAAGATTTTTAACTAATTCCAGTTTTGCTATGTACTGAGAGCTAGAGCAATTTTCCCCCCGGGAATAAAGAATTTTACAGAGAATTGGAATATAGTTTTGGAGGACAAAATCCAGAGATTGTTTAAATCTAGATCTTTAACCAGACAGAAAAAAATGGTTAACTCCTTTTGAGTTTAGTGATATCAATGAAAGCAACATGGTACAGAAGAGAGGATGCCAGGATAAAATGACCTCAGTTTAAGACCAAGAGCTACAATTTAGACATTTTATCTCCTTGGTCAAATTACTTCTCTGTACCTCAGTTTCTCGTTTGTAAAAATGAGAAATAGACATAATAAACCCATGCTACCTACCTATTAGATCTGTTGTGATGGCCAAATGATATAATGTATGTGAAAGCTTTTTGTATTCACCAAAATACTATGCATAAATTTATCATATACTGTGTATTTATGGCCATTAGCCAGCTGACTGCTAGATAAGTAATGGCTCTAGATTTGTACATCTCCTTTATGGTAAGACTATCACATTTTGGCCCCTAATAATAATAATAATAGTACTTTAGATTTATATCATGACTGTATTCATTATTAGAGAGAGCATGGTAGCTGTAGGCCAGGAATTTTTATTTTTAGTGTTTTCCTCTCAACTTTACATGTGCCCTTTATCTATTTAAGAAGAGAAAGAAAGGGTGGTAATTTCTTCCAAGTCCATAAATCAAATTTTTCTAGAAATCTAAGCTTGACGACATGAAAATGAATAGAATTAAAATCAAATTTATCTATGTTTTATTACCTTTCTCTAGTTTCTTTTTTTATAACTTTCTTTCTCTGTGCTGTGTTCTTTTTCTTTCTTTCATTTTCTTGATTGTTTTCATTCCTAGAGTCCCTTTTAGTGTCAGCAATGGATCTATCCACATTAGTAAATAAAGAATTACAAAACCGGAACCCATACAGTAGTTAAGAGAAATAATGAATTATTCTGGAATCATCTGCACATCTAATATATTTTTTGTTGGACCTGTGATTTCATTAGTATAGGCAGCTTTACATAAGGAAATTTTTAGACCTGTACAGATCAACACCTTCTTAGCTAGGGTCATAAAGTCACAAAGCTAGTCACAAAGTGCCAAAAGTAGACGTGAAACCACATCTTCTTGACCCTGAGGCCAATCTTCTATCGTTTACTTCATGTTACATTTCACTAGTGCAAATATTATGAGGAAAAAATGAATTTTATACTTTGTTGGGAAGATGTAGACAAAGATAATGTCTTCTTTCTTTGAAAATATTCTGATTCTTTTTTAGGGGGAAGAGTGTTTATGATTGAGTGGCCTCTCAAATCTCTAATAGTTTTAAATCTATGATCTTTATTTAAAAGCTTGTCTACATCTAAGAGTTGATCCTTTATGAAGTATAGAGAATTAATATGAAGAAACATTTCATTCTTGGAAAAATGTATAAATGATTTATTTTGACAATAATAAGAACTCACATTTATAAAGCATTTTATAGAGTCTATTCAATATAATATTATGAGATAAGTAGTAGCAGAATTCTGTTTTTGTAATTTTTTTGACATCTGGACTCATGATTTCATTTGAGTAGGGAACTTCCAGTGAGGAAATTCCTCTTACCAATTACAAATCAACCACGTTCCTGAAATTTATGATCATAGAAGGTTACGCAGGGCACAGAAGTTAAATAATTTACCCAATGCCTGGGTGTGTTTGAAGCAGAAGTGGAGCCTCGACTTTCTGGACTCCTAAGCACTATACCATATGACATCTGCTTTATACCCAGTAGATGTTTAATGTATATATGGACAGCTAGGTGGCACAATGGATAGAGTGCCCAGCCTGGAATGAGAAAAACCTCAGTTAAAATTTGGCTTCAGATATTTATTAGTTGTGTGACCCTGGACAAGTCACTTAACATTGCTTGCCACATTTTCCTTACCTGTAACATGAGTTGAAGAAGGCAATGGCAAAACACTCCAGTATCTTTGCCAATAAAATGCCAGATGAGTTACAAAGAGTCAAACATGGCTAAAATTACTGAACAGCAAGATGTTTAATGTATGTTTGCTAAAGTTGAATCAACGAAATTTCACCTAACCCTACTCCCTTCACACACTACAAAAGAAAAAAACAGTATATTTATTATGAACATATATAGTCAAGCAATAAAAATTCTTATGTTGGCTATGCTAAAAAAATGTCTCATTCTGAATGTTAAATCTCCATCACCACTCTGCCAGGAGGTCATGAACATGTTTCATCATGAGTCCTCTGGAACCATGGATGGTCATTGCATTTATGAGAGTCCTAAAATTCTTCAAAGTTGTGTTTACAATATTGTTGTTATTGTTATTCTCTTGGTTCTGTTAATTTTACCTTACATAAGTTCATACAAGTCATAATTAACAAGATGGTGATGAATTTTTAAGTTATCAGATAAACTGTGGGGGATTTATAATCTGCATGGGAATGTCCATACTGTTAAAAAAAAGATTTCTTGGAATATTGAATCAAATGAAGAAGAGGCTTTCTTTTTTCTCCATTTCTGTCACTCAGTTTTTTCTTTTATTTAGTGATATTCTTTCTAGGAAACTTTTAAACAATACTTACACTAAAAGGACACTTTGATCTGTCACATTTTGAGAGAGGTAATAATTTATTAAAAATTTCATAGCTGTTCTTTTCTCGATGACCTTCTAATGATTTGCCTCTGATCTCTTTATAGGATTGAATCTAAAACTAACTTTAATGAATCTTTCCCTGCCACATAGAGACAAGGCTCATCCAGTATTAAGTAAAAGAAAAATGTCAAGACATAAAAATTTATATTTTATGTTAATGTTAGTAATTTTCTATTTATTTATATTTGAGTCAATGTGGTAGAGATCAAGAATATAGTTAGAATTTTGAAGGTACTCTAGAGAATCTCTTACATATGGGGAGCTTCCTGTCTTTGGACCTTCTGCAGTCATAACTTTAAGGAAGAGAATATATATATATATTTCATATCTCTAGATGTTGACCTCAGCATCATTACCTAGACCTTCTTGTACCACAGATCCTGTGAAACTGTAGAAGTTCATATATATATGTGTGTGTGTGTGTGTGTGTATACATATACATATAATATGCATAATATTATATATATATATATATATATATAAAACACTTTTAGCTGTATAGAGTATAGAACTACATTGCTGTGCAAAGAATATAGGTCATTAATTTGTAAGTATTCTACTTAGTCACTGAGTCCAATTTGACATCTTTACACACATACAAATCAACACAAATTCAGAGAGATGAGGGTTCATGCTACGAGTAAGTGACTTGGAAACCTGGGGTGGAAGGGAAGAGGAAAACTTTGAGATATATTTTCTCCCCAAAGACTTTTTTCAGTTATGAATTATGGTTTCTAGTAGGATAAATAAAATCTTTAAGTTAGAATGTTTATATTTTTCTGATCAGTATTAGCAGAAAGAGCATCGGATGGGAAGTGGAAAGACTTGCAGGCTTGAGTCTATTCTTTATTCCTCCGTAGTTGTAAATTCTTAAGCAAATCTCGGAATCTTGGTTTCCTCACCAGAAAGATGGTGATAAGGATACTGGCTGACTTCACAGGGGATTTTGAGAGTGTCAAGCATGTGACAGTTCTTTGGGAATTGTACCTACTCAGCTTCCCCCCCCACCAACAAAAACCTTGAAATTCTTTTTTCTGTGGTTTCAAAAATATTTGAAATTTCACATCACTGTTCACTGACAAGCTCCACTTGCGATTCTCTATGGAAAGACAGTTCTCATCTAATAATGTTTATGTTCTATTTTTCAGGATTCTAGAAAAGTTAAAAAGTAATGGATTTTGATTTTGTTAAGTGTGGTATATGGTAACATAAAGGCAAAGTATTCACACATTGCTAATTGGTCTTCTTTCTCCAACATGATTTTCTATAAACTATTCAATCAATATCAAGGGATTTGAGATGATTTTAGAGTTATACACATATCTGTCTGTATTGTATTTTATGTTATATATATGTACATATATGTATGTATGCTTAGAGACATTGACTAGCAAAGATATTTGCTAAGATATGTTTTTTGTGACATCACAGTAATGCTCCAAACCAAAAAAATACCTAGCACACATAGTTTAAATTGTACCCTAAGCATTTATCCCTAGATTTGGTTTTCCCTTGTTGCCCATCCTTTCACAATTCTATGGAAGATATAATGTCATTTCAAATCAGTATTTTTCTATTTGTGTCTAAAAAGTCATTATTAGATAGAAAGAAAATTGCAGTTGAAAATAACATAGAGAGTCGGCACCTAAATAAAGGTCATTTTCCTCCTCTAGTACTTCATTTTTATCACTGAACTCTCTGCTTCTAAAATTTCTTCTTTAATGTCAGTCCTTAACTCTGCAGCCAAAATTATTTCATACTTTATAACCGTGTCACCTTCTCCTTGAAATCTCACAATAACTCCCTTTACCTCATTTATTCTATTGAGGGGAATAGAATGAGAGTAATCCCACCTTTGATGTATACATCTCTTAGTTTCCCACTTAGTTTAAAATTAAAAATATCCTTGCATTGTATACATTTTACATTTATTACTCTTACATCTATATTAATGGCACCAAGGTCTGTTGGTTAAATAAGCCCTTCAGAGGCCCCCTTATTTTAGTTGATTTTAGATTCATGATTATTATATCTATATGTTCAAGGAGGGGGGAAAATACTAATAACTTTTATTTAGTTCCTTATATCTCAGAATTAACTAAATTCTCATCTGGACTTTTTCATATGGTCTTTCTAGGTAGAAAGGAGGCAAAGTTATGAGAGAACCTTTTGGTATTCTCACCTTTCCAGTGGGGAGATGAAGTAAAATTAAGGAATTTGAGAGTCATCACTGAATGGTTCTTAGGTTTAGGAAGCCATTTATCACTGAAACTCCTGGTGGTGAAATGCAACTGTTGCTTCCCAGCAGGTCTGCAAAATAACTAAAGATGAAAAGAGATGTGATTGTACAGGTGTCCCTAGGCGTACATCAAATATGTGCGTATATAGATATGTACATGTATTTTGTCATAAATCAAATTATATAACTATGTGATGTTTTGAATTAGCATATTATGTTGAAGTAGAGAAATTAGGGAATCTTCTATCTTCTCCATTTCCCCTTCATTTCTTACTATTTTGTATTACTATCATACTTCTCTTTGCCAGAATAAAGTTCAAAATCAAATAAACCCAACGTTATTATAAAGATCATTAATAATTTGAAAAAAAACTATCTCAAAAGAGCAAGATAGCACTTAAAAGAAGCCTGGTTATTATTGCATCTTTTATTGCAAAAATTTGCCCAAAGATAGGGAGAGAAGCAGAGTTAAAAATGAAGGAAGAGTCAAAATGCTTGTTTACAGTTGTGAAATGATTGCTTTTACAGGAAAGAGCAGCTATAGATGGGGAAGGATTAAAAAGCTTGTCTAAAGTTCTGTAGTAAGTGAGCATTACAACTCAAAGAGAGGTGAAAAACAAACAAGCAAAAACTTACTAAACGGTCTGCAGATTCAGTTGGACAAAGACTGCCCTTGAAAGGAAAGGGCCAAAGACGACTGGCATAGGGCTATTAAGAGCAAATGACAGCAAAATTTCAAAAAGAGAACGCCAATTTTAGAATTTGAATTCCAAACCTTAAGATGTTTTGGAGCCAAACAGTTCAAATCTCAAACCACCTACATCTTACCAAATCACTAAATCTCAAAGCCTCAAATGTTCCTACAATGCTGGTGACTCACTTGTGCCTCTAAGGCAGAATATCAATTCTTCTGTTTGGTACCAGTCTACTTCTCCTTTTGTTATCCATTCTTCTATCCATTCTATCCATTGTAGTCCAGCCAAATGGGGCTTTTGTTAATCACATACTGTGCCTCCTATCCCCATGACTTTACAGAGGTCATCTGTCCCCCAACTTTCAACATACCTCTCTCTTCATTTAGAATCTCTACCTTCTATTAAAACTCAACTCAGTTGCCTAGATGCCTTTTTCCCCCTTTAGAGATAGTTCCTTCCCTCTAAAAATACCTTGTAGTTACTTTATATAGATACACTTTACATCTACTTACATGTGTATAAGTTATTTCCTTTGATATAATGTAATTTCAGTAGGAATTATTTTGTTTTTGTCTGTATTTTCAGTACTTACTTCAACACCTGGAACATGTAGGTGCTCAATAAATATTTGCTAATAGATCACAAGTTTACAGAGTAATACATCTCAATTTATAGTATTTTCAATTTTATTTTTATTGGAAATATTAATGACTTTATGATAATGAATGGTTTATTTGTTTCTTTTTAAAGTTCTGGTGATTTTTTAAACATAATTTTTTCAAGTGCATCAAAAGGAACTTAATTTTTAAGTAATCAGTCAACAAACATTTATTAAATTCCCACTGTATGCCAGACACTGTGCTAAGAACTGGGGGATACAAAATAAGGCAAAAGTTAGTTTCTCATCTCAAGAAACTCATAATCTAATGATGGAGAAAATATGCAAACAACTATGTACAATAAACTATGAACAAGATGAATTGGAAATATTCAACTGAAGGAAGGTTCTAGAATTGTGGGCATCAAGAAAGATTTCTTGAAGATGATGGAATTTCAGCTGGCACTGAAGGAAGCTAGGAGGCAGAAATGAGGAGAGAAAAGTATTACAGGGATGTGGGATAGCCAGTTAAAATGCCCAGAGTCAGAAACTGGAGTTGCTTTTCTGAGGAACACCAAGGCATCCACTGTCAATGGATCAAGGAGTATTTGGAGGAGGGAGTTATAAGGAGGCTAGAAAGGTTGAACAACATGTTATATTTGGCTTTGAATGTAAGAGGAATTTTTATTTGATCTTGCAAGTGAAAGGTAGTCACTAGAGTTTATTGAGGGGAGAGATTTAAGCTCTACCATGCAATGCTCTATATTTTTATTTTCTGAAAAGTAAAGATGTATCTAGTTAATAATGTGGTGAGTATTTTTGAATATTTTTCATTAAGTGGCATTTAATGATGGATCAAGACAAAGTGAATATTTCAACAATTCATAATGTTAAACTTAAATAGTGAGAGGAAGAAATGAATAATGCTCTAGTCAAGGATTGTCTTCATTTGCAGTGACACAAGGAGAAATATTTGTATTCTGCTTTTTAAAAGTTGCTATATTTTATGATTGACTTATTTAGCTTTGTTTGGGAAGCCTCTTAAAAATAACAGATTGCCATGTCTATCTGGTTTTAAATAAAAGCTACCACAATTCTTTCCAATAGAAAAACATTCAATTTGTTTGGAATTTGTATCATTCCAATAGTTTCTGACTTATTTTGGTAGTAAGTAGCTTTATTATAATGATGCTTCCTAGAATGATTTGGTCAACTTAAAATTTGTTTCTGTAGTGGTTTGTTGGAACTGTTTGCTAGCTGTTTATCTGTTTCCTAGTAAGGATCTGCAAAAGCTTAAGGTGGAATGGTTTCAAAGAAGTATGAGATAACTAATTGAAACTTCAGGGATAATTTACGTAGACAGGATGCAATTACCTGCCATGGAAGTATGCCAGGACAGTAGAATTTCTACTCTAGACTTTACAAAAAAGTGTCATGCATGTGCATGTGTGCCCCTGTATTTGTGTGTGTGTGTGTGTGTGTGTGTGTGCTTGTGTGTTTGTGTGTGTATGCAAGTGGTCACAAGATCTTCTTGGTTTAAGACTCTGGGTTCATATGACACCTTCTCTGTGGTTTTCCTCTTGAGGCTCTGGTGCACCTCTGACTCAGATGTAAGTGTATCAGATTTATAAATCACAATAATCACTGACAGTAGTAGATCTAAAACACACACACATCATTCAAGAATTGTGCCTTCCTGAGGGTTTCGGTGTACACCATTTCACTGATGAAGTTACATCATCAAAATATTATAATATCAGATGAGGCCATTGTGACTGAGGCCCTAGATCAGCTTCTATTCAATTCAGTTCAGTTCAAATCAATTCAGTTCAGTTCAATTATGCTCAGTTCAATTCAATTCAACAATCATATATTAAGTGCTTATGATGTTTCAAGACAATGCAGGAGGTGCTAAGGATAAAAAATAAATAGCCCCTGTCTTTAAGGACCTACTATCTCTACCTACTTCCTGGAAGAAACCAGAAGAAAAGAGTTTAGGAGAGTAGGAGAAAAGTTGGGTAAAGAAAAAGAGTCCAGGGGCGGCTAGGTGGCGCAGTGAGTAGAGCACCGGCCCTGGAGTCAGAAGGACCTGAGTTCGGATCTGGCCTCAGACACTTAATGCACACACAAACAAAAACCTAGCTGTGTGACCTTGGACAAGTTAACCCCAATTGCCCTCCAAAAAGAAAAAAAAAAGAGTCCAGGAAAAGATGAGGCCAAAATGCTATATTGTACATTATTAGAGTTATAGGAAAATACCATCTGATGGATGTAGACACTAAAAAAATTATCAAAAACAACTGTAAGGATGACTTTCCATTTCTTTTGACTCCTAACTCAAGCAAAGTGTAATATTATTATAATGTCTTTACCTTTGTATGATCCCCAATATCACTGTATATTCACTAGTTTTATGATGGGGAAGACTAAAGCAATTAGCAGAGTGCCTTAAAAATGCTGCATCATTGAAATGCTAATGTGGGCTCAGGCTTAGTGAAGTGGGAACATGGCAGGCATGCAGGCAACAGGGATGCTCAGTGGACTAAGAGAGGCTTTAAATTTTTTTGTGAAATTGTATGCTGAATTTCTTGATGCTCTGTCTTCATTCTTGGGAGCACTTTCTTTTATATAGGTAGTGATTCCAGAAATGATGTCCCATTATAGTAGTTTGAGAGGTGCTCTTGGGCACAATAGCACTAGATATTGTTAAGTAGTTGGATATTTAGGGTCTTTGAAACTGGTTTACTGCATTGACTTGTTATTTTAGAACCTTAACATCATCCACTTTGCCTCTAATCACATTTTCTATTTCTATTGTGCACTTCACTCATAACCCCTTTTTTATATCGAAACAGTTGCTGTATCAGCACCAGTTTTCTTTCCAGTGCTCAGTTTTAAACAGCCTCATTATGAAAAATATAGTACTTAAAAACATGGTGCAAATGTGTATTACTTTAGCAAAAGATAAAGAGATTATTGAGGAGTGCACAGACTGCTGAAGTAACTTTTTCCTAAGGGGCATTTCAACATTTTAATTGATTTTTTTCCTGAGATTTTGTTCATCTTATTAAAATGAGTCCTTAGAGGAGTGGGACTGTAGGTTACCTCCTTGAGAGCAAAGGAGAATCTGATTTATTTACAATGACTCTCAATTTGCTCTATCTTTAAAAAGTCAAATACTTTTGAGTGCTTTCAAATCAGCTCATAATAGTGAATAAAATGATAATCACTAGTTGGTGTTAGTATTATACAGATCCATTATATTTGTCAGTATCTCATATAATTTTAGAAGGAGGCATAGTTTTTACTTTTCCACAACAGTTTCTTTGCAAGAGTAGAGATTCAGCTAATTGAACTCTTTCATTTGTCTGTGTTTTAATATGGAAAAGGGAAATCCATCACAAATACCCCAAATTAGAATTGGTAAACCATAATAACCAAGTCATGTTAGATGAAAATATTTCTTCAGACATAGACTTACACCATTGTAAACCTTCTAAGAGTAGGAGACACAATGCACCTACTTGATTATATTGTGGGGAATTCACTTTATAAAAATGGAAACACTAGAGAACTATAATAATGACAATAATAATAATAATAATAATCCTGAACAATTAGTGGGAGAAATGAGGGGGACAACTTACATGCTTTTTTCTCAGTTGCCACAATCTTCAAGAATGTGAACCACCTTTGGACGTGGGGAAGGGTTTAGCATTGTATAGCACTGCTCTTTTTTCTTTACCCCTCATTTTTTTTTAAAGCAATTGGGGTTAAGTAACTTGCTCAAGGTTACATGGCTAGTCATTATTTATGCGTGGGTGCTCATTTTCTGAGGCCGGATCTGGTCTCAGGTCATCCCAACTCCGAGGCTGGCGCTCTTACTCACTGTGCCACCTAGCCGCCCCTTTAGGGCAATTGGGGTTATGCCCAAGGTTACACGGCTAGGTTTTTTTTTTTGTTTGTGTGGATTAAGTGTCGGAGGCCAGCTCTGAACTCAGGTCCTTCTGACTCGAGGGCTGGCGCTCTATTCACTGCGCCACCTAGCCGCCCCTTACCCCTCATTTTTAAAGCGTTTTCTAAAACATAGCTATGCCATATTAGAATAGAATTCCACATTTGAGTCACATTAATACACATTCTGCATATTATATATTCTATTACATAGCTCAAACTTTATGGCATTACAGAATTTCAGATAAACTTGAAATAGAGTATGTAAATAGAATCAGAGTATCTAGAACATGATGGAGGGATATTGGAGATCATCTAGCCTAGGGTTGGGGGAAACCTGTGAACTCCCTGATCAAACCTAACCACTTACTATACAGGGGAAGAAACTGTTAATGACTTTATAAAGTTACTGAAGCACAATTGATTATCTGAGGCTATGTCTTCTGGATCCAAATCCAGTGTTCATTTCCCTGTATCCTGCTCCATAAAAAGCTCAACTCAACAGATTATTCTTCCAGTCCTGATACTGTGTTATGAAGATAATTCATTCTGGTTTAAAGGGTAATATAGACTAATTTGACTTATTGGCTATTTTACTATATTCAAGTTGGCCATCTATTTTCCTATCTTAAGCCAGGAAGGAATAGTAGGTCTCCTTTTATATTGTAACATGAGACTGAAGGAAGCAAAAAAAAAATCCATCTTCCCCTATTCATATATACAGTGGTATCTTAGTGACATTACTTCCCAGATATTTGAGGATGTATCACCATCAAGGCAGATGTGTTTCAGTGATAACTGGGGTTGGGGTTTAGGGATGCTATCCTAGCATAGCTGCCTCTCTTTTCCTGTTCACAACAGTGTTATAGACGGTTCCACTATAATCACATGGAAGAGATGGCAACTTTTACAACCCTATCATCCTAGCTCACAGGCTATTTTCATTTTCCAAGTTGTGTGTAAGATATGTAATATCAAATCTTGTCTGCTGATGAGACTATAGTACAGAATAAAATTGAATTAGCCTTAAATGTGACCTGGAACATGTGGAAATCAAATTCATTTAAATAATTTTCACTTTTAAATGTCTCTACTCAAATACAGCATTTTTCAGAAAAGGTATTTCTTCCACTTTTGGCTGGTAATAGGATTCACACTATATAAAAACAGAAGTGAACAAACACCATGTTTTGATTTAACTAAACAAAACTAAGATATAAATTTTAGAAATAATTATGTTAAATGAGGCATGTTAATGAATGCTAAGCCTCTGATAATACCTTTTTTCCAGTAGTTTTAGTTAAAGTGAGAGGTTTTCAATGAGTATACAGGTAAGAAAATGTACCATTTGGTTGTTTGAACTCATTCTATCTCCATTTAAGAAACAATTTTTTTTGGTGAGTGACTTCTATTTAAATCCTCAAGACAGCTGATAAAAATTCAAATGTAACATTTCACTAAAACCACACACATTGCAATCCTGTTTATTATTTAATGGTATGTAGTTTGTTGGAATCAAATCATTTTGCTATGAGAAAAAACAATACTCCCATATTTTTATGAATCATAGCTCCATTTCATGAACTCCCTAATGATGTAATATGTTTGGAGGGAATAAATATTCCTTTCTTTTGTCAATAAAAGATCCACTTCATTCTATTCCTATTTAGTTGTCTTCTCATTGTCAGCCTTCAGACTAATGAGAAAATCTTAGAATGGTCCTTTACTGTCTAAACACCAAGAACATAAATGCTTTTCAATAGAAATAACACAAAAAATGCGCTCAGAGATAATACATAGCCTGAGAAATACTTGTGTGCTGACAGCTATCCAACAGTGTTGTCACAGCAGGAAGACATCAGTTGAAGAAACAGATAGCGACCTCAAAAAAAAAAAGTCTGGTCAGCAGTGTGGACAGGGTTTCACAAGATTATAAATCACCCCAGGGTCGCTCTGTTCCCACCATAAAGAGAGCATGGTCGTTTTATTGTAATCTAATAAGAGATGGGAGCAAAGGACAGCTCCAGTGTGTGTTTGGAAAAAAAATTCTTGATTACAGTTTCAAAACTATACAGTTTCCTGACCATTGAAGTGCAGATTATGGGGGTTAAGGCCATGTTAGGATTGGATTACCTTTTATAGCTGTGTGTTATCCCTTGGTTCATGAATCAGAAAGTACTTAAATTAAACTGAACTTTTGGGAGTAATCCCAATATGTAGCAAGGTGGCAGAAAACTAATCATGATTTTCTGATAGATTATCAGCCATTTAATTCCTTCATTTGAAAGGGTTTCTTCCTAAGTCATAGAGCTCCATCTCAAGTGAGGTACATATTAAATGGGGAAGGACTATATGTAACAAAGTCCATCTGGTTTCAGTGGATAAAGCTTTCATCACAGAAAGATACTAAATTTTTTTCTAAAAATGTTTGCACAAATATAAAGGCAGTAAAATAGTAATTATAATGTAAATATTAATTTGCTGTTGGAATGAAATCTTAATTTTTCTTATTTTAATGCATTTAGTTATTATCTATTTTAAGCTGGTACTATATCTTCAAATACAGTTTCAGGATTTTAGGACCAAAGGAGACCTTAGAAAATAAACCCAGCCCTGTTTGAGACCCAGAAATGTTAAATGACTTACTCAGTATCACACAGTTAATTAGTAGCAAAGTCAAAGCCAGACCTAGTCTCTTTTATTTTGCCTCATCTGGTGTGTGTGTGTGTGTGTGTGTGTTACATCATGCTACTTCTGAGTTTATATTTATTCTTTCATGTTCTCTTGCCTCTAAGTAAAAGCGACTATCTTGTTATAATATACTGAGATATCTTCACTTGACGTTAGGAAAGATAATATTTGCCTCTATGCCTTGAACATGTACTACAACGTGAGCAAAAATGGGAGACAAATATTTGGAATAAAAAAAAGGTTTTCTTAAAGGATGTGGCAAGAACATAATAAAAACCTATATCAATTCATTATAATTTAACATAAATATTGAAAATCATACTGACAAGAAGATTTTAACTTTTCTCATTCATTTTTATAGAGTTCAGGAATTGGAGTCAGGAAGAACTGTGTTCAAATCTTGCTACATCCAGTTACTTACTGGGTGACCCTGGGCAAGTGTTGTAACCTCTTTGGGCCATATTTTCCATGTTTGTAAAAGGAAATTAGACTGGATGAACTCTAAGGTCCTACCAGCTTTAAGTCAATAATTCTATTTTAATGAACCTTACTTGACTTGGGTTCAAATAATGCTTATACCATTTAATACAAACATTTATTGCTAACATTCATATAATATTACAGGGTTTACAAAATACTTTTTATATCCAGGTATTTCCCGAATCTTAGTGCAGTTTTTAAAAATTAATTTATTAGTTTAGTTTCAGTTAACAAGATTCAATTCCATAGTTCCTTGATTTTCAAATTTCCTTTACTTCCCTCCCCCCTCCCCCCACAACAACATATAGTCCAGTATAGGATCTGCAAATACATTCATATTAGACATTATTCCAATTACAAAGGCGTATTGTACTGGGTGGGATGAAAGATGGTAAAGAAGAAATAAAACCAAACAATGAAAAGAAAAAGATCATTTAGTTTGCTTCCATCAGGATTCAGGCTCAGTTCTTTCTAGTTATATCTCTGGATGGCGCATTTCTCTCTTTCTTGAGTCTTTCAGGATTGACTTATATCACTGCATTGCTGAAAAGAGTCCAGTCTGTCATAGTTGGTCATCACAGATATGGCATGTCTGTGATTGTATACAAATTTCTTCTGATTCTACTCTTCTCACTCAGCATCAGTTTGTATAAGTCTCTCCAGGTAATTATGAAATCCGTCACCTCCTCGTTTCTTATAGCACAATAATATTCCATTACATTCATATACCACAACTTGTTTAGCCATTCCCCAATTGATGGACACCCCTTTAGTTTCCAATTCTTTGCAACCACAAAAAGGGCTGCTATAAATATTTTTGTACATATAGGTCTTTCTCCCACTTCTATGATCTCTTTGGGATATAACCCTAGAAGTGGTATTGTTGGGTCAAAGGGTATGAAATTATTTATAATCCTTTGGGCATAATTCCATATTGCTCTCCAGAATGGTTGGATAAGTTCACAACTCCACCAGCAATGTATTAGTGTTCCAATTTGTCCCCATCCTCTCCAGCATTTGTTACTTTCTTGTTTTGTCATCTTAGCCAATCTGACTGGAGAGATGTGGTATCTCAGAGTTGTTTTGATTTGCATTTCTCTAATCAATAGTGATTTAGAGAATTTCTTCATATGCTTATAAATATCTTTAATTTCTTTCTCTGAAAACTGCCTGTTCATATCCTTTGACCATTTATCAATTGGGGAATGACTTGTATTCATATAGATTTGGCTCAGTTCTCTATAAATTTTAGAAATGAGTCCTTTATCAGAGACACAAGTTGTAAAATTTCTTTCCCAATTTCCCACCTGCCTCTTGATCTTGGTTACATTGGCTTTGTTTGTACAGAAGCTTTTCAATTTAATGTAATCAAAATGATCCATTTTGCATTTTATAATGCTCTCTAATTCTTGTTTGGTCCTAAAGTCTTCCCCTCTCCACAAATCTGTCAGGTAAACTATTCCTTGCTTTCCCAAATTGCTTACAGTATCATTCTTTACACTTAGATCATGCACCCATTTAGACTTGATTTTGGTTTATGGTGTTAGATAATGATCTATGCCCAGTTTCTGCCATACTGTATTCCAGTTTTCCCAGCAGTTTTTGTGAAATAGTGCATTCTTATCCCCAAAACTGGGGTCTTTGGGTTTATCGAACAATAGATTACTGTATTCATTAACTGCTGGGTCTCCTGCGCCTAATCTATTCCATTGATCCACTACTCTACACCTCTGCCAGTACCAAGCAGTTTTGATGACTGCTGCTGTATAATACAGATTAAGATCTGGCATAGCTAGTCCACCTTCCCTAGCATTTCTTTTCATTAATTCCCTTGATATTCTAGACCGTTTGTTTTTCCAAATAAATTTTGTTATTATTTTGTCTAACTCTAGAAAGTAGTTTTTTGGTAAATTGATTGGTATGGCACTAAATATATAGTTTTAAATATAAATATATATTTTAAATATAAATATATAAATAAACATTTATTGCTAACATTCATATAATACTACAGGGTTTACAAAATACTTTTTATATCCAGGGATTTCCCGAATCTTAGTGCAGTTTTAAACTTGAATAGACTAAAAGAATACCTCTAAGACTTTGGGGACACTTATTTTCTCATTTCATTTTTGCAGCAATCATATGATATAGGTACTAAAGTTACTTATCCTGTTCATTTTACAGAAGAGGAAACTGAAGCTCAGAGAAGTCAAGTGACTTATCCATAGTCACAAAATATGTGTCAGAGACTCATTTAAAATGTAGATTTATTTAGGGGGCAGCTAGGTGGCACAGTGAGTAGAGTGCTGGCCCTGGAGTCAGAAGGACCTGAGTTCGAATCCGGCCTTAGGCACTTAACACACACAAACAAAAACCTAGCCGTGTGACCTTGGGCAAGTAATTTAACCACAATTGCCCTCCAAAAAGCAAAAAAAAAAATGTAGATTTGTCCTAACTTAAAGTCTAGTGCTCTATCCCTCTATGTGACCATAGGTAAGTCACTTTATCTTTCTGGGCCTCAGTTTCCTCAGTTGTAAAAAGGTATCAGAACAGCTAGTATAGTATACTGTGTTGTTGTATACCTCAAATGAGATAACTTTGTATGTAAATTATATATGTGTGTGATTTATGTATGTAAATGTTTTTGTAAGCCTTAAAATTCTGTTAGCTAGTAGTACTTATTTTCATCATCATGAAGAAGTATGGTAGATAAGTCAGCAAACACTTTTTAAGTCATGACTGTATTTCAGGTGCTCTGTTAAGTGCTGGGAATCCAAATATTAATAAAAAGAATTACATCCTCTGTCCTCAGGGAACTTACATCCTAATAAGAGAGGACAAGATACAAAAGAGAACCTGTCAGGTGGAGAGGGACCAGAGAATATCTGCATTATAGACTGGAGGAGAATAAGACCTGGTTGACCTTCCTTAAATGGAGGTTATTGGAGTATCCATCCATTCAGAGGAAGAGAACTCCATGATTGAGGGTACTTCAATATATTGTAAAATAGAAAGAACACTAGATTTGGAATCAGAGAAGCTGGCACTCACTCCCACTTCTATTACTGTGAAATTGAGTAAGCCCCTTAAGCTTTCTGGCCCGCAGTTTCTTCATCTATAATATGAGGAGGTCTCTGAGGTCCTTTCCAACTCTAAAACTTTTCAGGTCCTATTTCCCATCATCACTTTTATACCTCTTCTTGCCCATTAGTTTGCCCCTCTAGAACTGTCTTGACTCTTTAAGCTATATCCTATAAGACTTGGGTTATTGACATTTATTATTATTATGTTGAAGAAGCAATAATGAAGATAAACACAACTAAAGGAACTTATTGCTCTGAAGTGTAATCAATTAGTTGAGATTCACAACTGTTCCCATCTCATATTTATAAGGAGGAGGGTTTCAGACTTGCTTCTATGTTATAATATCACATATGTATGCAATCTTGTATACTGATTTTCCTTCAGATTATCCAAGCTCTTTGAATTTGCTTTCTTAGAGAAGGGTAAATAATCGAGAAGAATGTTAACAGTTGGAGGATAATAGATGAGCTGATTAAACATAAGCGCTTCTAATTCACCTGAGTTTGCTTTTCAGTTGCCATTGTCCCCATGTTATGCTCTCATTATCAAATGTATACATACATTGGTAGATTTCATTGGGTTGATTACCTTTTAGAACTAACAACACCATTCCATGAACTGGAAACTGAGGATGATCGATAGCCAGATCAGTTTCATTCCTCTTTGGGCATAAAAAGGATTCACTTTGTGACTTTCCCAGCTTCCTTTGGCTAAGAGAATAAAAACTGCAATGTTATTCAATTCTAGGTCCAAGTGACCAGTATAATAATGCACAGTGTTGCTGTGGTCCTTATTCCCTTCTTTCTTTGAATTCCCTCTATCACTGAGTTTTACCTGAAAACTGAAGGATGAATACAGCCCTCATGGCTCAAAGCCTCTCTTAGAAAATCTACATGTGTTCCTTTAAATTTCTTTTTAAAAATATTTGGAATAAAACCTGTAAAATAGTCATTCATTTGGTATTTCTGGAGAGTTTCTGTGAGCAAGTTTTCATGGTTTCCTTTGAAGGCAATATTTCATTTATCTTTCATAATAATCAGTCCCTTCATGGTATTCTTAGGCCATAGTTAATTCACAACATAACATTCAGAACTCTCAGATGACTAAGTCATACTCAGATATATTACATATGTATTATCTGTAATCCTTAAAGCTCTGTATGAAGAAAGTCTGAGGGCAAATGCCAACATGCATTTTTGTTAGCAATATCTAGTTGATTGGTTAAGGGAGAAAAAACAAATGTCGTTAGTTTGATTTATCACTTGTGACATTAGCATGTACCATACAGCTTTCCTGGAAACAAAATGGTTGCACCTGAGGACAGTGATATAAACACTCCTTTGATTGTTTGAAATAAAGCATTAAGCTTTGATGAAAGAACTGTTTCTATTGTAGACCTTGTGCCAGGGAAAGAGTGCATAAAGATTATGGATGAGTAGTCCACAATTGCTTGTTTAAAATTTAAAGAAGTTGCATGTATGTTTGAGTGTCATTTCCTCTATATGTACATAAAGCCAACTTTAAAGAATACATAATATTTATGTGTACATATATGTATGTATTATATGCATATATGTATTTAAATGGATTAATTTGAAATTTTGTTATTTGTATATACCAAGTTGACAGTTAATTCTATATATTCAAACTACTCCTAATTCAAATAAAATATACAATAAAGATTTAAGTCTATTTGGACATGAAAAATAAATACACTTTATTGAGTGTTTTAATGAATAAATTTGAAAGCAACATTTTATATTTTTTGAATACAGAAGACAGTAAGATATTTTTTCTTTTTGCCTACAATTTTTCATCATATATGAGCATACTTGTACTCACATGTATATACACATATCCCCTCTAATTCTACTACCCAAAAATTCCATGGAAAATATGTAGTAGCTTTGAAGAAATTGATTAGGTAAGAATTTATTCATAATATTTAAATGATGAACCTATCCCCAAATATATCCTTTTTTTTTGTTTGCTTTTTGGAGGGCAATTGGGGTTAAGTAACTTGCCCAAGGCCACATGGCTAGGTTTTTATTTGTGTGTGCATTAAGTGTCTGAGGCCGGATCCGAACTCAGGTCTTTCTTACTCCAAGGCTTATCCTTTACTCACTGCACCACCTAGCCACCCCTCAAATATATCCTTTACATACACTCACATAACCTACTTGGTCAAAAAATTGCCATCATTATTCCTATTTGAGACATTGTCTCTAAAAGACACCGTTAAAATTGGAAGACAATATGAATGAAGAGTAGGTCTTGAGTGTCTCCCTATCTTACTTTTCATTAATTCATAACATTTTAATTTCACTTAATGTATCAACAATATAAGATGTAGGAAAGGATGGAAAAGTTAAGAGGAAGGGTAATAGGGCAAGGCAATAACATGGTGCCAACTAAGTCTGTTTGACTTTTGTGGGTAGGGGGTGTTTTGAGGGATGTAGCTGGGAGAGGAAGACTAATAGAGGGAGAGACATTGAATGTTGGAGAAACCAGGACAGGTATTAAGAAGGAACTTTAGAAATCTTCCTTCTGAGGGAGGCTGAAAAATCATGTGCCTACTAATGGAGTTTGAGTGAAGGATCAAGGATACATTTAAGCAAACTTAATCTAAATAATAATTGTGTCCTGGTTCATCCCTACTGTAAGCAAAATATTACTTCCTTGAACTTCACAAAACACTTTAGAACACTGCTAAGAATTTTTCATATTTTAATTTATATTGCCATTTTTTATTTAAATGCTTTATCTCTCTTACCACATTATAAACTTCTTTAGAAGGAGGGGTTATAATTTATCTTTGTATTGTCAGTACCTTGCCTATATACACACACGCATATATGTATATAGATACACATAAATATATGTATATACATATATATGATTGAATTTAAGCTTTTTTTAAACTTTTTGGAGGGGGGGGGGCAGGGCAATCTGGGTTAAGTGATTTGTCCCAGGTCACACGGCTAGTAAGTTAAGTGTCTGAGGGCGGATTTGAACTCTGGTCCTTCTGAGTTCACGGCCCATGTTCTATTTACTGCACCACCTAGCCACCCCACATTTAATCTTTTAATAATATTCTATAGATCAGTCAATCCATGAATGAGTAGGCATTTGTTAAGTGCCTACTATATGCATATTACAAGCATTGCTTTTTTATGCTTTAATACACTTCTTTTACAGAAAAATTTAAAATCAATATTGAGCTTTAGGTCCATCAAATTTAGTGAGTATTTTTTTTTTTTTGTAAAGTACCCTTAAACACTCTTCTCAGGAGTATTTTGGCACAAGAGAGCAATGCGCATGCATTGATAATGCAAATATTTTTTGCCATAACATCAATAAAGCCATGTTCTCATAAGGGATAAAGGTAACCTTTATCTGGGTGTCTTTGAGACCTAGAGACACAACTGTGTTATACAAATAACTTCACTGAAGACATCACTTCTTTTAACATTTGTCTATTTAAAGATTCTAAGTATATTGGGTAGATAATGGTGCTTAAAAGGCAAGAGAGTCAGTGTGTTACGGGTGATAGGGAGCTGGGCTTAGAATCAACAAGGACTGAGTAATCTTTCCTTTGATGCATACCAGTTCTGTGACCTTTTAGCTACCTAAAATTTTATTGTTTCAGGTAGTTCACTAAGGCTGTAAGTTGCAGAACAGTTACTGATATATATTGGTAGAGTGAATTTGTTCACCATAAGTTCCTTATGTGAATGAAATTATAATTATGGAAGCCCTCTCCCCCGCCCCTCACCAAAAGGAAAACAACTATCTTGGTTTGATTTGTTTTGTTTCTTTACTGCATGCTTAACAATGTATTGCCAATTTTTAACTAAAAAGAACCATTTGACTGGTTCATGATAATATTTCTTTTGGGGAGGGTTGAAATCTTGATCTTCTTAAAAGATCTATGTAATATTTTTCCATACTTCTTTGACCACATTAGCTAGTATACACAGTCTGAAGTTTTATCATCAGTGGCATAAATTAAATTTCGAATATTAGGAGGGCACTGTCCCACTGAAGGTGAATCCAATGTTTTTATAGACTTAATAAGCAGAGCTCTATCAATGACCTTATTCTTCTGTCATATGCTCTCCATTCTTTGATGTAGTCATCATTCTCTCTCTCTCTCTCTGTCTCAGCTTCATTCTTTAGGCCTGCTGGCGCTTCTGCTATTATGAAATCATTTCCTGGTTGAATGAATGTTTTCTCAAGTTTGAAACGTAGTACACTACCCAAGGATGCCCTACCAATTAAGTTGCATGTTTATTTTGTTTTCAGAGAGCTTGGCATTGAAGGCTGTATTACACAAATTAATGAGGCACTTGTAATAATGATTAGATTTAGGCTTCTCCAGTCAGTTATGTCTTAATAAGGGACTGCATCATTTGGTTTAGTCAGTTATAAGTCAGGAGACTTGGATTCTAATCTTGCCTTCCCCACTGAAAAGAACAGCTATATAATTATTTAAAAATTAGATATGTAGAAACTAGTCTATTTGTCTTCTGTGCCACTGAGGATTGATTTGAACTCAGCCTTAGGTGTGTTAACTCACATTTTCTATCCTAATCCCATTAAAAAAATAATTCACTAGAGTTAATTATCTAAAACTCATTTATCTGAAATTTGAATAGCTTAATAAATATTCAATTAATTTACTAAAAACTTAGTGGTAAAATAATTGTAAGGACTTCAATTTATAGTTATCTGTAAAAATTTCTTTTAATTCTCTCCTTTTGGTTGTATAGGGACCATTCAGGGGAACCTGAAATTTTTGCTTGGCCTCAAAATGCTATGCCAGAGCATAGCAGGATCAAGAGTGAGACACCCAAACTGATAGAGATCTGTGTTTCACACTGAAATGGGTTTAAAAATTGGGAACATAACTTTACATTTAAACACATGATGCTTTAAGTCCCAAGAGGTCAACTGAGTAGTTTAATCCATTTATGTTTGTGACTGTTTTAAAGTTCAGGATGTTAGGTTTGGATTGATAAGCCTAAGGCAATGGACACAACCCATGTTAGTTCTTTTAATTTCTTTGGTTTTACATGTGTATGAGTGCAGCTGTTTGTATCATCTCTGCCAGATGTCAGTCTAGGGGCTGTAGCATGCGTTTCCATATCCCAGCTGTTTCCCAGAGATGGAATAGGAAACTCTATCCATAATAGACAATAACATTCTTAAAATATGAACCACCTATTAAAGCAGGTGCATTTTATTTTAAGAAATTTCTAAACGAGTCTTATGCAATTTGAAATATAAATATTCTACTCAATATATTTAAGTCATTTAAGCAAATTGTTAATAAAAATCAAATATAGCATTTTGAAAATTTTAAAATAATTTATCAAAGTTCTTATTTGTTACTTTATTAATATTGAAAAGAACCTTAGTTTTAAAACACACTGAATGATGATCATACATTATTATTTTTATTACTAAAATTATCATTATTTGGGTTTAAATGTTTAGCTCTCCAAATATATAAAATTTGATCTAACAAATTAACAAATCTCCCACCTCCCAAATCAATCATGGTTGTATTTTCCAACCTTTTCTCCTGTGAAATCCTTCCTAATTCAAATGTTGGTTTTTGTTTTGTATGTCATCTAGCTTAATAAAATAACATTTCCTCAACTCTTAAAACAAAAATTAGACAAAGAAAATGTCTTCTTTTTCTTAATGCTATGTGTATTCAGTTTGTAAATGGTAACACATTTGTTTTTATTATAATGACATTCAGTAAATAGAATTTCCTGGGAAGAGTCTATATTTTAGTAACCTTATATCAAAGATAAATCATATACACTAAGTGAGATTTTCCCACTGAATAAACTACTATCTTGGAGTAAATTAGACATTGTATTAACTCTTTTGATGAAACAGCAATTCAAATAATACTCTATTGATTTAAGAAAGTTAGTATGTCTTCCAAAGGTTCCAAAAGAAGCCGCAGTGAGAAATATTGGTGAATCATATACAATACCTTGCCCTTTAAGAAGGACTCTCAGTCATTCATTCATTTGTTGTTTATTCTTCATTTTTGAGGAGGAAACGGGGTGCAAGAAGTATCCATATAAGATATCAGGTGAACTGTAGTAGATACAAGACAATTTTATGATGCTCCTTTATTTGATAGAATTTCATTTTTTAAATTAATTCCTGGACTTCTGTTGATTTTATGACGCTTTCCCTAGTGACTGTGCTTTATCTTAAAGAATTAGGATACAATTTCTCCCTTTTTAAATGAATCTCAAAGTACAATGTGTCAGTTCTCTTGTAATGAGATTCATGCTATCTTATCTGTTACATTTTTTATCCATTCAACAAATATTTATTGAGCATCTAGTATGTAAATATTTCTATGGTTAGAAACGGATTTGATAAATTTAAGATACAGTTCCTGTCTACCAGTAGCTTACAAACTGGTTTTGTTCCTGAAAAAGTCAATTGCTGTTATTTTTTATCATAAGAAATGAAGCTACATTCTTTTTCCTTAAAAAAAAACAAAAACAAAAACAGTTTGGGGGTGGCTAGGTGGCGCAGTGAGTAGAGCGTCAGCCCTGGAGTCAGAAGGACCTGAGTTCGGATCCGGCCTCAGACACTTAATGCACACACAAACAAAAAACCTAGCCGTGTGACCTTGGGCCAGTTACTTAACCCCAATTGCCCTCCAAAAAAGGCAAAAAAAACCAAAAAACAAAAAACAACAAAACAGTTTGTTGATACTTTTTGCATTTGCATCATAGTCTTTTCTCTGTATAAGCAAGACCAACTAACATAGTGACCTTGCCTGGCAGTATATGGAACATTCCACATCAGTTGATGTGGAATCTCTTCTACTCAGGAAAAGGAAATGTGCTTCATCATCTGTCCTCCAGGGTAAGATCAGTCATTACAATTGCAGTGTTGTAGTCATTTTTGCATATTGCTGTCCTTCTTCTGCACAATATCACTTTGCATCAGTTCATTCAAGTATGTCAGTTCTTCAAATTCCTCACATTTGTCATTTTTTACAGCATAATAGTATCCTTGTACATTTGTAGAGTATAGCATGTGTATTTGTGTGTGTTTGTATGCATGTCTGTGTCTGCATGTCTGTGTGGGTGGATGGGTGGCAATGGTTTTCAAGAATTTTGGTTTGCTGAAAATGAAAGATGTTATAGTAAGTAGAATGACTCAGTTATCCTAGTCTAAATCAATACATAGTGTTATCTACTTTAACGGGTTAGACTAAATCTCGGAGTTCCTCCCAATATTAACACTCTGTCTAAACAAAAACCATTCCCCAATACGTGGTTAAAGAGTATCAACAAATAGCTCTCTAAAGAAGAATTGTGCTATTGAATTGAACTATCAGCTAGTATACAAAAATATTCTAGTTCATGAGTAAGAAAAATGTAAATCAAATAAATATTGAAGTGAGCCTCACAAAAATTGACAAAAATGCCAATAGATGAAAATAATCCATGTTAGAAGAGTTACATAAAGATTGGCACAAAAAAACTTGAATGAGTAAACCATTCTGGAAAAGAATTTGGAATTATGCAAATAAAGTGATTAAAATATGTATGCTCTTTGACCAAAAGATTCCACTGCTAGACATATACTCCAAGGAAGTTAAAAAAAAAAAAAGCTTTCATATACATTGGAATATTTATAGCAGTACTTTTCTTTATGGTATCAGCAACCAGGAAACAAAATGGATGCCTACAGACTGGGAGTGGTTAAACAAATTGTGGTATATGAATATAATGGAATATTACTATGCTCTAAGAAATTATAAACATGATAAATAAAGAGAAACCTGAAAAGATATATGAATTGATGCAAAGTGAAGTTGGTACATCAGGGCAAACAGTATACATACTGACTACAGCAATGCAAATGGATAAAATAAAATTCATATTGCATGTTGCAAAAGACATTCTTGGTTTCTATGAAGAGATGTGAGAATAGGCTTTACTCCCCCATGCTTCTTTGTAGAGGTGTGGGGAGGGTCTCACAGTTGTGGAAGACTTCATTTTATCTCAGATTTTCGATTTATATCGATTAATTTTGTTGAATTTGTTTTCTCTCTTTTTTAATATCTGTGTTAAAAGGAATGGCTGTGGGGGTTGGGGAAAATAATACAGTGTGTGTGTGTAAGAAATTTTTAAAAATCTATTTAAGATATCGTATCTTTTACTTCCAAGCTATGTAGTTTTATTATCAGCCAGCATATTATTTTTTTTTTAAAATCCCTTCCCTTAGTATTCCTAGACTTTTAAATGTCATTAAGTATATTATTACATTTAAAATTCTTAAAGTTTTGAGATATGTTATTGTAAATATAATACCAGATAATTTGATGAGTCACATTCTAATTTTTCACCATTCTTCATGGTCCAGCTAAAAATAAAGCCTTTTCCTGGAAGCCTTCTCTGACCACCCCTAGTCCATGATTATTTCTTCCTCAGAAATTCTACAAGTACTTAATGTCTTTACCATTCACTTGCTATTCATTATATACTTCCTCATATTGTTATGAATTTATGTATACTTGCCTTGTCTCCCAAATGAGATTTTCAAGTCCTTGAAGATGAGGGCCATTTTTGTATCTATATCTCTTATCATTTTCATAATAGGTGCTCACTACATACTTGTTCATTGTTTATGCCTAAGCTAAAATCTCTATCGTTCTAATTTAAGAAGACCAATTCTTCTTCTGAACTCATGTTAAAAATGAACTCCGTCCATTAGGAATTTTTAATTGCTTGCTAAGCAATTCATTCTGTCAAGACTAAATAATATCACTTATTTTAGCTTATTTTCAAGTAGGTCCTATTTTCTAAACTTTTAGTCACTTAAAAAAAACCCTGGGAACTTTAAAGTTTTCTTTATATTTATTGAAATACATTGTCTTGTGTTAGAGACAATCCTGATTATTGTTGAATCTGTTTAATGGTAGAACAAATGTAATAATAATGAAGCTATGAATGCAACTAACTATATTTAAAGTATAACCTGTGTTTTAAATGACAGGTTAATATTATATTTCTTTTCTGAATTATAAACATTTCTGAAAGTTTTGTTCCTTCCTAATCAATTGGTTAACCACTCACATACCATTTCCCCTGAGAGTATTATTTTAGGCTTTGATTATTTTCAGGAAATCTTTAAGGACAATTTAATTAACAATTCAGTGTGTTGGTAGCTAATGTTGGTGCTTTTGATGAAAACAGTGATTTAAATCATACAGCAATTAACCCAGAATATTTTGTGAACCTCTAAAATCAAAGCTTTAGCAACAAAATTAAGTTCATTTAAAAAGAAATGTAATGTGGAAGGTACACTGGATTTTTTTTTTTTTTTTGTGAGAGGTAAGAGACCTTGGGTTTGAGTCCTACTGTAACGTTGTAACCCTAAGCAAATCATTTAAATTCTCTGTCTTAGTTTCCTCATTAGTAAAGTGGGAATAATACTTATACTAACTTTGTCACAGGGATTTGTGAGAATATCTCTTTGTAAAACACTGTGTGTTGATGTGTTAGTTGTATTAATAGCTGTTCTATTAATATCATTATACTCTGAGGCAAAAATCAGTTTACAATGTAATTTTGGAAAGACTAATTTCAAAGTAAATGCTATCTGGATTAAGGATACCTTATTCTAACATAATAATTCATAAGATCATATATTTAGGATTAGAAGAAATCTTAAAACTCAACCCTTTCATTCAAATCAGAAAATAGAGCCCCAGAGGGATCAAGTAATTTGGTCATACTAATTCTTCTTATTACAAACCCAGTACCCTTTCTAGGATACTCCATTGCCTACCCCATTGTCCTTCACGTTTGAATATCCCACTATGCTGCTCTCCAATAACGAGATCTTTAAAAATTATAGTCTTTTATCTACTATACTACTATTTAGTTACAAAAATTTGGTATTTCGTAGCATCCTACCAAAATGTTGGTTTGTGCCATAAGGTTCAGTCCTCTGTCCCATTCTGTACAACTTCTTTCTCACTGATTTGGATAAAGACATGCATGAAATGTTCATGAAACTTAGAGGTAATACAAAGCAGAGGGGATTGGTTAATAAATTGGGAGATGGAATAAGGATCCCAAAAGATTTCTACAGGCTGGAACTCTGGGCCTAAGCAAATAAGATAAATCTTCAAAATATAATCTTCATAAATGAAGACCTGTGCTTCATTTTTTTTAGAAAAGAAAAAAATCCACAGTTTAAGTTCTCAGATGTAAGAGATTGCAATTCATATGAAAAAAGTCCAGGGGTTTTAGTGGACTTTAAATTCAATATGAATCAACAGGGTGATATGGCCATCACAAAAATACTATGTTGAATTTAGTCTGCTTCAAATGAAGTGCAGAGTGTAGATTGTGGGAAGTGGTAATTCTAATGTACAGTGGTCAGACAACACTTGGGAGCTTGGATTCATTTCTAGGTGCTACTTTTTAAAAGATGCATTGGCAGGCTGGAAGGTGTACAAACACCAAGATGATACATTTCCTCAAACTCTTGTGAAATAATGAACGCTTAAAGATGCTGGGAATGTATAACCTGGTGTTGGGAGGATTATGATACCTATTTTGAAGCAGTTTTTCCCATAGGACACAGAGTAGACATTCTGCATGGCGCTAGGGGAACAAACTCGAATTCTTAGATGGAAATTATGAGGGGGCCATGGGAGATTTCAGCTCAGTTTGGGGAAGATCTTCACAAAGGGTGGGAAAGTCAGGGTTATAGGAATTAAAGAGGGAAAAAACTCCAAAGAGTCTAATTGATATTTATCATGAATTATAACAACAGTAAACAGAGTGGTCCAACACATGCTCCCGCTAGATCAGTGGGCTATATATTCCTGAAAATGGGATGAATTGTTTAGTGAGGTACTGAAATAATTGAATATCCTTAAAGGTGTTCTTAGGTCCCATCAAGCTCTGAGTCTAAAAATGTTAACTTACAAACAATGGTAGTTTAGTTCCAAAGAAAATTTGGTTCAGTATTAAATTGAATCAGTACATGCATGTGTTTAGAAAGATGCAAATTACACTAAACCAACTGCTTTTGATATAGTGAATAATTTGAGGTTAAATGTCAGTAAGTAACAAACATGAAAAGTGTGGAATGACAGAGGAAGGTCTTGGTTATATTATTGGATCCAGCTGTAAAATACTTTGGGAATCAGTACTATTGCCACGGGTCATAATGTATTTTTAGAAAGCGAAAGTGCAGTGGAGGGTGGTATCTTTTGTCTTTAAATCTATATTGCTTTTACATATAGCCTATCCTAAAATAATGTTCTTAATTATTACCATTTAATACCCATTTATTCTCTGAGTGGAAAGCAGTTGAACATAGTTTATAAAGTCAATAAAAATTATGGTATAAAGTTTTCTATGAGTGCAAGTATCTTACTGTTTTGAGGTTATACTCTTACATGCAGTGATTTTGACTGTATCGGTTATTTTAGTAATGATGAAGTAAATGATTTTTGTCTAAATTTAGAGGTCCAAGATAGTCATTTACTAATAGATTTTTAAAATTTCTCTATTTCAAATAAATAATCATTTCACTTCCAAAAATTTCATTAAATTCTCACTTTTTGAGAGCTTATATTTTGATTGACCCCTAATATTTCATTGCCTTTTTGTAAAATTTAGTTGTATGCACCCCAAACATTCTAGCTGTTCCATTTATTTATTACCCTAGGCAAGTCCCTTTAAACACTCTAGGTAGTAGTCCTAAATTATATTGTTGAACTAGATAATCATTAATGTCCTTTATAGTTACAATTTCTGTGATTCTACACATGAGACTGAGCAACCAGATAAAATTATTTTCAATCCTGTCAGAGTATATTGACCCATTGCACTGTCATAAGCTCCCTAGTCTTTAATTACTGAGCTTTTGGGGGTGGCTGTATGGAGCTAAATAGCAAGGAAGTACATTTGAATGAGACAAAACATTTCTGCTTACATATGCATGCATCTGGAATAGGAAATGAATAGCAGTATATTTCTTGAGTATTAGTTGTTTAGTAATTAAAAGTATACTTAATAACATGCAGGATTTTATGAATCTATTGAGTTCAACAGGACATGTTCCATGTATAATGGATTAAGGATGTCATTGATTCATGAAAACATGGAGTATTTCAATATTAATTTTGTCCAGAAATTGTTATGCTATGCAGGGTAAGATTCCATGGGAATTACATTTTCTGTGTTTTTCATTCTAATTTGATGATTCAAGGATTTGTAGATGAGTTGCAGTTTATTTTGAATGGGAACTGTAGTAATTATTTTTAAAGGATTAATTTGATTTATTTGTTATAAAATATAAGCTATTAACTCAGATAAAGATAGATTGTTATTGTACTTAGATATTGTCAATATAAATTCATTGGAAATATCACTTTTCACCCCAGAGGACAATTAGCTATTTGGTCTAGTATGAAGAATTTTTAAAAAGTATCTATTTACCTTACCCTTCCCTTAGAACATGGTATCTAAAGTGACAGGTTAATTTCAGATTCAGCTTTGATTGAGTATATGTCACTTTTTGCATGCTTTACATAACTAAAATAGAGCTGTCTTTAAAACTGTGTATATTAGGAAAATGAAGTCTAATCAAGCAAAGGCTTTTTCCATAAAGTTTTTTTTTCTTATTGATCTCAACTTAAAAAAATACTTATTAATCTAAATAAAAAAAAGATAGTCATAAAGTCGATAGTACCCAGTACAAGGAAGTATATTGGGAATTATGGAAGAAACTGTTCTAGATTTTACTTTTTGAAACAAATAATTATATTAAATACAATCTTCAACATTTTTATCATTGATACTGTAAGATAAATATGTTCCTTAAGAGTGATACTATTCATTGTGCATATATAATCAATCATACTTTTCCAAATTATAGTATTACATCATTTAATTATCCTGTTAATGGGAAATTTCTTAATGTTGATAGTAAAGACATAATATTTGGGATTGAATTTTATTAGAATTAATAAATAGAAGTATATATTAGGTAACCTCAGGAAATTCACCCATCAAACGTGATGGTTCTCTGATTTAAGAGAGAAAAGGAAACAGATTAAATTTTTGCTTATCTTATAAACCAGATCATGATTCATAAATACAGTGAAATAAGGAAACATTTCCTTGTATAGTTTAAATATTTTTAAATGTAACGGAAAATTCAATAATGGAAACTATGCACATATATGTCTCTTCACTTCAAAGGCTGTTTGTAAACATTGTATTATCTTTAGAAAAATATCACCTCAGAAGTAGCAGAAAATTCCAGAATTCCAATTGTCATTATTGTTGTTTTAAGAACCAAAGGAGTTCAAGATTATTAAAAATCTTGCTTGTATTGCTGGCACGTAAAGAATAAAGACAGGTCTCCACAAGGGAGGAAAAAAATGAAAATTTATTTGAAGAAAAAGGGAATAAACAATGCCACTAATAAGCCTTTATTGCTTAAATGAAAACTCAACTTTTGGATGCTTTGAAGAAGGCGTTATAACCCACTGAAGATTACAGGTACTTCAAATGCATTTTTTTTTAGTACAAGTAATCTGAATGTGATTCCCAAAGTCCTCATTCTTTAGAATTCCTTGTCATTTAAGGAATTTTAAATTAACAATAGGACCAAAGAATTTTAGAAAAGGAAATTTAGAAACCATCAAGTTCAGACCCCCCTTCCCAGAGTTGAGGAGATAGAGGCCCTGCCTGATGTCATAAAATCAAAATTCAAAGATTGATGTAATCCAAAAGTTATCTGAAGCATGAATCCTGTCTCCTTACTAACAGGTGATTATTAGACCTTTGCCTGAAAATCACCCATAGTGGAGAATGTATTATATCCCATCTTCCAACTCCCTATCACAAGTTCTGTAATTGCCTGTTTTGTTTTATAGAGCTCTAGTTATTATAAAGATTTTCCTTATATTGAATTGAAATCTGCTATTATATACTTTCCAAGCATTATTCCTCATTCTTCCCTTGGGGGGGGGGAAGAATTCAAGTTCAATACTTTTTCCCCATGATAATACATCCATAGTTCCTTCACATTGCATGGCATGTAACATTTTCTATACACTTCAGCTTCCTTCAGCAAATCTTCAGATAGCACAATATCTAGGCTTTTTGCCACTCAGGTCTTCCTACTCCTCTCAATAGTCTATAACTTAAAAGTGTCCTTGCTAAAATGTGTTTTGTAGATGTGTGATGATCAGTCAGAGTCCCCAGGGCTATTACCTAGTCTTAGACACATCTTAATGCAGATATATCTGATTTAGTTGTGATATATGGCAATATCTGATATAATATTTAATTATTGTACTTGTCATATCACACTGTTGACTCTTTGAACTTTGGTTTCCTGAAACTCCAAGATCTTTTTCAAATGTGCTGCTATTTAACTAGATCTGTCCCACTTTGTGTTGGTTAATGCCAATTTTGTTAAAACTTGAGTCCAAGATTTTATTTTACTGCATTCCTCTACTACTCTCGTCTTGGAAAGAAGGTACCTTCTCCAGTTAGTGAAGTCTGCTATGTAGTGAAAACAACATTCTTTAATACTTTTGTACATTCCAATGGAAGTGGTATGACCTCATCCAGAGCAAAGAAGTTCTAGATGTCATAATATAATATCATCCAAAGACTATGTCATTGGAAATAATGTCATCCAACAATTATGTGTAAACAACTTAGGCAAAGATTGTCTCTTTTATTTTGGGGCTTTTTAGAAGGAGTACGGACAGATTCACAACTATTGATGTTGTCTGACTCCAGAGAATTGCTAAATTCATAGGAGAAATTAGTCATCTAATACAAGTACAGACTAGTACATCTAGCACATATATTGAGATAACATTTCCTTCTTCAGAAGTCCATGGCTCAGGCAGAATTAGTAATTAGATCAGGAATAATTGGGTTATTCATGATCAAGATTCAGGATCCAGAGATTAAGCCACAAGTTTGGACCTGGGAATCAGGGAGGTCAAAACATCAAATTTTTATTTTCTGAACATGAGGGACTAATTGTATGGTGGAAAGATCATAAGATTTGGAATCAGAAGACTTAGACTCCAATCTTAGGTCTTCTCTCCTTAGTAGTTGTGTCCCTGTGGTCATATCATTTATCTAATCAGCATCCATGTCCATATTTGTAGAATGGGAGTAGCAATAATTACATTAACTACATCTTTAGTTTGTTGTAAGGAAAATTTATTTAAAACATTATTTTTATCAGTGTTGGCCAAAGTCATATAGCTGGGACTAGAACCTGGATATATTCTGACTTTTAGTCAGCAGCTAGCTCCACTTGACTGTGTCAATAGCTGAGTGTCTCAGGGATGGTACAAGACCACATGTTTGTGAACAGTGCTGCCAAGTGAACCCAGGCACACAATAACATCTCTCTCACAGACAATTGGCATTTTTATATATAATTTTCAAAGTTAATGTTTTAAGTATTTAACTATTTAGAAAATTAGTGGTTTTAGTTTCTTTACTTTGATAATTTTTAAAATGTCTTTTAAGACTGATAATTCAATAAATGCTCAGAATGAAAAATAAATAAAATCCTCTGGATTCAGAGTCTATTGGAATATGCTAGACTTGCCTTTGGTCAAAGCCAAAGTCTCTTTAAGTTTGGGATAAATACTCACATCTGGCTTAAGGAGTGCTACAGTATGGGGACCAGGGCAGGAACTTTTTTATCTGCATCTGGTGAAGGTAGGGAGACCAGGGGAATGAGCCTTGGTCAAGAGCCAGGCAGACTGTAACAACCACATTTCCCAGTACCCCCAGGAGGAATCAAGCAGACATTTTGTTGTCCCCCTCCTATAATTAATTTAATTTCCTTTGGAAATTGTTCCACTCAGAATGCCAAAAAATATTAACAATTATGGATGTTTATTGTTAAATATTAGTGGAGCCTTTTATGTTAGACTCCTAATGACACCATGGTTATGCATTCGTTCCAATCAATTGAAAAAAGTGAATGCTCCACATGTTCTTTCCAGCTCTGTCAAAGGAAACAGAAACAGTCCAATTACTAAAATAATGTAGCTGAAACATGGCCTCTCTCCCCACCTGCCTACTCTTACTTACCACAAGCACATGTAAATCTGTCATTTCCCCAGAAGGTTTGGTCTTACTAAGAGAAGTAAGAAAACAGAGGGTTACCACAGGCTTTCGACCCAGTCCCCTTTCTACCAGACTTGGCCTATTTTTCCCCACCCTGATTAATCAACAAAGGTATGCTTACAAATATTCCATCAGCCCCCATCTTGCTAATTGTTTAGTTGACAACCCAATACGTGTGAGTATTCATCTTGACTCTGCCACTAACCAAGTGGTAGAAGGTATGCTGCTTAACCCCTCTGTGAGCTTTCTTATTTATGAAAGGAGTGGGATGTGCTAAATGACCTTTGAGATTTCCTTTAGCTCTTGCATTCTGTGCTTCTGTGAATCTATTTATTCCACCATACATTTCTTAGGTTAACATGTTTTCCTAAGCGATCCTGTAACTGAATATACATCTAAGAAAATTTAACACGATCACCTTTACTTATTCAAAAAATAACTTGAAATGATTTTTAGTATATGAAATGAAATTTAGCATTTTCACATGCTAAAAAGAGTTTAGGATTTCACAAGTTTATTATTCAGAAATGTTTCTGGTATGTGAAATTTCCCTAGTGGCATCTTGTTTCATGCACTAGGGGAAATGTATCATTTCCCTAAAAATGGACTTTCTGAAAAAAACATCTTTCAAATTAGTGTCCCTGTAATGATTGTTTCTGGGAAAACTTTTTAAAAAATTCTATCACATATAGCCCTATATATAGATACCTTCAAAGAATAATATAAAAAAGCAACATAACCAATTATCTTTCTTCTTATAAATGGCCATGAATGCCATTACCGCCTTTTTCAAAATGTTTTACTTTGCAGCCATTCTACAAGTGAGAAAAAAGTGTCCTGTGAGCTCATCGATTTAAGTTACAATGCTATTTTAAGCTGTGGTAATACTGAATTACAATAGGAATTTAAGCTTGGCTCTGCCTCCCTAGGCTTCTTCCCAGTTTAGGGTTCCACGAATGTGGCCAAACTCATGCCCAGAAAGCAGTCTGTGGTCTCTGCTACTTGGACAATCTTGCTCTAAGGAATATTTGGACATTAGCATAAAGGTTGCACATGTTATACAAAGTGTAATTAAAGAAGCTTTGATCCCCAAATGTCAACTAGCTTGCTAAGTGTCATAACAAAGTGTCAAGCATCTGGTATACAGTTAATTTGTAGTCATTAACTCCATATTGTTGATGTGACAGTTTGTTAGCAAAGCAAGCTTGACAGTTGCATTTTGTTATTGATTGACACCTACAGACCTCCCCACCCGTTTCGTTTACATTCCTGGTAAGGTTTCCTCAGGTTGCATTTGTACTGCTCAATTTTCCCAAATTATTAGTGAAGAAGAACTTAAGAAAGAAAGAAAGAAGCAAAGAAAGAAAAAGAAAGAGAGAGAGAAGGAAAGGAAGGAAGGAAGGAAGGAAGGAAGGAAGGAAGGAAGGAAGGAAGGAAGGAAGGAAGGAAGGAAGGAAGGAAGGAAAGAAGGAAAGAAAGAAAGAAAGAAAGAAAGAAAGAAAGAAAGAAAGAAAGAAAGAAAGGAAGGAAGGAAGGAAGGAAGGAAGAAAGAGAGAGAGAAAGAGAAAGAAAGTAAGGAAGGAAGGAAGGAAAGAAGGAAAGAAAGAAAGAGAGAGAGAGAAAGAGAAAGAAAGAAAGGAAGGAAGGAAGGAAGGAAGGAAAGAAGGAAAGAAAGAAAGGAAGAAAGAAAGAAAATCTTATCCTGCTAGTTCAGTATCTCAGCTCAACCTCTAAGAAGTCCTCAATTCCTAATGTTAAATTAACAAAGAAATGCCTTATGATGTTTCTTATCTGCAAAATCCTGAGGTTCGTTTTTGGGACAACTTATGCATTATAGCAGAACATAATTTTCACAAATAACACACTTACAGTATTGCAATATCCATGGCAGTTAATGTAGGTAGCACTGACTTTTCTATGGTTCCATTTATATTAGCAGTTTTCAAAAGCCTTAGAAAAAATAGTTAGCTGGGTACTTTATCTTGCTTTTAATTGCTATTGACCTATTCCAGAATAGTTCCTTATAATTGAATCCTAGTTATTTTTCCCTTTTTCCCCCATTAGTTGCATTATTGACTTTCAAACAACTTGTTGGTAGCTCATATTTGCCACTATTTTGATAAATGTAAACAAAGAAATCTCTTTTTGCTGAATTATATGTGAACTTTTAAAAGCATAATGTTTTGGAATTAAAGTTTTATTCCCTAAACTCATGTACCCTCTTGTTATACAAACAACAAGCTACCAATAAACATAAATATATGCAAAATATGGTTATATCTGTATATTAATGACTCCACTGAATTGACTGAAGGCCAACTTAAATTTATTTGTCGAGCTAAAAGGAGAGACAGTGCTACAGTGAAAAGACCACTGCTCTAACATCAGAGGATCTAGGTATAAGCCCCCCAATACTTAACTACCATGTGACATTGGGCAGTCACACTCAAACTCCCTAACTTCATTTTCTTATCTATAAAATAAGGGTATTAGACTAGATGGTCACTGAGGTCTCTTCCATATCCAAATCTATATTTATATCAGTGGACTTTAATTGGTAAAATTAGAATCAATTTAGTCCAGTTCAGTGTCTTTACCTGTTGGCAAAGTAGAACAAAAACATTGAGAGACTTGAATTAGATTTACAGAGCCACCAGGTTATTTTGATACTATATATCTAGAGAAATTAGCATGCTAGTCTGTTTAGACATTGTGTGGTGAAACAGAATGATTTTGCTTTTGGCAATAGTGCAATACATTGTCAGATTTTAGATGTTGCTAAAGTCCATTGTAGTATTATTGTTATTGTTTTTACAGCGATTAAGAATGAGAAAAGTGATGTAAGGGTAGGATACTGAATTTAGAGTCAGATCTTGTCTATCCTTGTGGAGGATAGAACAGTAGTATTATATTTATATATCTGTGTAATAAATGACTGAAGGATCTAAGGGTGATTGGGAAATTGAGATGATCAAGCAGCATTTTAGTTTAGACCAATCAGAAACCTTTTAGGAAATATTCATCTTATGAAAGAAAGTCAATATCAAAAAATTGTATTAATAGTGGCAGAATGTGGGGCAGCTAGATGGCACAGTGAATCGGCCCTGGAGTCAGGAGGACCTGAGTTCAAATCCGGCCTCAGACATTTGGCACACTTATTAGCCGTGTGACTTTGGGCAAGCCACTTAACCCCCAACTGCCCTACAAAAAGCAAAAAATAATAAAAAAATAAATAGTGGCAGAATGTTCAGAATGAGGGAAATGGTACTTTTGATGTTCTCTGCCTTGATAAGACCATATCTAGAATACCGTTATTCAGTTCTGTGAATTATACTTCATTGAGGACATTGATAAACAGGATTGTTTCAAGTCAGATGACCAAGACAGTGAGGAAATTTCAGATTATGTTAAATGAGTATGAGATGAAGGAGATGTAGAAAGACCCTGAAGAAGAGGAAATTTAGGCAGTCCATTATACCTCTCTTCAACTATTTTCAAATCTGTCACATTTTCTTTTAAGACCAAGAGAAACTGGTGAAAACTGCAGAGAAGCAAGTTTCAGAATGACTACATAGCACTTTGGATAGAACTCAGAACTTGGAAACAAGAGCACATGAGTTCAGATCTTGTCTCAGGCTCTTATTTCTTGTGTAATACTGGACATATCACTTAGCCTCTCTGAAGCCATTTCCTCACTTATACAAAAAAGAATGTTGGACTAAATGACCCCACGAGTTCCTTCTAGTTCTGAAGCTATGATCCTATGCTCAGTTTGATTTAAAGAAAATTTACACATCTGTTCCCAAGTTAAATGACCTGAGACAGCATGTCTTCAACTAGAAAGTTGATTGAGCATTTGTCAAGGGAAATAGTAACAGGGAATCCTATTCAGGTATAGGTTAGAAATGATGTTTCCTTTGGCACTTTCTGTTGTTAATGTCCATTTTAATTGAAAGATGAGATTAGGCAAGGTCTGGGACCTCAGACTTCTTTGAAGATGCTTAAATACTTCACAAAGTTTATGCCCTTGGGTGCATCTTGGCTTAAGCAGTTGGATGAATTCCACAGTGGAAGTTTAGATGAAATAATTTCCTGATATAGAAATTTAGCTAATTTAGTGGTGGAACCTTAGGCAAATATAGTATATGTTACCTCCATTTCATTAGCATAAATTTGATTCGTTGATACAATATACAAGACTGGGCATTAATAAGATGCACATATGAAATGCATGAGTTGGTTAGAAATGGACTTCAGGGAACAGTTACTTAATCTATTTTAATTTATGTTTATGATGATGCCATTCTGATACCCCCAAACCACTATTTACCTGTCCTTTGGTGCTGATCAGAGTGCATAATTCTGGAATGAGGGTAATACCTTTAATCTTTATCCATCAAGATGAGGTGAATATAGTTCTTTTAAGAGAGGGAGAGATTATGTATAGTTGAAAGAACAGTAAATGGTAAGGTTATTCTATAGCCCTAGAATTTTAAAGGGAATTACCAAGAAAAACAACAAATAGACACGAGAAGACTGTTTCAGAATGTGGTACTTTGTTGCCCCCCAAAAAAGGACAGGCAAAAAATACAATGCTAAGGAGGAATACATTTTCTACCCCCTTCCTTCATACTGGAAAAAATAAATATTTTGGATTGAAATGATTTGTTATATAAGACCTTTATGCCTGAATGTTTTTAAAAAAGGATTCTTTACAGTTAATCCACTGGAGAAAATATTCATGAACATAAATCCAAGGCAAAAATATAATACCTGCAAGTCTGTTGAGGCCATTGGAATCTTCAAAATTAGTATCATGGGCATAATTTTAAACAGCTTTGGGGCACTTTAATTTATATAGTCAGTTTATTTTTTTAAATCCAAGCTATTGAAGAAAGAAATTTGTCTAACTTCTATGGGGACATAGGCAACTATAGGGAAAAGATAATGACTTCAACACTTCTTTGACTTAATGCAAAATACATAACATCATACTTTGTTTTCGGGAGTAAATGATTTGACAGGGCATATGTCTTTTGGCATGAATTCAAGTTGTTTCAGGGGACATGTTAAAAATAGAGCCTAAAATCCAACTATTTCTCCTTGAGAAATATTTTAACATTACAAAACAGTATTTAAAAATGATTTCTAAAAGAATAATAGAAATCTGAAGGAAATATGAACTTTGTGAATACATTTGTAGTCCTCTATCATAAACCAAATTTTACATTATTTTACCTGTTTGATCCTGTGTATAGAAACAGAAGTTTGTTTCTTTTTCCTATAAAAGCTGTATTTCCATGAGGGTGGGCAGGAAGGTGGGCTTGAGGCCTACCTGCCTCAGAAAGGAAGAGAAGAAGGCTTGTTCTTGGCAGGTTGGTGTGCCATAGATGGCTCTGAGAAATAGCTGGAGGAAAATCTGGGTTCATTCTGAGGTGAATTTAGGTTTTTCTGTTTCTTATCCAGCTTGCTCCACGTAGTACTTTCTATCAAAAGTGTTTCCTGCTTCAGAGTATATTGTCTTCTCTTTCCAGTAATCCAGAGGGAGAACAGGAGCATGGAGGGGTGGGGTTAATTCCCCTCTGCTCTGAGAAGGGCACATAGATAGCACCCTAATGTATATTAAAGGTCTAATAGAACTGAAGCTCAAAGCATATTTGCAATGGTTTTCTTAGGGAATGCACTATGATTTATTTATATAGCCAGATTCCCTGGGAGTCAGTGAGCCAATCTCAGAGGTATAGAAGGCCACAAGGTACTATATAAGTAATTAAATGGTATACCAGAGTTTATAGGAGTTAATGCATCTCTTAGAGAGCCTTCATTCCGTAAGACTATACTTATTCTAGGAGAATCTGACTGGCTATACCATGAGAATTTTCTTAAAAATGTGCACTTACACCTAGTTTTGTTTTATGCCATTTTTAGAAGTTTCTTCTCCTTCTCCTCCTCCTCCTCTTCCCCCTTCTCATCCTCCTCCCCTCCTTTCTCCTCCTCTTCCTCCTTATTCTCTATACATACATATGCATATATGCATTTATGTATGTATTTAATGAGTGATTGTTTATTAAGTATTCAAAATAGCCTAAGTGGTTTTATTTCATTTTAAGTTGCATGTTTTCACTGGTACATGCTTAAGAATTGAAAACTAAAATATTTTGAATTTCTTTAGCAAAACACCTTCACTTACGTTGGAAATAAATGAATAAATTTATCCGTATTTTGAAAACTATAAGTTGAATAATTGTAAAATTCAGTTTTTTTCAGCACTAAGAATTTAGAAATATAATTCACTTAACTTTAAATACTTTTATTTACTTTTCTATTAATTCCTTTTCTATCTAAAATCTTACATTTTTTTTTTTACTAGTCACATTTATGTCTGTGTGGGTGAAGTGGATAAATCTAAAAATATTTGGTCTGTTTTTTGTTGTTGGGGCTGTTGGAGCAGGGCGTGGTAGAGTGATATGTGATATTAGAAACAGCACTAAATTGAAAATTAAATGGGTTGGGTTTGAATCTTTTCTTTGCTACTTACCACTTATGGGCAAGTCTCAACCTCAGTGAGACTCAGTCTACTTATCTTTAAAATAAGTGACTGGATTAAATAATCTCCAAGGTCACCTCCTGCTCTAAATCGTATGAACCTATATGACAAATATCTGAAGTATTTTTGGATTCTCACCACAATGTGGTTATATTATTCATAATGAATTGGAAAAATAGACTATTTGAGTCTACTCTTCAATAATCAGAGAATTTCAGAGATAGATGGGAATTCAGAAGTCATTTAGTCCATATAACCCCCATCCTAAACAAGAATTCCCACTATAGTATGTCCCAAGAGTATTCTAGAGACTCCAATTTCAGAGATCTAACCCTCCTTCTCCTGATAGCTTTAACTTTTATGAAGTTATTTCCCCCCCGCCATAATAAATCTAAATCTTTCTCTTTGTAATTTCTCTAACTATTACTCCTAGTTCCACACTCTGGAGCCAAACTGATACCTCTCTGACATGACAGGCCTTCAATTACTTGAAACCAAAAATCATGGCTTCTTAGAATCTTGTTGTCTCCATGTTAGACACCCTTAGTTTTTTCACCCATCTTCATCTGGCATGGATTTGAAACTCTTCATGCTTCTTATTGGCCTCCTCTAAGTATTTTCTGGTTTACCAATGCCCTTCCTAAATTGTGGTACTCAGAATTTAGCACAGTTCCAGAGATGTGGACTGACAACAGGAGAGGTTAACTAGATAACCACCTAGGTCTTCCTGTAAGCTATACCTCTTTCTCAATGTAGCAGAAGATCACATTAACTTTTTTTGGTTATCATCTCATACACTTGACTCATGAACTTGGAGTCCAAAAAGAATCTTTTATAGACAAAGTACTGTCTAAATATACCTCTCCCATTTCATACTTGTTTATAATTACAGCTTATCTTTCCTACCTGATGCCATATGCCATATACCCAGATAAACTCTTCTTGTTCTTTGTACATGACAATGCATCTCCTGCCTCCATCCCTTTGTATGCCTCCCATTCCAAGAAAGCTCTTTCTCCTCACCCTCTCCTTTTGAAATCTCTGGCTTCTTTGAAGGCTCAATTTAAGTGACTCCCCTTCAATAAATCTTTTGCTTTCCCCAGGTATTGATTCTCTCTCCCTCCTATTAAAGTGCCATGCATTTATTTTGTATATATTGTATATTTTCTTATCAAACAGCAAATTGTATTTTCCTGATGGAATATAAGCTTCTTTATGAATAAAGTTACAATCTCACTTTGGTGTTTGTTTTTCTGGCATTCAAAGCAGTGCCTGGCACAGAGTAGAGGCTTAATAAATAATAGTTGATTAATGGGTCGAAGTAAGGTTGGCTTTTTGAACCATTTATAAGACTTTTCATGTATCCCTATTAAATTTTAACTAATTAGACAGCCTGTTGTTACAGTCCAGCACAGGGAGGAGAAAAGAATAAAATAAGTTTACATACATATGTGGATATATATATCCACATATGTATATGTGGACATGTACAAATAAATAAATACATATACATATATTCTAGGTTGAAAAATCTAGGTAAACCACATCTCATTCTCATATTAAGGGGAGATATATAGCATGGGAAAGACATCTGGATTACGGTTCAGAAGAGTGAGTTCTTGTAAGGGTTATGGGATTTAAAGATCTTCCATGCCCCATTGGGCTTGCTGACATAGCAGGAAGGGGAGGGGCAAGAGGAAGCGGAAGAAAAAGCTAGAGTGCTGGTGGGGACTGGTGGTGGCAGCAGCGGGAGCAGCAGCGGCAGCGGCCAAGGTAGAGGTGGAGGCACAAACCCCTTTTTGAGCCAGCCAGAATTTCTGCTAAGGACTCTTTTTGGGGACTGCCAGGGACCGGAACTGCGGGGGGCCGGAGCTGTTGGGAGCACGATGCTTCCTGGACGCTGAGCAGTTGCTGTGAGTGGGGAGAGGAGGACCTTTGGCTGAGGCAGCCTGTTCTGTTTGGAAGGCTTAAGAATGTGGTTGTTTACTACGTTAATTACACGTGCCAATTTCATAACTACTCTGATGGCTTTGACTTTCAGTTATTTGGTGTTATAATAAATGTTCTAGCTTCATCCCCCATATAGAGTGCCTGGTATATTTTGTGATTAATAACCACATAAGCCTATTTATAATTGCCATAGGCATTGTGAATATTGCATTGTTAATACAGTTCTGTAGCACTAACTTTTGTACCGACTAAGCTATAGGTTACTTAAGACAAATCGAGGTCTCAATTTCCACATCTGTAAAACAGAAGTGTCCTACCCACTTTATTCAATCCTTTATTAAGTGCCTCCTCTGTGCCAGGGACAAAGACTGGTGCTGGGGAAACAAGGACAGAGAATGAAACACTATTTTCAAAGAATTTATATAGGTAATACATTTTAAAGGACATATATGGGGCAGCTAAGTGGCACAGTGAATACAGCACTGGCCCAGGAGTTGGGAAGACCTAAGTTCAAATCCGACCTCAGACACTTGACATATTTACTAGCTGTGTGACCTTGGGTAAGTCACTTAATCCGAATTTCATTGCCTTCCCCCCTCAAAAAAGATAAATATAAAAAATTATAAATAAATTATATATGCATATACATACACACACATATATACATACACTCAAAATGTTTAAAGTTAAGATAGTTTTGGAGGGCAAGGACTAGCATTGGGGAGAATCAGGAAAGGTACCATGCAGAAGATGGTGCTTGAGCTGTATCTTAAAGGAAGAGAAAGAATTTGGAAGGTGAGGCTAAGGAAGAGGCACATCCCAGGTAACTAGGATGACCAGTGAAAAGGCAAAGAGATGGAAAGTAGAATATTATGTGTGAAGAACAGAGAGGAGGCTGATTTGACTGGATCACAGTATGTAAGGTTGGGGGTCATGTCCTGTGAGGTTAGGAGGGTAGTTTTGGCACCCAGTTATGAAGGGCTTCAAACGTTCAACAAATGCATTTGTATTTTAACCTAAAGGAAGAGACTAGAGTAAATGTGATAAAGGAGTTGGATCTCCCATTAAGGAAAATTCCCCAGGCAGCAGTGTGTAGGATGGATGGGAGTTGGGGAAAAACTTGAGGTAGGGACACCAATTTTAAGTTTCTTACAGTAATGTAGGAGAGAGGTGATGAGGGACTGGATTAAGGTGTGTGAGTAGAGAGGAGTCAAATGCTAGAAATGCTGCAAAGGTTAAAATGGCAATGTTTGTCAGTTTCTTTGGCTTTATGGGTGAGGGGGAATAAGGAGTCAAGGTTAAGGCTCAGGTTATAAAGTTGAGAGCCTGGGCAAATGATGGTTAATTTATAAGGGATCAAAGAAAAATTCCTGTGAGAAATAGATTATATAACGTATCTGAAAGTTTTGTGCAATTATAATGTAAATGTAAAATATATTCAAGACAGAAACTACCACCACCTGATATAATAATAAAAGCATTTTCTCTCCCTTTATAGCTTCTTTTCCCTCAGAAAGCTCAGCATAGAAGGTAATTTGCTTCTTTCAAAGTAGTCCACATTTTCAAAATTTATTATTTAGATCAATAGCATGCACTAATAGGTATCTATGTTAAAATCAGAAGTCACAACATTTTAGGAGTTGTAGTGTTGCTATTTCAATGCTATATGATGTAGTGGATAGAATGTTAGACTTGTAATTAGGAAGACATGAGTTCAAATCCTTCCACATTTACTGTGTAAACATTAGCAAGTAATTTAACAATAATATTAAAAGCTAACATTTATATATCCCTTATTATGGGCCAGGCACTGTACTAAGTATTTTACAATTATCTCATTTGATCCTCACAATAACCCTTAGAAATAGGTACCATTATGATTCCTGTTTTATAAATGGGGAAACTGAGGCAGAGGTTAAATGACTTGTCCAGTATTACTCAGCTAGGTAATGAATCCACATTGGGACCCAGGTCTTACTAGCTCCAGGTCCAGTGTTTTATTTGCTTATATATCTGTTTTAACTTCTTTCAATCTCAGTCTGCAAATCTGCAAAATAGGAATGATAACAGCTCACCAGGTTGTTGTGAAGATCAAATGAAATAACAAATGAGAAAGACTTTCCAAAACTGAATTTTTTTATTGTACTTTGGGGGATGGGGAGAGGAATTCTCTGGGTCTGAAATCTCTGATTCAGTGATTCCTGTCTGTTCCTAGCTTTCTTCCACAGTGAACGTGTGGAAAAATCAGATTTTTCAAGGCCTTTTCCATACTTAGGCACAAAACACAGGATTGTGTGTGGAAGCATCCTTCAAAAGGAGGATCAACGGTCCCTCCTGGGGGATGGATTTCCCCCACCCCCAGCATTCACCAATTTGACTGGAAGAAGTTTTAGCCAAAAAACAAGCAGACTAGCAGGTGTGTTTTAATTGTCAAAGAGTAAAGAAAAATGAAAGTGGGCAGGAAGAATGGGGAAGTAGAGAAGAGAGCAATTTCTTCTAGATCATTCCCTCCATTAAGTACACTATAAATATGGATTCTAATTTGCAGCATAATATTGAAAATATTATCTTTGGGATAATATTCTGTCCATATTTGGCACTTCTCATATGAGTCTAGGATATTGTTTTTTTTCTGTACTGATAAGTTTAAGAACCACTGTAGATTAGAGTATTTGTGGAATTAGCAACTAAGCAAAACAGACAAATGAAAAGAATCAGGGGCATCATAAAATGTACTGCATCATAAAGCCTTCTTTGTTCATTTATTTTGACAAGTGTAGTTTAATTTAAATTATTTATGATACTTCATACTATATGAGTAAATGTAATACAGTACATTTTGTTAACAAATAATGAAGTCTGCACTATATGAGCTTTTAGATACTCTGGTAAAATATCGGAGCCATCAATTTATCTTTTTTTCCTGCTATTCCTATAGACAAAAGTCATAGTAGTTCTTTTTTCTTTTTTAGAGTGGAAAACAAAATTCACCTTTGTATAAGATTAGGGAGGCAGTGTGGAAGATGGGAAAAAACCCATTAAATGGATTTGGAGTCAGATGTTCTGGGTTTACTCTTTATTACCTTTGTGATCTTAAGGCGATTTCTGGGCCTCAGTTTCCTAATCCATAAAAAGAAGTGGCCAGACTAATTGATTTCTAAATTCCTTCCCATTTCTAACTCTATTATCTTATTATCATTTCTTTGCTAAGACTGTGATACTTTGATTAATGAATCATTTGGGAACAAAGTTCCTTTATAACGAAATCAGTTAAGAACCAGAAAAACCACAACACTCATCAATCATGTAAATTAGTTTTGGTGTGCTAATATATCACTTCAATATGTTTCTATCAAATTACATTTGGGATGTTTTGCATGACAAAAATAGCTTCTTGTATAATTTTTTTTTGGCCATGAGCAATTAAGGATAAACAGTCAAAGCTATAGTTGTGAAGTTTTTGAGATCTACCCATTCTTTACCCCTCTATTCCTTTTGCTGATGTCTCTCTTCTATGCTCTTTAGGTAACTACAACTCCACCCTTATCAGAAATACTTTAATCTGATAGGCTGCCTCCTCTTTCTGTGATATGCTTCCTAGAATGGTCAAGTCATCCTCAGACCCTTCTACATTTATGTGGAAGCCTATGCCCGAGAGTTTATTGAGTTCTATGGGCATGTGCCATCTAGCTGTCAACTTCTTCCAGGGCTTGGAACCTGTCCTGCCTCATGTTAGTCCACCTAAAATGGTGTATTTCTTGTTGTATCCCTCTCCCAATTTATCCTTTCTCATTAGTCTTTGAGATATATGGACACAGCACAAAGGTACCATAAGGATGATCCAACTCAACTTCCTTTTTGATGAAGAAACTCAAATCTAGTGCTATGAAATGATTTCTCTAACTGTTCTTTTTCTCAGTTGCCAGATAAATATCTTATGTATTCCTGAATATTTGACAGCATTTTATTTAGTATTAAATATATATGTATGTGTTTTTTGTTTGTTATATATATATATATGTATATGTATATATATATGTATATAGTGAAATTTGTTATATTGGAGTGTTAAATTAGAATATATCTTCTACTGTTATTCCACATACTATTTCTGATCAACCTTTGGGTCAAAATGGGATAGGGAGGTAAAATTTTAAATAGATATCACAGATTGGAAGAGAACTAACAAACACCTCTCTCCCTCTCTTATTCTTTCTTTATAATTTCTTAATTCTATCTTCTAATTTCCTTCGTTATATCCTCTTTAATGTTTCTGTCTATTGAATTCTGTTAGAAAGGATTTTTAAAATTAAATAAAATTTAGTGCTATATAATCTCAAAAACGTGAATTTTAAGCTTTTTAAAAAATCCAATTATTTTCATCTCTTTTTTTGATATTTATGTATTTGCTATGGATGTGATTTTAATGCTACAACCACCAACTTTTAATAAGAAATTGTTGTGGATGATCAAAAAACTATGCAAAAATTCATGAAAGAATTACAGGGTTTTACAAGATATACCTTAACCATCCCTGAGCTTTTCCCCTTATGAAATCATGTTTAAATTTACAAACAAAGTGTATGCATGAGAGTATCCTTCAGAATCATATTCCTGTTAAGAAATCTAATTTGTATGCATCAGCTTTCATTCCTGTGTTTGTGCCGGCTTTAAGTAGCAACACAGCTTTTAATTGTGAGGTTTTAAGTTCTGCAATTAAAATTTACCCTTTCTACTAGGAGGGTTGAGTGATAGTTTTTGATTTACTTTAGACAGTTTAGACAAATTATATTTAAAAGAGCATAAAGATGCAAGAAGCATTTTCTGATTCTGAGAAGGTCAAAATGTCTTAGTCACATTTGCTGAAAGTTTTACCTTGAATAGCTAATGATTCTTTCTACACTATTGAATAGAATATACCAAAGATATGCAAGTAAGATGTCAAACAGCTCTGAAAGATCAACTCTATTGAAATCAGTGACCAAATGACCTTGAACAGATTAGGGAACATGAACGGATTTTGTGTCTCATAATGTTACATTAAAAAAAAAAACTTTTATGAAGGATGTAGAAGAGAAACTACATTAGCTGCCTCCAAGGATGGTTATATTACTGTTTTGATTACTTTTTGTATTTATAAGCATGGTGAAAATGCTTTGCAAACTAATGGAAGACAAAGCACTTGCCCAGAGCTTTGGTCACAACCAAAGTGGAGTGGAAAGTTTGCCCTTGCTTAGTTAATTTGATCAGTGTTGACAGTCAGCCAGGATAATTCAGGTCAACAAATACATTCTATGACCGTGCTCAAAAAATAATAATCTTTGAGTAGGAGCCGAATTAAATGTGGTGTTTCAGTAAAGAAGGAATCTAATCTGTCAGCAATCCAGGGATTTGTGTACACTTCTGTTGTAAATTAATATTCTCAAAAATGAGGGATGTAATTTGTAATAACAATAGAAATTTCTCCAATCCTTCAGAAACTTTTTTTTAAAATGAACTAATACAGATAACTCGCACCAAGCTCAGGTAAGTTGCTCCTAGGACAACAGATACATAGGTTGCCACCAGGCTCTTCCTTGGAGCCTTGCCAGATGGCTGCCTGTAGCTACTGATTTACTGATCTAGATTTTGAGAGTCAAGGGTTGTTTTCAAGCTACCAGGCGTCATAAGAGTATGATTTTAGTAGAGGTCAGTGTAACTTTAACATGTTAATGTGCTGTGTTTTGTATAGCTCATGCTTATAGGACGTAGACGAAAAGTGGGGAAAATAAGGCAACCATCTGCATGTTTGCAGCCATGTGAATGTTTTATTTCATTTATAGGAAATATGAATTACTGACTGAATTTGTCACTTTTTATCTGAGTGAAAATTAGATGATAAAATTTTAGAGTTGGAAAAGTGGTCTAATTGTTAGAAGGTTCTTATTACAGGGAACTACCCTTTCCTTATAAATTCCAGTGACATACCCCATCATAGTTTTGTCTTTAGGGGTAAATAAATAAGGTTATTCCCTCATCCATTCAGCAGCCATTTCATTATGTGATGACAATCAAGAATGATGACAGTGATATGGCATTATTACGTTAGTGAAATTTTCACTGTAAACCTACATAGAGTTGGAATGATCATTTCCTGTGCTCTTCACAGGGTGGCTGAACTTTGTCCCTTTTTGGCTGGACTAGAGTTTCTATATACTTTACACCTATATCACTCCAGGACTTCTGTGATTCTGCCTCTGTAATAGCCCTTTTGAATGGGGCCACTGGTTCCCAGGCATCACCTCCAAAGTTCGAGGCAAGCAGCAGTAGAAGTACCACCGGGGCTGGGAAGAGACCTTTGAGACCATCTAGTTCAACTCTCTAGTTTTACACATGAGAAAATTCAAGTCCAGAGAAGTGAAATGAATTGGATAAGAAGGGCCAGGAAAGAAGCTAGGCCTAGGGTCAATCTGCATGAGCCTAATCTCTTCCCTTCCCCCATTTCCTCAGCCCCCCCACTGGGTCTGCATCTATTGTCTTTTCTATGGGGGCCGTGCTCTTGACAATGGATCAGGAGATTGCATGTAGATTTGAGAAATGGAGCAGAAAACTTTTGACCATTCCAGATAGATAGGAGCATGAGAATTCCCTGGCTTTTTCTCACCAAAAAAAAAAAAAAAATCATTTTAGCCTTTTTTTTCCTACTGTTGGATTTTGAGTGAGTGAAAAAGATAAATGTTTTGCCATATGTATTCTGTCTCTCAGAAAGTTACAGAATGCATCTATTCCCCACATTAAGCAGAGATTTATTTTGTAAACTCTTAGAATTCTTCCAAAACGATATCAGGTTTCAGATCTAAATTTCTGCAAGATCCTGACTGATTTATTTCATGACACAGAAAATGGTGCTTTCTATTTCACACATCATTCACCATTTCTAATTTTCTGACCGTGCATCAGGTTTCTGTGATTAGAATCTGAACATTGCCCTTGAGTAAAGATTCTTCATGATCATCATGACCTTTGAACAGAGTATAGTTTGGCCTACAATAAATGTAATGTGCTAGACTTCATATAAGAAGCCCATTCAATTCAGTTGAGTTAAAGAAACATTTATTAGGTGCCTTCTATGTACCAGGCATTATGATAGCAGCTAGAGATTGAAAGATGTTAATAATAAAAAGAAGACAAGTCATGTACACAAATAAATATTTTTTCTTACAAGGAAGAATGAGAGGAGAATAAAAGAAAGTACTCTAGGAGAATTTTCAGCTGGGAGCTGATGGAAAACATTTCCTGACAGAACTTGGGATTTTCATAGATGGTGAGAGTGCATTCCAGCCATAGGGGATTTTATAGTAGTTGAACATATCTAGAATGAAGCATGTGTAAAAGAGTTTTGCATGAAATAAATCTGGAAATTGTGATTGGTCACAAACAATAAAAAGCATTATCCACCAGGTTAAAGAACTTGTCAATTTGCATTTTATCCATGGGCAATGGATACTCATAGGGATATTGAGATATCTCCATGTTAGAAAGATATTTCTGGCAACTATTGGAGAAGGGATCGAAGAGTGACGAGGTTTGAGTCAGGCATAATAAAATGAAGGATATTATAATAACCCAGGCAAAAAGTAATGAGAGGTTGAAGTACATGAGTATCATTATATACAGAGAGGAAAGGACAGATGCAAAAGATAACTGATTCACTTTAAGAGGGAATAAGGAAAGGGAAGAGTAAAAAATCACTTCAAGTTTATAGAATCATATATAGACAGCTAGAAGGGACCTAAGAAACCATCTAATTCAACTCCTAATATTATGAATGAGAACATGGAGGCCCTGAAAGATTAAAAGATTTAGAGGTAGTTTTGGGTGGATAGACAATATCCAACATTCTTGGACATGTTGAATTTGAATAGTTAGCAGTGCATGTTATATAAAAAAAATCAGGGATCTAGACTAACTGATCTAAGAAGCACTTTCCAATTCTTGATTTATGATCCTATAATCTAGGTGGGGAGGACCAGGAAGCAGTTGAAATTGTTGGACTTGAAACCAAGGACAGATGGGTGACCTAAGTCTTCTCAATAACTTCTTAGAACTCACCCACCTTTAGTATTAGATGTACTTTGGCTTTTTTTTTTTTTGCTCCCATGTCCTAGAGTTCATTTTACAAATTAAAGAAGTGCTATTGGAACAAATGCCACTCATTCAAGTCCCTTCTGGTCCGAAAGAGGAAAACAACCTGTTTTGACAGCATTCACACCTTGCCACATCAAATTTTAGCTAAGTGACTTGGAAAAACCAAGAATACTTGAAGGAAAAAAATATTGATAATTCCTGAAATTTTTATAAAGACCCAAAGAAATAATGCTTTGAAACTAAAAACAGAATGCTAGCTTTAAGATGGTAACATAAATTTGGTTTCACAAATCTTAAGGCTACACGTTTCTGTTTTTTCTGTGAGTTTATAAAGGTTTATGAAGTTGCTTGATTGTTAATGGCAAATAACAGCTGCTATTTTTACATATTCAGTGTTTTTTTTTTTTCTTTTTTGCAATCTGTGATATATACTGGCAGGGCATTAGAAAATGACAGGGGTGCTGCAAGTGAGAATGAACTGGCAAGCATGACGTTCCACTATTTATTTTAATCTCACTTAGACTACTGTTTTGTACTATAAATAAATTAGCAAACAATTTTGCTAAGAGGTTTTTTGTTGTTGGACAGAAACTAACTTTTTTTAAAGACAGTTGCTAATTTGACATGCATTTTATTTCTTGGATTAAGAATGGTGATGTGGTTTTCAAACATTTTTTTTTCCTACCGCTCTTGACAAGTAGGAACCACCCTATACTGAATAAGGTGAAGTTTGTCTTAAAGACCATCCTAATGCTCTCTTCAGGTACAGCTAAGTGACATAGTGGATAGAGTGCCAAGGTTGGAGTCAGAAAGACTCATCTTCCTGAGTTCAAATCGGACACTTACTAACTCTGTGACCTTAGGCAAATCACATAACACTGTTTACCTCAATTTCCTCATCTGTAAATTTGAGCTGGAGAAGGAAATGACAAACCACTCTTGTGTCTTTGCTAAGAAAACTCTACATGGGATGAGAAGAAGAAATGACTGAAAAACAACTGAACAATGCTGGTACAGAAAACTAGGTCACGTCTTACTTGTCCTAAATAATTCAACAAGTATTTAGGATGGGAGTATGAAGAAAGGCAAAAACAGTGTCTGCTCTCAAGGAGTTTGAATTGTAATGGAGAAGATCACTTGCAAACAACTATTTATGTAGGAGATATAAACAGGGTTAACTGGAAGCAATTTCTGGGAAAAGGTATTAGATTGAGGGACCCTGGAAAGATCTCTTGAGTTGAGAATTGAAGGAATCCAGGAAAACCAGGAGATGGAGAAAAAGAGTGAGAAAATTCCAGGCATGGGGGAGTTAAAAGTCATAGATCTGTGTGTGTGTGTGTGTGTGTGTGTGTGTGTGTGTGTGTGCGTGTGTGTGTGTGTGTGTGTGTGTGTGTGTGAGAGAGAGAGAGAGAGAGAGAGAGAGAGAGAGAGAGAGAGAGAGAGGAAGCTAGGAAGCCAGTGAAATTTGTGGATTATGGTATGCATTGAGGGGGATAAAGATAGGGGTTGTGAAGTGATTTGAAATTCAAAGAAAGGATGAAGGCTATCCAGGATCTCAGCTCTGATTCTTAGAAGTTCTCTAACCAATTTTCTTTTCATAAAATGCTGGTGATAATAGTATTTTTCTAAGGAGGCTATTGTAGGGAATAGATTTTATAAATTTTAAGGTATGTGTAAATGGAGAAGTTATTATATCAAATACATACAAAACACTCAAATTTCTTTTTCTAATGTGAAGCATTGTTACAAATGAGTATATAAATTTAGTTACTTCAACTATTATTTTTAAATAATAAAAATCTCATTACTTTGTTCGCTTTGATTCATTCTAGTTTGTCATTGTTTCTCTTAAAATGTAGTGCCCAGAATGGAACACAATAACCAGATGTTGGAAAATTCCAGTGCTGCAAGGATTTCTAGTAATCAGAGCATTATACTTCAATTACTGCAGCCTAAGATTAACTTAGTTGTTTTTGTTATTGATGTTCAAGTAGCCATGTTACAGTATTGGTTTGTATTGAATTTTTAGTTAGCCGAAACTACACTTTTTTTACAAATGAATAGCTGCCAACCTCTAGTCATCACACATTTGTACTCTTGGCTGTTTGAACTTCAATGGAGGACATTAGATTTATCCATGTTAAATTTCCTCATGTTGTTTTTGGTATTTAGTATTTTAGAAATTTAGTATTTCATTCTTTTATATGATTTTGAATCTTGATACTTTCATCTCTCTATTAGCAAAATTTCTTAGCATTGTCCTTTACAATAATTTAGTTGGCAGTCATTGATTAAAACTTTAAAGCAGGAGCCTCAACACACTACTAGAGGCCTCCCTCTAGACCAGGGGCTCTTCTTTTAGTCATGGACACTTGAGCATTTTGATAAAGCCTACAGATATCTTCTCAGAATAATATTTTAAATGAATAAAATAAAATTTATAGGGTTATAAAGGAAACCAATTATTCTGAAATTATCAAAATATTAAATATAAAACAAATCCATGGATCCCATGTTAAAAACCATTGATGTAGGATGACACAAATTCACCATCCATCTTCTACATTAGAGTGATTCAACAATTTGTGGGTTTAGGGATATGGAAGTGACTATTTCTGTACTTTACTATGTCTTCTCTTTAGATCAGGAGGAAATTTGTTACTTATTGCTTTGGTTCTGTGACTTCATATAAAGAATATTTCAGCCTCAGCAAAATATTCTTGACCTTTATGACTAAACATCTGGTCAATTTTATGTAATCTACAAATGTATTTTCTAGAAATAGACTGAAAATCCTAATAAATGCAAAAAATTAAGTAGTTTTGCTTCATTATCTTTTGATTAAGTCCCATAAAAAAGATGAAATTCTTAATTTAGTGCTAAACACTTATATCCCATTCCCAGTCCTTTCTATTAGAAAATATTACTGTATTCTTTACATACTAAAGAGAAAATACAATACTATTTACATGTAAAATACCTATATAACATTTTATATAATACAATAGCAAAATGTATATATCAGTTACAAAATACATACATTGCATTTTATTCATATGTATAATATATGTCATGATATATATTATACATAGGTACATAGACTGGTCTTCTACCAGTTAAAGAGAGCTAAATTGCTATGAGTTTTTTGAGCTTGTCTGAAATATTTCTGGGACCATACTTATGCATATTTCAGTACGGTAATGACAATTACAAGGTAGACAGGGAGAGCAGACAGAGAATGTAATATGTTTTACTCAAAAATCAAGCCACAGCTGGTGGTTTAATTTTACTGCTACCAGCCATGACAAAGACCCTGTTCAATACTGAAAATTTGAATTTTAGTTTCTGGGAAAGTTGCTACATGAATTATTTTTTAAATTTATATGTGTGTGTGTGTGTGTGTGTGTGTGTGTGTGTGTGTGTGTGTGCTATTAGAAAATTTTGTCCTTACTTAGAGTGGTTTTCCATATAATAGAAATCTGGTGAGGCTCCCTATACCTTCAGCAATGGTTAATAAGAGACCTTTATAACATCAAAGAAAAAAGACTACAACTTTATTTTAGTTACTTGTCCCTCCTATACCTCAAAAAATATATATAGGGTATTAATTTTTTAAAAGTTAAGTCATAGTATTTGGAGTTAAAAGGAGACCATAGAAATAAACCATCTAGTTAAAACCCCTTTTATTTTATAGGTGAGGAAGCTAAAGCTTAGAGAAAAGAAAGAAAATTATCCCATTATCAAACAAATAGTAATTTGCAGAATCAGGATTCAAATTCAAGCTCTCAGAATCCAGATCTGGTGCTCTTTTCATTATATCATCCTGACTGTCGCATTTGATAGGGTTTTGACTCCATGCTATTTCACTTTTTTGTGTGATTTCAGTCGAACCCCAATAGAAACTGATTCCTGATGGCCCCAATGGCTTAGAAAACCACAAATTAACGTTATATATATGTTGTTTTGTATTTTCATTTATTTGTTAAACATTTCTCAATGACATTTTAATGTGGTTGGGACTGCCCTCTGGAGTTTTGCAGGCTGTGTGCTGCCTCTGGACAGCGTTTAACACCTGTGCAATGTTTACTGGGTAAGGTAGTTCCTTTCAACAATAGAGGTCTTCAAGTCAGCCACCATGGTGCAAATTATTGTTTTAGTAACTTGGGCACAGAGAAATTAAGTGACTTGCCCTCTGGGTTATACTATATACTGGGTTATATGTCAGAGGAGAGACGTAAACCTAGGTATTCCTGACTCCTGAGACTGGCTCACTTTCCATTATCCAAGATGCTTCTTGCTGCTTTGGTAACGAACCAAAAAAATGCTCTTGGGAGTTGTTTCAAAATTGAAATTATACATGTATTTCCTCAAAGTTTTTAGTTTTACATATTGAAACATATATTGAAACATACTGAAGTAGTACTCTTAGAACAATTCAAATAGGAAACCCTTGGCCTCCTCTCTTTGCATCAGCAAAAAATGAATTGCATTTGAACTCTTTTTTATACTTCAAAGTGACTTAACATCCATTAAACATTCCTATACCTAAAGTTATGCCTGTTTAAAAAAGGTGACTACAAGAACAGAAAAAAAGAACTTTAAAATTCTTCATGAACAAAGGACTCTAAGGAATCTTTTTTTGTTTGTTCCCTTTTTCTCATAAATAGATTATGTGGGAAAGTCTAATGTCTTTGAAGTACAACAAGGGGTAGGAGGACTTAGACTGGAAATATAAACTCATAAAATCTCTCTGACTTCAGATGAGTCTGATCTCCCATCTTTGTAAATAGAAAGGAGGTTCAAAGCAATTACTTTAAGAGCACATAGGACTAAAAGTTTATACCTGGTCGAGAAATTAAGGCAAAACTAAAAGTGAACATTTTGACTTGATAGTCAAGAACTTTTAAATCTTATTTATAATTGTCTAAGAAAATAATGATGTTTTTAAAAATTATAGTACTTGGGGAAATAGCATGATACAATAGGGGACAAATACAAAATTTTTTTTGTCAATGAAGTCCATTGAATGGTCTGTTGAAAGGACTTCAAATCTTAAATTTCTAAACAGTTAAAAATATCCCCGTAACTGAGTTTAAAATTTCAGCTATTTGCTTCCAAATAAATAGCACAGGCTATCAACTTTTTTTTGTTATAAAAGAAGCCTTTTTTTATTATAAAACTGTCAGAGAGTGGGTTTTTGTAACAGCCCTGTTATGTAATCCAGTTGCTAAACAAGACGTTAGACCACTATCAGAAAAGAAATCTTAAAAATGTACAGTTTAAGCATGTTTAAAAATGCTTTGTGATTTTAAGTACACATTTTTCCTGGAGAACTTTTCGTGTGTAAATTTAAATGTAATGGATAAATTTTCAGAGTTGTTTGTAAGAACCTAACCATAAACACATGCATTTATGTTAAATTCATGCACTTTGAAAATTTGCCCCAAAGTTATTATCATATGCATTTTTGCATGTATTCCCCAAAGTTTACATTTTTTTACATGGCTTCCTGACAGATGTTCAAAGGAGACCGTTTTACAGATATCCACGATATGTGTTTGAACCTACATACTAAATTGAAATTATTTAGATTGTTCTGCATACTTTTTATTTCTGCTTCATGTACTCTGTCAATTTGTGTAGTGTTTCTCAGTGACCAATCGCTTGGCACATTTTGAATTGATTACACTAACATTACTTCTTAAGCAAAGTTGTCCTGTTTTTATTAGAATGTTTAATATATGCCATCTCCCAGTTGCAATGATATCTTTAGTGATATCTGTGTTAATCCTAGCCTTCATTATTAGCAAATGCCTGTGGCACCCAGAGTTATTAGGATCTTCTTCATTTTTGTTATAAACAGGCATTCCCTCTGGAATTGACATCTTTGTGGTTTGTACTAATGTAAAGAATATCATTGTTTTTTTTTCTTCCCCAGAGGTAGGAAATGTATCCACATGTAATCTCTTTGAGGGCTTCCATATATACATATACATACACATACACACATATTATCTATATGCTTTTTGAATCATATAGCCTGAAACATTTTTATTTTTAAATAATTTAATGTTATCAGAACAGATAAACTTCTTTTAATGTAAAGTAGAGGAACAATAACTAAAATAACTCATAAGTCCATTTGACCATTGCTTTTGGTTCAAAGAGTAATTTTTTTAAAGTTAATTTTTCTCACAAGTTCATAGGCTGAATTTCAATCAATCCTGGAATAAGAAAAATAAAAGATGCTGAATATTTGCTAAAAAGCAGACAATATGAAAGGATTAAAATGCTTTAATCAGACAGAAAAAAAGGCTTTGGCCACTTGATTAGGGCTGATTTCCACCATCTGCTTATACTTACTGAGGATCTAGCCCTGACTGAACACTAATTTGTGCACTTCCTAGAAATTGAAATCTCTCAGCAAGCAAATTAACAAGAGCAGGGATTCAGCAATAATGGAGCTCCTCGGCTTTTGTTTCCCTCTGACAGATGGACAGGGTGCGCTCAAATTGAATTCAGCTTTAATTGCATTGTGCCATTTAAAATTTTATCTGCTCCACAGATTTTGTTTACAGGTTTCAGGATTCCAAACCTTTGGAAGTTTTTTTTTTTTCCAGCACTGGGTAAGATAAAGAACGTTATAATTCTATGTGACTAGTAGGTGTTCATTACAATTCCTTGCCCTGAAGGGTAGAATGTTAAGGAAAAGAATTATATTTTAAGGGCTTAAATAGTGGGGGCAAGCAAGGAATACAATTAAAACTTTTCATGTGCTTGAATATTGGCAGTTCATAAATAAATGCAATCAGGAAATGTTGTGGATTTCCTATCTAAATAAGAAGTAATTTGCCTTGTTTCAATTATAGGGTTCCAAACTTTGTCAGTTATCAGCCTATCACCTTGAGCTGTGCACTTCTGAATTCTAGAGATAAACTTTTACTAAATGAATCATGATATTATAAAATTACTTTCAGTTTCTGCCTGATTGACAGTGTTCAGATAGAACCGACTTATATGAACTGTTCTTTTGAGCAGAGGTATAAAATACTAAATCATTTAGTCATGTCCTAAACATTCCTGTGAATCTAGCATTGAAGATGCATTTGTTGCAAAATTGCTTGTCAATCTACAAGCCTTTCCTCATAAATCTATGGCTTAGTTGGTACTAAACTATGACATTTCTTGTGGCAAACAGAGATCCTGGAAGCTTGAATATACCATCATCAGATTTGATTTGTACCCTACTTAGGTGAAGATTGAAGACTGTAAGCTACTGAACAGGGAGATACACAATTCTGGAAGGGACCTCTGAGGAATCATTGAATTTGCTATACTCATAGCCAATAGTTTAGTCTATGAAAGCTGAATAATGAGAAGCCTTAAAAAACAAAACCAAAAAAGTGCACCACTCTTTTGTGCTAATACAGGCTACAGAAACACTGATTTTTGCAAAACTTCCCACTCTACTTGATTAACTTTTAATTTTATATTTCCTTTTCTCTAGAGCTCTTAATTCCACCTTTATTTTGTCAGTTCTTTCGGAAGACAGTTATGACCACGATAATTTTCATGGTGTGGCTTCCATCTTCTGTGCAATATCACTTTATTTGTTTTATGTGCTATTCCAGCATTTACAATCCAAAGTATTTGTGCAATGTGAAGGTACAGTGTAGTATCTGTAAATTGACGTTCTAAATTCTTTGTAATAATAAAAGTGGCCAGCAAGCAAACTATCAGTTCTTCAAATGGTCATCTTAAAAATGAGGCAGGATTCTACAGCTGTGATACAATCTACTTATCTTTACAAATAAAGTAAAATATGACAATGTCATTCTGAGAAAACCAGATTAAATTGGCATCAGACCAGCATGCTTAAAATTAGCTCAGTTATGATGATTGTTTAGTCGCTTGTCCAAAATGTGGGTTTAAGTGCTATGTGACTAATTAAGCATATGTGTTATAAAGAAAATCCAAGTCTTTCTACCTCAAGATTGACTAGGCCTGATACCACCATATTATACCAAGTTTCAGGATAGGCAATGTACAATAAACAAGTATGCCCATGTGAGTCACATTTCATGAGTGCTAAATATATGACTTAAAATTCTAGACGCAACGTAGTTCTCAAATTTTCAGCTCTTCAATTTCTTTCAAGAGTTGTCTTGAGAGCCAAAAAAGAGGCTGTTGACTATAAAATGCACTTTTTCCCCCTTGTGATTTTAAAACTGTATAATAATTTAACTGTTTTCTTGACTTTCTTTGCTTTCCATATTCACTTTTTTCATTGTTACCTCTAGAAGAAGCTGTCAGCCTAGTTTTCTCTTCTATTGTAGCCGAAAGGAAGTTTTAAAAAATACATTTCTTGGATTTCATTCTAATAGAATCATAGAATGTTAGCACTGGAAAAGAAACTGGAGATTGTCTATCTTAACTTTTTCCATCTACAGATGGGAAAACTGAGGCCCTAAAAGTACGGTGACTTGTCCAGCCATGGCCTCATGATATTTAACAGTAATTCTTTGACTAGAATTTAGTTCTACTGGATTCCAGTTGAGGAGAATGTTTAAAAATAAGAATTTGTTCGTCTTTCAGTGTTTCTGGTGAATGACCCTTAATTGCCTTTTGACTTACTTTAAATGCATTAGTATATGTATATATGTGTGTGTGTGTGTATGTGTGTGCATGTAAAGATTAAAATGACATCTTGGAACTTTTGTATATTAACTTAAATATACAAATCATATAAGTAGTTTTATTGCTTATGTTTTAATCTTATAAATGAATTTCCCAAGGTAGTATACTTTTATATGTATCTTTTATAAATCTGTCTACCAACAAGACATGCAGATAAGTGAATATGGCAGGAGTAGTCTATTCCCCCCATGTGACTTAGTTCATGGCCAACATACAATCACACATACACACACACACACACACACACACACACACACACAAACTGTGGATTTTCAGTGTAGCTTAAGAAGTTTCAGATTTTGGCAGTTTTCAAAACCAGACTGCCAGATTTGGTTCACTTTTAGTTAATTAGGATTTCAGGCATAGAGTTGCCAATCAGGACACTAAATGTATCTGTCTTTGTGGGCAGGCACCAGGAGGCTCAACTCAGTGGTTGATAGCTGGTATGTGATATCTGTCTCTGGTTTATAGCCTGGTACAATAATGTCATTGCCCCATGTGGCAAATGGTGTAAGCTATTGTAAAACTGTTTGTCTATGTGATTAAGACATTGCTGCAGTGTGCAGCACCAGCCAATTACTTTTTTAATTTAATTATAGCAGAAAAAAGAGAATAGCATAATAGAAATTCTTGTCATAGGGAATATGTAAAATGTAAATTGAAGACCCATGAAAATTTCATGCATTGGCAGGCTGATTTGTTTTTATTTTCAACTTGTTATAAAGACTGAGTTTCTTCAATGCAATAAAATAAGACGTAGCCACATTTAGTAATTACTTAGGTCTACATCAAAATAATTATATACAGTCTGCACTTGCGATCCACTCTGTTGTATATAAATGTAAAAATAAACACTGCGGGGCCCATATCAATTTTTACTTTTAGACAGTGTAAATAAAGCTGAATCTTCAACTTTCAAATTAAAACTGATAACCTTGGGCAATCAGGGCTTTTATAAAAGAAGGGGGAAAACTTTAGCTTGCCTCAGAACAGGTTGTGTCTCTGGAATGCTTCTGGGACTAAAGAGATCAATTAAGTGTGTATAAACAAACAGTTGGAAAAAAGCTACTAAAACAACAGAGGAGAGAGCTCTCTATTGGGCTCCAGGGGCCTGGGGGAGCGAAGTTTCATTAACTGGATCTGAAGTCCTATGGCCTTCTATAAACAGGCATTAATTAAAGAATGTAAAAAATAAAGTTTCAGACCTTGCAATATGTTAATGATCATATGATTCAGGGCCTGGGAAGGAGAGGAGCAGCAGAGGTCATAAAATAAGCATGAAGCATTTAATATGAGTGCTTGGCAGGGATTTCTGCAAATTAGTTGGTTATTTGCTGGTCCAAAGCAAATTAAGGTGATTTTGCTTCACTTGCTAATTTTTTTATGTGCGTGCTTGGCAAAATGTTTTTCACAAATGGATGAAGGTTATTGTTAATGGCATAATGAGAAATATTAACATATTTAAATAAACCTGAAAATTCTGACATCCAACACAAGCCTGCACTTTTTATTTGACACTGACATTGAAATACTATTATATCCTTGAGATTATTTTAGGTGAAATTATGAAAACTGTCCAAGTCATAATGTTCCACATCGAATCATAGATTTAGAACTGGAAGAGGCCTTAGAGGTCATTAAGTCTAACATCTCTCATTTCACAAATGATGAAACTGAGGCCCAGAGTGGCTAAGTGACTTGACCAAGGTCACACAGGTAACAAGTAGCAGGGCTAGATTCAAATCTAGGTCATCTTAACTCCAAATCTTGTACTACTTCCACTGTGCCATATTGTTTTTTCACCACGCTGACCATCAGTTTTAGTAACTTTTCCTATTTTCTTGAAAGAATAATTTTTAAACATAAAGATACAATAGAATAAATAGATGAAAGGCAGCAAAAAAATTAAGAATCTACTTCATCCAACTTTTAAAATTCAGTTCAATCCTACAAGCAATTATGTAATACTATACATAGGCTCTTGTGCTGCTCACTAGGGGATAAGTAGTGGGAAAGATAAAAGGAAGATAAAGAAAATCTTTTACCCAGAGATAAAAGATGCCCAATAAAGTTTGGCTTTCAGAATTGTTATTAAGTTAAATTATTAAAATATAGATTCAATTTTAAACATGTACATATGGACCGTTTTCCTTCTTCCTTTACTTCTTAGAAAATCTTTTACAACTCTTTTTAGTTTTAATGTGATTGTACCAAGCAGCAGATAAGTCAGTTTCATTTTGATAAACAATGACATTGCTGCTTCTGATGGCTTTTCATTTCCCAAACTCTTTTTACAGGGGGAGAAATGGAATAACTTCTTTGTTAACCTGGAAGTCAAAATGAGTATGTTGTGGTTCTCTAATTACCAAAAAGTTGCAGAGAAGAATTTGACGACAGCATCTTATATAGAAGGAGATGCTGTAGAAGGAAGCCACCGTTGACATTGTTCTGTTACAGCAATTTTAGATGGACAAATTGCAGTTGAGAAAATTTCATGACTCGGTAAAATGAGCAATGATGACATCTGTGGATGCGGGTCTGTTCATATCTTTGCGGAGCCTTTAGGGAAATAAATATCTCGGAACATTCGGTGAAGTGAAGCTTACTCAATAAATCAACCTGACACAATAACACTTCTGGCACATGAGCCCTACTTCTCCGTAGCACCACCTACCCCTCCGTGTTCTTGTGCTACCAAATGGTGTCTCCCCATAGGCCTCTAAATCAAATCAGAGCACACAAATACAGTGAGAATTTATTGGGAATTGGTTTTGTTCGGCAAAAACATTACTTATTAGATGAACTGAAATGATAATAAATTTTGACCCTTTAAGTACCGCACAAATACAGGAAACTTACTTGGTAGTGAAAGTGAGTGGGTTAGGATTTTTATTAAGGCATGTAAAATTCTCCAGTCCCTTAGATGAGAAACTCAACCTTATTAACAGACTATGGTGTATTTTCAGGTTTCACAAAGAATTGTAATCAAGTTTTTTTTTTTAAGTTCCTCTTTTTCAAGGAAATTTGTTTCATTCCCCTAAAATATCATAATTATTTTGATTTCCTCCTTTCCTCCAGTGTGTTGGGATTAATAAACTCCATATATTTTTATACATAAACATTGGATTGGCAGAAGATAAGTCATTAAAAATTCATGCCTTATGGTACATGCAACTTTCCCCCCCTAATGAGAGTGGTAGAAAAGCTATCCAGTGATGGATTCTGAGGGAAGTCATGGGGGGAAAAACAGTAAGACCCAGTTTATTAAAACTACTGATAAATGTGTATGACAGTGAGGTTGTGGAGGAAGGGTATGGGTTGGAGTTGGAAGAGATGAGGAATGAAGGCATTATTTAGTTTAGTTTGATTTTGCAAAAGCAGCAAAGAGGATGTTAATTTTATTCATTAAGTGAAGGGAGGGGGTAACGAAGGATATAGTCGTAGTAACCTATGAACTTTGACATGCTATTATTGTCCATAACTAGTGACATATGTTAAAAGTTGCCAAATTTTTCCATTTTCCAATTAAATCAGAAACTTTATAACTTAAAATTATTCTATCTTCTTGGGAAGGGAGCTCAATTCTCCAGTAGGCACCTAATAAATGTTTACTTATTGATTGATTGATCTTCTATAAGTTAGGATTGAGAAGGGGTTTTCTCATGGAGTCTAGTTATGTAGAAAGTCAGTTACTACTAATATATTATATTGGGACTATTTGAATGTATTGTCTTAAAATTAATATGAGCTATCTCATCATCTTGCCTCTGACACTGGCTAGTTTTGTGACTCTGGACAAGTCATTTAATTTCTATTCTTCAAGAAACTCTTTAAACCTTATTCACACCTGACCTGTGGTAGAACCTTCCTATCTTGTATTGTTCTGATCAACCACTATCAACACAGTATACATTGACCCTAAAAGAATATTGTCATGTTGGTTGTCTTTGATTATGAAGGACAGCAAGCATTCGATCCTAGTAGATAGGTAGCAGGAATTCCCTAATGAATCAGAACTCCTCTGCAAAATTCAATTTAATGAGCAAAATATATAAAGAACACATGAAGCCATGTGGTATCCTGAATAGAGGATCAGGAAGGCTTAGAAGTCAAAAGGACCTGGGTTCAAGTACTGCCCTTGATACAAACTGACTGTGTTACATGGACCAAGTTACTTGACTTCTCAGTATCCCAGTAAACTCAAGGCTGACTCTTGCAAACACTTACTGCCCTCTTTTAATAAAGGGAGTTTATTCATGAGTGTTTCCTACACAAATGAAGTAAAAATCATAGGTTTGGAATATACATATACAGAAACATATATATGTATATATACTCACACACATATACAAAGTTATAGACATGCATACAAATGCATTGATATGTGTTTATATAACAATCTGCTTCCTAATTTACTATTTCAGAATTAGTAAACTAAAGCAGAATTGTATATATTTATAATATGTACAGGATTTTTCTACTTGTTTTTGTCTAGGCCTGCTGGGCTTTCATTAATATAGGGAATTCTCAATGTGGAAACTTCCTCCATAGTTCATCTTCAATTTATATAATCTTGAGAGAGATCTCTTGAACACTGAGATATTAAGTGACTTACCCATTGTCACAAAGGATGTATTGAGATAATACTTAATTCTTTATCTTCATAGCCAGCTTTTTATCCACTTTGCTGTGCTGGCTTTTTACTATAGATCATAGTTTCATAATTTGTATATGTGTGTTCATCCATATATATGCACACCCATACACACAGCTACACATGTCTGTATAGCATATTATATTATAGCATAGTTAGTTCTCTATTATAAAATTAGTGAAGACAGCATGATAATGAAAAAGAACTGACCTAGAAGTCTATGGATGGAAATCCTACCTCTGGCACATACCAGCTGCATGAACCTTGGGAAATCACTTAGCCTTTTATGCCCTGGGGAACTCTATAATACTAAATCAAAGGAGAATTGCTGATTTGCATTGGCTGAGGGAATTTCCTCAACTGGAGTTCCTCACCAAAGAAATCAGAAGACTGGATTAAAAAAAAGATTTAGTGTATGCTCTCTATGTATGGTACATCTACTAACTGAGTTTCAAAGTTACCTGCCTTTTGTAGGAAATCATGATATTACTTTAAATGATTATTTAATCACATTTCTTCCAGGTAGTTTAAAAGCACAATATTTCCTATATTTGCTTGAGGAATGAGTCACTTGCTAAAACAGCTATGCTTTGAACTGAGAATCACAAGATTTGAGTTTGTATTCTGCTTCTGACATTACCTCTCTGACCCAGAGGAAGTCACTCAAACTTTCTGTGTCTCAGTTTCCTTAACTGCAACAGAATGAGTTTCAGTTAAATGATTAGCAAGCTCCCTAGAACTATGATCTTAATTTTTAAAAGATAATATTTCTGAAGAGAATGTTAGCAATGTTATCTAAATAAATTGAACTACAGTGGCCTTTCCAGGGGGAAATCAATCAGTCAACAACTATTTATTATCACTTACTATGTGCTAGGCATTCAGGATGAAAGTCCAAAGAATTAAATCATCCCTACTTCCTACATACACTCTAAGGGGGAGGGAGAGATAACAAATAAATATCTATATTATATATGTTTATCTTTACCTTTATATCTGTCTCACATCCAATTTATGCATAAACCAAGATATCACCTTGGAATATCATTGGTACTCTTCAAAAAATGAAGAATGATCCACAACATCATCTCTCTACATATGTTTTTATACATATTTGTATATTTATATACATTACAATTCTAATGCTAATTAAAACAGACATATGCAAAGTAATTAACCATGAGGTAGACTGAGAAGGAAAACACTGGTTTTTGATAGGGCCAGGGAAATCTTCATGCAGAAGATGGTGACTGAATTGCTATGTATAAAAAGGGGGACTCAGTGAAGGAGGGAGTACATTTCAAGCATGTGGAATGAACAGTGCAAAGATGCGGAGACAGAAAACAGAGTGTAGGGATTTAGTATGACTGGATGATTTCATGCAAGAAGAAAGTAATGGCCAGTGAGGCTAGAAAGATAGGTTGGGGTCAAATTGTGAAAGGCTTTAAAAACTAAAAAGAAGAGTTTATATTTTATCCTAGAGTCAATAAAGGGCAATTGGTTGAGTAGGGGAGTCCAATGGTCAGATTTGCATTTAAGAGTTATTACTTTGGAAACTATGTGCAGAATGAATTGAAGTGTAAAGAGACTTGAGGCAGGGAGTTTGATTAGGAGGAGATGAGTGCCCAGTCTAAATAGCTGTGTGAATAGAGAGAAAGGAGCAGACGTGGTAAGGACAAGATGTGCCAAATGACTGGATATGTGAAGGGAGGAAGAGTGAGAAGTTGTGGATAATAACAAGGTTACAAACCCAGGAGAATGGAAGGGTGATGGCATCTTCAATAGAAAGAAAAAACTGTGTGCCAGGCCCTGTGCTAAGTACTCAGGACACAGAAAAAGACAAAAATAAAACAAAACAAAATACACACGCACGCGTACGTGCACCCACACACACAGATATTTATTCTAAAGGAGCTCACAGATTAGTGGAGTAGGCAACAAGTGAACTATGTATAAACAGGATATATAAGGAATAGATTAAAGGTCTCTGAATGAAGGCACTTTTAAGGAGAACTGGGAAAGACTTTTTGTAGAAGTTTGGACTTCAGCTAACACCTGAAGAAATTCAGGAAAGCAAGGAGAGGTGGAGATGTGGAGTGTGAAAGTCCAAAGCCAGGGAAATGGCCAGTGAAAACACTTGGAGTGAGGAAAAGGAGTTTCACCAGTGTGAAATAGAGAGGCCAATGTTACTGGATCAATGGAGTATCTGCGGGGCTGGAGAGGTAAGAAGAGGTCAGATTATGAAGGGCTCTAGAATTGTTGATGTGAAAAGGAATAACAGAGGAAAGACTAGGACTGGAGAGAGAGAAATGGACAGAGAGGTAATAGACTACTATAGAGCTTTATCTATTGATAAACAGATAAATATATCTAGTTAGTTATCATTGATCTTCTTAGAGGGGACAGGATCATAGGAGTTAATGAAGTTACCGAGAGAGTGTGTAGAGGGAGCAGAGGCCTAGGACAGAAATCTGAGGTCTGCTGAAAGTGAAGCAGTATGATATGGATGATAAGCCAATAAAGAAGAAAGAAGGAGCTTTTAGACATTTTAGGAAGAAGACCAGGAAAGACTAGTGCTGAGAAAACCCAGAGGAGAGATAGTGGTCAATGGTGTCAAATACATTAGATAAGTCTAATAAGATGAGAAATGAGAAAAGGCCATTACAGTTAATAATTAAGAGATCACTGGTAATTTTGGAGAGGACAGTGTCAGTTGAGTGGTGGGTGAAGTTAGAAGGCAGATTTCACAGGTTAAAGAATGAGTGTTGAGGAAATAGAATTAGTGGAAATAGAGCATGGCTGAGAAAGGGAAGATAGATATAAGACATTAACTTGAGGGCTTGCTAAAGATATTTAGGGGGACATGGATACCAGTGTATTTTGAAGGAAACAGTAAAGCAACTATGAAATAAAGATTGTGGGGAGAGACAGAGAGACAGAGAGAGACAGAGAAGGAGGAGGAAGAAGAGGAGGAAAAATGAGGATATAATTGGCTGGATAAGATGAGAGGGGATAGAATCAAGTACACACACAGAGTTGCTGGCCTTGGCAAACCATCTCTTTGTCAAAGACTGGAGGAAATGTGAGAATAGGAAATGATGTCAAGTGGTTTAGAACTGAAGAGAATGGGAGATGAAGGGAGCTCATAATAGAATAGCCTCAATTTCCTTGGTAAAGTAAGAGGGACAATTGGAAAGAGTTGAGATGGATATGGGAGTCTCTGTGAGGTGTGAACAAATTAATCAAGTAGGGAGAGGGGAAAAGGATCCCTTTGTTTCAGTGAAGGCCCAGTTGACATTGGATGCCATGAATTTGTAATATAGCCAATCAGCACAGTTGAGCCTTCTGCCAACTCCATTCAGTAGGCTGCTGGTAGAAATGGAAGAGGCAAATAGTGGAAATAATTTATAACTGAGGTTTAGCATGAGTTTAGCAGAGATTGAGTAAGTGGGCAAGGGTATGAGAGAAATAGGATGATATTAGAGAGGTAAGAGAGTGAAGTCAGGGCAGGGATATCAACCTAAAAATATACTGAGGAGTAAAGAAATTGGAGGTCATGATGGTGGGGAAGCACAAGTTTAGGAGAGGTGAAGTATATGGGGACGTGGATTCATAGGACGTTATTTTGGGGTGGGTAGATATCTGTGTTTCTATTGAGCATCTGGGTGGCACAATGGATAGAGCACTGTACCTAGAATCAGGAAGACTCCAGTTCAAATCTGCCCCCAGATTCTTTTTTTTTTTTTTGCTTTTTGGAGGGCCATTGGGGTTAAGTAACTTGCCCAAAGTCACAGGGCTAGGTTTTTGTTTGTTTGTGGTAAGTGTCTGAGAACCGAACTCAGGTCCTTCTGACTCCAGGGCCGATGCTCTATTCACTGCGCCACCTAACCGCCCCTGCCCCCAGATTCTTAATAGCTGTGTGACCCTGTCCAAATCATTTAACCTCTCTTAGCCACAGTTTTCACATCTATAAAAGAGGTATAATAATAGCATCTACTTCCCAGGGTTGTTGAGAGGATCAAAGGAAATAATTATTGTAAAGTGCTTAGCTCTGTACTTAGCATGTAATAAGTGCTATACAGTTGTTAGTTATTGTTATTTAGGACATTTGTGCATCATGGTAAGATCTAGTGAGTGACCATTTCTGTATGTGGCTAGGTAGAGTAAAAGAGTAGGTCATAGATTTAAGGGGGCTGAGGAATTTAGATTATAGGGAATTTGAAGAAGTGTCTATGTGAATAGTAAGTCCTCTAGTACAAGGGCTGAAGTTGGGGAGGAGAGGAATACGGTAAGTAAGGTCCTGCAGTCCTTGAGAAGAGTGAGAATGAACCTTCTCAGTCTTACAGTAAGCCACACTGCCAGAAGTGGTAACATCACATATTATGTACTTGAAAACTTCCACAAGGAACTCTAATTGTATTAATAATAACACATTTCTATTGCCTTTATCAGTTGCTTTCCCACCAAAAGCCATTTACCTTCATAAAATCACCCCATGTAAGTCCCAGAATGAGGAAGAGCACTAATAACCCAATTCCTATGGTTGTAAAAGACCTTTCAATGTCATGTAATTCAAGAATATTAAACATTCTGCAAGTTCATTTCAACAAACATTTATTATGATTAAATAAACATTCCAGAAAAGTAGTTGCCTACTTTTTGAAAAATCTCTAGAGAAAAAAACAAACATGCATAACTTCTCTTGGAAGGCATATCTTGCAATAATTTTAGGAAGATCTTAAATGTCCTGCAGATTAAGCTCATTATCTTTTGTTTAGATTTTGATAGAAATGATGCAATATCCCTCATGAACTTAAAAGCCTTTAATCTCACTTCTTCCTTCCAATACATAATCAACCCTCATTTTCTTTAGTTATTTCCTTATAAAAACCTATTTCCTGATATTTCATTCATTTTTGGTGCACACAAAGTTCTTATAGAAGTTGAAGAACAGACCCAAAGCTAAAACACTATGTTGGGAATGGTCCATACATAGGCATATATTATATAGTTCATTAGACTATGCACACAGAGAATTTTCCATATTTTATTTATCTATTACAAGAAACTATATTATAATATTCATATGGTTTAGGGGAATGATCTTATTATATGCTTAGTCATAAAAGCCATTATTTTAATTCATCCACTAAACTGAATCTTAACTAAGCAATTTGTAAAATTAACAAGTTTATCTCATGTATTGGATAGAAGAGCTCTCATCTAAGCCAGAATGACCAGAGTTCAAGTCTTATCTCTGACATATACTGGCTGTGTATTTGGGCAAGTCATTAAACCTCTAAATACTCTAAGTAACTCTGTAAGATTCTAAGTTGCAAAAGAAGTGCCAACCTGCATGGGTCATAAATAGAGGGATTTTCCTCTCCAGAGAGTTCCCTATGAAAATACCAGATCATGTACTTTTCCCTCTCCCTCATATCTGTGCTTAGAAGAACATAAATTTAAAATGACACACAAATAACAATATTATTTTGAGACATTAGGGTATTCTTGAACAAACTTTGTTCTCGTGCCTACAGAATAGTCTAGATGTAGGATCTAAGAATAATATTTCATCTTATAGTGCTATTAAACATATAAAGCATCGATCAACTGGAATTTGGGGAAAATAAGGGGTTTGGTTAATGGGTTTTTCTTTCAATGAGGTACAGCTTTTATAAACACACAAATACACATATTCACAAACACCATGAGACAAAAAATGGTATTTGGTAACAAAGACCAAAAGATAGGGATGTCTTCTATAAACAGGAACAGTTTACAAATTCCTTAATGAAAAAAGACAGGATTTTGTTTTTAGAAACTGAAAGTAATGGACTAAATTATGCTAGTATTTACTTAAGGAAAAAAAAAACTCTTGACAGCTACAAGTTGTTTAAAAAACAAAAATGCAGCAGAATCAGTAAATGTTATGCCTCACAGGACTTTTGCAAGTAGAACATCAAGTGGATGTTTTTTTCCCCCTCATTAAATGGTATAGTTTGAATTAAGTTCAGTGATAACCTTTTCCATTTGGGAAAGGAAGAGGTGGTGAAATGAATCTTGAATAAGAAAGGTGAAACAGAGAGTGTTTATGTAATTTAATTTTTATTTTAGCTTGAAATATGAATTAGATTTAAGGTTGCTCCATACTTGTAACTTTTCTCTTTTTGAAGATATCAGGTCCTCTTATGACTATGATTAACATAATGGAAAGTCTTCCAAATTGACTTTCAAAGGCACTTGGCAGGCAGCTTTGGAAAGAAGAATTGGGGACTTCAGGTCTTCTCATCAGTTTTGGTTTTAGCTTGTTTTGTTTGGAATTTCATCTCCATGAATAAAACTAAATTACTTGAAGTTTCCAGTTCACAAATTGTTTCACCATGCTTTCTGTTTCTGTCCACATGATAACAGTATGGATTGTCATCCTCAGATCTTTTTGTTAAATTTACATGAAAGTTATCTTGGAATCCAGCTGTTCTTCCACACCCCACACTCAGGAAAATATGCCAGTGACCATAATTTTATTTTTAAAAAGTTTTTAATTTTTTATTATTACTTTTGATTATTAGCAAAATATTTTACTTTTCAAATTCCTATTCTCATTAATGTATAACAAAGAAAATAAAAACATAAGTAAAACCAACTGACACTGTGACTTTACCTCTGGATGACACATAAAACTTCTGCAGTCACCATCACTCTACTAAGAAGAGGGAGAGACGTTTCATTATCAAATAACTTACATAGTTTGGCTTTTACAATTTGGCAAGATTGAGCAACCGTTTGGCTTATTTTCATTTTCATTATAAACCAATCATGATGTATATTGTTCAACTAGTTCTATTTGCTTTGGCCTTCATTGGAATGGCTTGTTCTCTTTTACAAAGCAGGTAAAATTTATTTCATTTTTAGATATTTTTTATGATTTTTTTGTTTTTTAAACATTTTTATTTTGAGTTCCAAATTTTCCTTCTCCCTCTGGTCCCATACCTACCCATTGAGATGGCAAGAAACATGATAATAAGGTCAATTTTAAGGGGCAGCAGTGGAATAGAAGGGTTTTGGTATATAATTTCTCTCTTTTGGTTTTGTTTTGTTTTCAGTCATGTCCGACTTTTTATGACCCCATTTGGAGGTTTCTTGGCAGAGATACTGGAGTAATTTTCCATTTCCTTCTCCAGCTCATTTTTAATAGATGAACTTAGGCAAACAAGGTAAAGTGACTTGCCCAAGTTCACACAGCTAGTAGGTATCTGAAGCCAGATTTGAACTCAGGAAGATGAGAGTTCCTGAAACCAGACCCAACACTTTATGTGCCACCTAGCTGCCCACATATCTGTGTACTTAGAAAATGTTAGCCTCCACTTTGATGTTCTTAGGATCACAATAGATTTTGCTTTGAACTTCCCCCACATCCCTCTCTGCTTCCTTTTGCCTCTTGCAGTTCTTTTGATTCCTCCCATCTTGTTATTTATTTCAGTTTTTCATAGTGAACTCTCTGGTACTTTTAGAGTTTGGACAGGTAGAACACCTTGTAGGTCAAAAGAACCTGATGGCTGACTTAAGTGCTACCTTGCAGCGAGGTCAGACCACAGAGATGTGCACGACATCCTATACCAAAGTGTGTGTGTTGCCATCAAGAACTATCAAGTCTTTCCTGTTTTGTAAAGGGGAACATTGGTCTGAAAATAATCATAAACTGCCTTCTCCCTATAGTCCAACAAGATGCTTAGAACACCATTCTAATTGCAGAGGTTTCTAGAAAGATCCCCAAATACCTTTACTAACTCATTTCAGGACAATATTGAACAACTGTCATTTTCAATAGACATTTCCTTATATTGAAATCGAATCTCTCATGCTATAGAGTAAGGATTCTCTTCCTGACTAGGATGTTATACTGAAAACAACATTGGTTTTGTGTGCCTTTGCACAAGTATTTGCTCTACTAGTTGCTGTGTGGCCTGGGACAAATCATATAACTTTTCTAGGCCTTGGTTTCCCCATCTATTAAATGCTGGAGATAGAATAGATGATCTTTGTGGTTTTTCTGGTCTGCCTTGACAGGATCATATATAATAAAACTGATAATAACTGACTTTACATAACACCAGCTATGTACTAGGCACTGTGCGAAGTACCTTACTATTATTAACTCATTACTATTATTGACTCATTTGATCCTGGGGGATAGGTCCTATTATTATCCCCATTTTACAGAAGAGGAAGCTGAGGCAAAAAGCAGTTAAGTGACTTGCCTAGGGCCACACAGTTAATAGATATCTGAGGCTAGATTTGAACTCTGCTCTTCTTGACTTGAAGCCCAGTGCTCTAGCCACTGCAACACCTAGCTACCCCTAGAACAGAAACTATAGAAATGGGAAAGACCTTAGAGGGCCTCACTTTTTAAATCAAGAAGGGAAGGCCTAGAAGTGTTTATTAACTTGCCTAGGGATAAAATTTGTACCTAGGTTTTCTGACTCCAAGGTTACTCTTTCCACTGCACCACATTGCCTCCCAAATGAGGTGAAAAACAGAAAACATGTTCTGAATAATAACCTTCAACAATACTTTTAAGTAATTGATCAAATTCTTTTTTTTTTTTTAGAGCAATTGGGGTTAAGTAACTTGCTCAAGATTACACGGCCAGTCATTATTTATGTGTGGGTGCTCATTTTCTGAGGCCGGTTTTGATCCCGGGTCATCCCAACTCTGAGGCCGGTGCTCTTACTCACTGCGCCACCTAGCCGCCCCTGATCAAATTCTTTTCTACACCAAAAATATGCTTGATATTTTAACATGATCATTTCTTCAGACACTTATCCCAAACTTCTTTATATACTTTTTGGTTATCTTTTGATTACTAAGTTTTTCCAATCCAACCAAATATTGATGCAATAAAGGAGACACTGTACTTCATCCATCTGTCCATCCATCTATTCATTTATTCAACCACTACTTATTGCACATATGGTTTGTGTTTATAACATTCTGCTAAATGCTATAGAAGATTTATACAGTTCCTCTTCTACAGTCTAAAGTGAGGAGGCAAGAAATGTATTTCAAAAAGTTAGAGAACAATTCCTTGAGTTAAAAGGGTAATATCAAATGATGATATGAAAGGTTACAAGGTAGCATATGATCAAGTGTCAAAAGAGAAATATGGTCAGTAGACTCATTGGGGTTCAAAGTAAAGAGAATTCTTATGGGTAGAGTGATCAGAAAAGTCTGATGGGAGGAAGTAGGATTTGACCTGAGCCTAATTTCTTAGAAATGGAGATGAATGGAGCATTTAGAAATGGAGCATTTTTTCTTGTGAGTATAGATAGCTTTGGTTTCTTTGTTTGAATCTGCCTGTTTGTATCCTTTGACCATTTATCAACTGTGGGAGATTCTGAATTTCTAAATTATGAAATTTATGCCTTTTCAGAACAATGTTTAGCTTTTATAAAATTTTGATACAAATGTTCATTTACTTGTGGATTTTATAAAAATGTTAAAGTTTTGCTATTTATTAGAACACTATTATTAGAATAAGAGTTACACTTATAGGACAAGCTTGATCATTTGGAAGAAGAAAATATCCTGGCATGAATCAACTTGTTTACTGAAATTATTAGCATTTTGGCATATTCACATGTATATCCAGTTCTGAAGAGTAAGCTGTAGTAGAGGTCAGAATGCTTACCATATAGTACAGTTTTATTAGTCAGTCATCTGTCTGTCTATCTATTGAATCTATACCTATCTATCTATCTGTCTATCTATCTATCTATCTATCTATCTATCTATATCTGTCTGTCTGTGTCTGTATATCTATCTTTTATCTATCTATATGTATATATATATTAGTTATACATATAGCATTTATGTATAACTCTAGATTTATTTTTATTTAAAACTTTTGTATAATTCAGGCACAACTATATATTCTGTATTTCTAGGCACAAGAATCCTCATTTGAAGAGCTAACAAGTAGTCCAAATTTGGTAAATTCTGTGTTCGTATACTTCTGATTTGGATCATTTATTCTGTACTTTTATAACTACATTTTTAGAGGGTTCTATAAACTATTTTATAAATTTGAAGATATTTGCTTTGATCTACAATAGAATAAAATGAGAGTAACTAAATAAATAGCCTTTCATCTCCCCTTCAAAGCAAGAAATACAAATAATTATTGCAAAGTAATTGTATCTTTGTGGGTTTTAATTTTGACTTTCCTGATGACTTGGATGAATCTGACCCCATAAGTTTGATCTGCAAAGTAAGTACTTGAAGGTCTTTTTCCTGAGTAATGACTCCTAATTGAATGGAATACATACTTTTAGGTGGTCTCTACTGTAATTCCTTCCTTCTCAACCCCCCACCCCTGCCCTCACCTCCCCTCATTCATCATTCTGGGCTTTTTCACCCACTGAGTGATAAAAATAAAATGTCTTCTTTAAAGTCAACATTATAATCACCTTATTGAATACCTGTAATGCTTTCTCTGATCTCAGATATTAGTGCTTCCTCCCAAAATTACCTTGTTGTCATTTTTTATATAAAATTTGTATATACTTTTTTTTTTACATTCTGCTTCCATGTGTACAACTTCCTTGAAGTTAGGGGATATTTTGTATCTGTAGCATCTAAAATGTTTCCTGGTACACAATGGACTCTAAGGACTGTCAGGTTCTATGTAGTTGTAGTTAGGTGACTCTTACACCTCAACCTCTGAAACTGAATATCAGTTCAGAGGATGTGTTATAAGCTTGTTTCAGAATTGAGCCCAGTGGCTTCAGCTGGCCTTCTGGTGATTCTTCATTTGAAGAATTTAATCTATTAATGCAAAGCCATGCACTAAAACCACTGAAAGGTATATATAGCTTCAACTAGAACATTCATTTGTTTTTCTTTTGCACTGTAAAAAAAAAGTCTGTTTCAAATCCTATTTGCCCCTTATCTCTGTTTGTTCAGTTGTTTTTAATATCACGTACTGAAAGAATTTCAATAGCTGTTTCACCATGAAGTCATTTGTTATCCTTCAGCAGGCCTTTGCCTGCTGAATTGTAAAGCAGCTTTGACTATTTGCATCCTCCAGATGGAGCGGCATATAAACACTCCCAGATATTTCTGGTAAGTATGAAAAAATATCTTATTTGTCCTTTCTGTGAATAAATAAGAGAATGTCAAATTTTATAGACTAATAAATTTGTATGCCGGCACTGACATTGAATCTCTCATGGCCTGCAATGTCACAGACCCTGAGAAACACAATTTTTTTGTTTTCAAATGAATACTAAGTCAAATAGAGGCTCAATAAAAAGCCAGAGAATTTGATTGCATTGTTTATGTCTGCCCAGTAGTCTAATTCAGTTGCAATTTGCCATGAGGAAATGCAATTTACATGTTTCCCAGGATTATAGCATAAGCAATCACTCACATATACATGGAAGTGTATATGTCAAAGACAGCTCTACTAATGGGTTAAAAATGTCATTTAGTATCTACCATAAGACTTTCTGCCTTTGCATGGATGCAGTATCAGTTTCTTAAACAATACTTTCTCTAAAGTTAATTGAAATTAACAATAGAGGAAGATATTTTATACTTTTATGTCTTTTTAATTTTGTGTATAATACTATTTCTTTGTTTTAGTTATGTATCCATAGAATCATGGATTTAGAACTGGAAAGGAACCTTTAGTGATCATCCATTCCCAGTCCTTTTTTTACAATTGAGACTTATGTGCCCACATGTAATAGCTTTAGAAATCACCAGTACTTTACACACTATAAATTAAATTACATGAATTCAGGCTAACCTTAATGCCTTTTTTTCCACCTTAGATTTAATTTTTTAAACTTTTAAATTAAATGCATAATGTAGTGGTTTGTAATCTTCATATTCAGTTAAGTAATGAACCCCTGCAATATCAACTGTGATGGACAGTTTAATACTGCTTTTATACATGGCAGTTATTATATTACACTTTCTAGATCCTTTGTAAGTTACATATACTATACTTAAGACAGAGTCAAATCATACATTTCACAAAATAAACAAGATAAAACAATCTCAGAAAATAAAAAAAACAGGGACCAAACTTCATTGACTATCCATGGGGACAAAAGACTCTTGAAAATTGGGCACATAAGGAAGATTTTGTATTTAGGTTTTCTAGAGAAGGGGCATCTTAAAATAAATATTTATTTTCTTTCACTACTGAAATTAAAATATGAGTTGCTTTTGTGTAAATATATTGGCCAAAATTGATTTGATTTTGGACAATTGGTTTTACTGAGTGAGTTTTAGTTGAGTCAGGTGAAATATTTGAGACATGAACATTTAAAATCAATATTAAAAATGGTTCTGGAATTGCAATCTGTCATAGTTTGGTGGCATAGATCTTTCTCCAGTGTAAGCCAGTGAATAAGAATGTATTCTGTACATTGTGGTTATTGGTATTGTCATTAAGGCAAGTTGTTGACATGGGAACAGAATAGAAAAATACAATTTTCATGCACCTTTTCTATCATGACTTGTTTAATCAAATTCTTGTTTTTTTTAAAATGTTTTTAATTTCTTCATAAATTTCCCAGTGAATAGCCATTGTAGAGGCAGAATGACATGGAAATGAAAGTCCATTCAGTGTTACAGGATTGTTTCAATGCAGGATCTGTCATTTACTTAGTTCTTGTTTGACCAAAACCAAGTTATTTAATCTTGTTGGCCCTCAATGTCCTCGTCTATAAAATGAGAGGACTGGACTAAATGGTACCTGTGGGTATCCTGTAGCTCTCCTTCTATGATCCTGAAATATTTCTACCCTAAATTATATTACTCAGTCAACTTAGTGAGGAATCAACTTAGTGAGGGGAAGTAGCAACATCATTTGCAGAAAGTGATACATATGATAATGAATATTATAATATCTGACATTTATAAAGAGATTTAAGATTTTGCAAAGTGAATTACATACATTATCTCATTTGATCCTCTCAAAAATCATGCCTTGGAGGTCCTGTTATTATGAAAGAACTAAATTGTGTAGTGTCTAGAGCACTGTACCACTTAGGAAGACTCAAGTTAAAATCCAGCCTGAGACTCTCAGTACCTGGGTGACCCTGGGCAAGACACTTAGCTTCTGGCTTCCTCGTTTTCCTCAGTTGTAAAATAAAGAGAATAATAGTTCCTGCCTCAAAGGGTTTTTATGAGGATCAAATGATATAATATCTGTAAATCTGTAAGTGCCTGTTACATAGTAAGTGTTAAATAAATGCTTATTCCATCGCTTATATTATAGATGAAGAAATTGATACTATAAGCTGAGCTCTTTCCATTGTGCCACTTAGTCTGTAATCAACATGTTTTCTGTATTTAATGGTTTGATTTTAAAATATAGAGCTAGTCAAGGTAATCCTGACTATTCATTAGTATAGAATTAAAAGACCTTTATCTTGGGGTGGCTAGGTGGCGCAGTGAATAGAGCGCCTGCCCTGGAGTCAGAAGGACCTGAGTTCGGAGCGGCCTCCGACACTTAATCCATACAAACAAAAACCTAGCCGTGTAACCTTGGGCAAGTTACTTAACCCCAATTGCTTTAAAAAAAAAAAAAGACCTTTATCTTTCTTTTTTTAATTTTTTTTTTTTAAAGCAATTGGGGTTAAGTAACTTGCTCAAGGTTACACAGCTAGTCATTATTTATGCGTGGGTGCTCATTTTCTGAGGCCGGATCTGATCTCGGGTCATCCCAACTCCGAGGCCTGTGCTCTTACTCACTGCGCCACCTAGCCGCCCCAAGACCTTTATCTTTCAGTGATTCAGTATACAAAAATAGTTTGTTGTATGATCAAGCAAATCCCCTGTACTATCTAAGGAACTGAAATAGGACCTCTCTACAAAGTTCTGTTTGGGTACATCTAGTAGAAACTTATAGCACTTATATAATATTTGACCTAGTAGTAGACTAATAATATTATTGCCTTTCTATGATTTTATTCTTCATACACCATGTGTAATGTATAGCATCATTGTTTCTTCAAATGCTCTATTTGAACCTCAGTTCTAGTATTTATGTCTTTCAAGGTTTCATTTTATCTGTTGCTTATTGACATGTGCTTTCCAGATTTCCTCATCTGTCATTCTTTAGAGTGAGTGCAGTTGGCATTAAAGGTCTATATTGAGTCTCCACTTTCTGTATGGAGCCCTGCTGAAGCCAATGGGAATTTTATGCAAAAATAGGGCCTAGAACATAGATCTCAAGTAGTCATTTAAGTCTGTAGAACAGACCCACAAGACTAAGTTCAGTGGTAAGATGATTGTGCTAAATTTAAAATTACAGAAGAGCTTCCAGCTGTTGGCATGATATGAAGGGAAGAGAGCTACTTTTATGACTGATTACTGTCCTCAGGAGGAAGGGGCAAGTGGAGTCGTACAGCAGCTTTCAGATCCTTAGACTGACGTGAATATTGTGAAGCTCTGATTGGAAAAAGCTCATCATTTTAATGGTTCCTTTTATCAGTTGGCATTACTCTGGGCTTTGAAATTCTAAGACCCCAGGAAAGGCAGCAGAGGGATGTATGCAACTGTAGAAATAGAAAATAATGAAACGAAATGGAATTACTTATTTTTAAATCACACTGATAATAAGTTCCTTGCTGTTTGTCACTTCATCTTAAGTAACGCTGAGCTAGAGTTTCTTGATTTGCCAGCTGTACTTAAAGATTTTGGTTTTATGTTTCTGAAAATGTCATCTATTCCTTCAATCACTTGTAAGTCCCCTGTAATCTCTTTTTAATGTAAGCACACTGGAGTTTTCCCTTTTGTTTGCTGCCCTTGCATTATTTACTTTGATCTGCTGTGAGAAAATCTGAAAGTGTGTTGTCCTAAATGCTAGCATCTCACCAACAAGATTTGAGGCCTTGTACTTCACATTGAAGAAAAAGGCTCTTGTGTGAAGACGCAGGTTTTGTTTAGTTCTCTGTCCCTGGTGGGAGCCTTAATTGCATTTTCTCTCTCTCACAGTGGCTGGCTAAGGAGTGCCTGCCTTCCCTGCTGATGCTGGAGTCTTCAAGCTCTATTACTCTGTGACGGAGAAAATTCCTTGGTCCAGGAAGAAAAGCTTCAGATTAAAAAAAAAGTGTTTAAATAAGTATTGTCAATTTAGCATGCATGGTAAACAAAAAGAAACAATAGAAGGGCTTAACTTTTTTTTTTCCTCTCAGGCTATAGCAGAAGTTTTATGTGACCCAGTTTATAAAATATCACATGCTAAATTTCATGGAGAGGATCAGACCTAAGGGCAAACAAATTAAGCTTTTAATAATAACCAGTAAACAGAAAAAATATTAATGCTCTGTCCTTCCTATCTGTTCTGACCCATTTCAGATATATCTTCTAGAAGCTATTCCTGGAGTTAATTGTAAAGGTTGACATATGCCAATTTCTGGTGAAAGAGCTTCTTTATTTAATTTTTTATTGTTTTGATCATAGACTCCTTAATATTAAATATGAGAACATGCTTGAATCATTTAATATGAAAAAGACACATTTTTTTTTTCTTCACATCAACCAAACACAGTCAGACTTTGAAATCATAGCTCTGGGTTCACTTGGACATTCCTTTTTTTTTTTATCCTGATAGAATACAACTTAACAATGTACTGAGCACTTGTTTTGCATTATTCAACTTCAAAGATTCTGAACATGCAAGATATACTGTTTTGATAGAAGGGTTTCCAACTCTGATACTATTTTGAGGGGGTGGCAGGGGGTTCTCAAATCGATTTTTTAAAAATGCAGCTGTTAGTGAAAGGCAGCATGGCATTAAGAGGTGGAGCTGACTTCAAAGCCGAAAAGCCCTAGTTGAAGTCCTTCCATATTTTGATTATATTATCCTGGGCAAAATACTTAACCTCTCAGTGTTCTGGAACTTACTTCTCTGAATGTAAGTTGTAGATAAGAAAGATAAGAAAGTATCAAACAATATTGGTAAAGGTTAAACCTTATCCAAGGATTCTTGATAGTAATGAAATTATATTCCTAAAACCAGGGCAAGTCAATGAAGTATACTATATAGAATGAATGTAAGTTCCTTGAGGACCTGATTTTTCAATTTGTATCTTTTTATTACCCAAGTCTATCACAGTTTCTGGCATATAATAAGTGGATAATAAATGTTTATTGGTTGATTGCTTTAAATTTGTGAATGTTGGGCTTGAGTTTAAGAAGCTTTGGGTTCAATTTCTACATCCGACACTAGCTGCATTACCATGGATAAGTAACCTAACCCCTCTGAGACTCAGGTAACTCTCTAAGACTAGACATTATAGAACATTGTGATCTCCATTGGTGGAAGAAGTTCCCACACTAACAAAAGCACAAGTCCTTTACATTATAGTTAGAACAAATAAAAATAGATTATATAGACAGCTTGTTTTTTTCCCAGCTAAAATATTTCCTGAATTAGGCATACTTATCTTATCTTATCTGTATTCTCTCTCAGAATGATGTCAACTTTATCTATACCCTCTACCTAGACATTTTTGCTAGTCCTATATACTTCTCTCTAATCTCTTTAGCTTTATTCCTACCCCCATGAACCCTATCCTATATCTGAAAAAAATGTAGTCCTCATTTTGACATCCCCGATTTCCTTCATCTAGTATGATTTTTTTTTGTTCAAAATGCCGTGCCTCATTTGATTTCACAATGATCAGAAAAGGGGTAATTGACTGTCCAATGAATAGAGAAAGGGTATGCCAAAATGTCAGGGAGTTTGGGGAGCAGAGATACAGAATAAGATTGGGGACTGACTGGTAAGCAAATGGACTGGCAGGAGACAAAGACTGGAAATTTCACAAGAGAGATTGATGGGAAGGCAGTGGAAATAAATAACAGATGCCAGATAGATGAGGTTTGTGATTGGAAAATGGACATTCTAGGCAGAAAAGTCTTCGATTCCTTGCTAGAGGTGGGAAATGGGGGTGACAGTCTTGAACAAGTCTGTCTATTAGCTAAATAGACCTGAAGGACCTTAAAGACCACCTGCAGGTAAAGGGTGAACCCAGGTCAACAGATCAGTTCAACTATATTTGTGAGTACTAATCCACCATGAAAACCAAAACTGTTCCCTGGATGCAACAGAACACAAGGGCTTCCATAGCTTTTACAATATAATGAAAGTAAAAAACTTCAGGCAAGATATAGTGCTGCCATTAAAACATACAATTCTGGGCATGACTTTATTCTCTTCAGAATTATTGGTTTATTATAAACATTTTAAAGTCTTATTATATTAGAAATAAAGATCAACATTCAATTTTAGTTCTCTTTGTGTGTGTGTATATACATACATATATGTATGCATGTATGTATTGGCACACAGGAGACACTTTTTATCTTTAAGATGTGCTCTTAACTTGATCCTTTCTAGTATGGTCACTTAAAAATATCCTAAGGTATACCATACTATTGACTGTGACTCTATTTTTTTCTATTTCATGAAATACAAATTTAATTCTAACAAATGATAAAGATCTGATATGAAGGTACATGATAAATTTGAGTAGTTTATACATTCTAATTTGTATGTGAAGACCCAATTGAACTTTTATTAGAATTCTGGCTTGGGTGACCTATAAATATTAGAAATTGATAAATTTAAAATGAAGTCTCAAAATGCATTTTTTAAAAGCCTAGTAGGCTCCATCAACATTTCTTATCCTCCTCCCACCCATTTTTTAAATGTGTTTTGATGAAAATCCATTAGCCTTTTTATTTCCTTGTCTATCATCACATTTTTTATACTGGCTAAAAGTATTATTTAGCATCTCCTATTCTGTATCTTCATCAAATGACTGTTTGGAAACAGGCTATTTTAGATTATTATAATTTAGGTAGGGGGAGGGTTCAGGAAGAGAACAATACTTCAGTTTGATCAGTGTTTATCAATATGGATGGCTATCTTCTCTGTGCTTTGTAGTCTTAGAAAAATGACTAGGAGTATGGTGTCATTAAATGACTTGCCCAGACTTACATAGCTAGAATGTGGCAAAGGCAAAGACAACTGTCTAATTCAGACTTGCCTGATTCTTAGTTGGGATCTTTGTATGCTCTGCCACACTATCACTCCTTTAGATACATTATATACATACAAAAAGGGGAGCTAGGTAGGACAGAGTATTAGGCCTAGAGTCAGGAGAATGTGAATTCAAATCTGGCCTCAGACACTAGCTGTGTGACCGTGGGCAAGTCATTAACACTGTTTATCCCAGTTTCCTCAACTACAAAATGAATTGGTAAAGGAAATGGCAAACTATTCCAGTATCTTTGCCAAGAAAACCCCAAATGGAGTCACACAGAGTCAGACATGACAAATTGCCAAAAATAAAAATTTAAAAATTATACATATATGAACACATAGACACAGATCATCTCTCTTGCCCTCATTCTTTCTCTGTATGTGTATATGTATGAATATACACATGCATATGTAAATATAAATAGATTTTTACATATGTGTACATAATTATGTCACTATTATAAAATTATCCCCAAACATTAAAAAAAAAACTGCAATGGTTTTATGATTGGGAAATATTCAGGTGAGCATTGTTTCCACTGTTTTTGTTCCATAAAAAAAAAAAAAAATCCTCTGCAACTGATGAATCTGCCCTATGGAAAACTCAGTGATTGGAGAAGTGGTCAAAAGGAGCAGTTTATAATCAAGGAACTGATATCAGAGTGACAAGAAATAAACCTAAGTACCTGAAAGAAGCATGACTTCAGAATAGGAATTGGAACCAAGTGGCTTAGTTCCTCTGGGGCATCTTCTCTAGAGGTCCAGATTGAAAGATGGAGCACTAGCATAGGGAGGTGATGGGATGTGGAGGAGGCAGACTTTTTGAAGATGTAATGGGTCTTGTAGAAGCTAGTACTTGAGCTAAGTCTGGAAGGAAAGTAGGAATTTTAAGAAGTGTTAAGAATAGAATGCATTCCAATCATGGGGTACAGTCTCTGCAAAGGCTACAGGATGAATATCGTGTATAAAGAATGATAGATTGGTTTGGCTGTAATATGCAGTGTGTGAAGGGAAGGAATGTATAATAAACCTGGAAAGGTAGGCTGGAATCAGATTGTAGAGTGAGTGAGTCAATAAGTACTTACATATGCATCTATGTAAGCCGCCTTACTATATACCAGGTGCTATACTAAATTCTGGAGATACAAAAAATGGCAAAGAATCTCCTTACCCCCATGAGCATCTAGACAGAAATAGCATTTAAGTAGATAGGCACATGGTACCAATGTTTTAGTGAAGAGATTAATCAAAACTGCTATCTAGGGAGAAGACTCAGACCAGACACAAGGACTTAGACCAGACACAAGGACTTGACTTCTAAATCTACTAGTTGTATTTTGAAGCATGAAAATAATGTACTACATGATATAGTTTATATCTTTACTCTTATAAGAACAAGGTAAGTGAAACATAGGGACTTAGAGAAAGAGTATGGTGTCCTACCTCACCGATATTTCTAGAGTCATAAAGAGCTATTCTCTGAAATAGAGAAACTAAAAGAATTAAAGTTTTAGTTCAGGTGAAAATGCACCTGTATGCAATTTTGTAAGTAGAATTGGTTTTTACCAGTTTTCAAGGCAACATTGATACAAAAATGCTATCCAGTTTAAACAGTGTTGATTCATTTAACAAATATTTGTAGAATATCCAAGAAAATATATCATTTTTGTGAGGCCTGTATCAGATAGAAGACACTGCAATATGAGATACATAGGAGAAGGTGCAAATAAAGTTTAAGATCAAAGTTAAAACCTGCCAGGCAAAGAGAGCTTTTGATTATCTAAAAATATATAGACATAATTTCCTGATTTGTCATCATTTCATGTTTTATAGTTACTCCTGCATTGTTTTTAATCATAATGCAATAGAACCAATGTTCAAATTGAACTTTATGTTGAAAACGTTTTTAGTATATAATCATTGTTGATGAAACAAGAAAGAGAAGCAAAAACACAAAGAACCCAATGTGTACTCCAACAAATGACAGAATCCACCACTACTTAGATGAATAACATGATAGGTCTTTCACAGAAGGAAAATGAATGGGAATATGAAGAGAAAGAGAGATGACTCTTTCTGGACGAGAATGACATTTATCTTGGTGGTTAGGTCAAATTTTAACTTGAATATTAGAATGTCCAATACTTACAATATGCAATACTTTCCCACTTTCTTTCCTAAAGTGTTAACACCCTCCATATTTTATTCAGATGTAGTTTCATTTCAGTGGTGAATATAATAATTCCTTAGGCCTATAATGTATTAAGTGTTTTAGGATCCACTGAAAGGCAAAAAATATTGTAAATATAAAATCACATTAATTACAACCATTATTTCATCTTTCAATTTGCCATATAAACTACAACACAAAATGAAACTAAGAGGTATAGTAATATCAAAACTATATTACTCCAATTACTCCAAAGCTATAAATACTACACAAAATTAGATTTGTGAATTTATGTTGCAACTGTCAAATACCGAAAAGTTCAGATGTAGTTGACAAATAGAGTCCTAATAACTTTATTCACTCATTTGGCTTCCTTTTAAAATTTTTATTTAGGAAAATTTTGGTCTTTAAATGGATGCACCCATATGTCAATTTTATTTTTTTGTGAGCAAAACAGGAATTCTTGTGTTGTTTTGCATCTAGGGTGGCCAGTGTCTTTTAAGAGACTTTTGAGTTTAAAAATCAAATATCAGTGTCTCAAACAAGGAGTTGTGTGTTCCTACTTGCATTCAGGAAGGTATATAATACTTTTTAGGAATAAAATGTGTTCTTATTTTAGTGGCTTTATTATCTTTTTTTTTTTTAAAGCAATTGGGGTTAAGTAACTTGCTCAAGGTTACACGGCTAGTCATTATTTATGCGTGGGTGCTCATTTTCTGAGGCCGGATCTGATCTCGGGTCATCCAACTCCGAGGCCGGCGCTCTTACTCACTGCGCCACCTAGCCGCCCCTTTAGGGCAATTGGGGTTAAGTAACTTGCCCAAGGTTACACGGCTAGGTTTTTGTTTGTGCGGATTAAGTGTCGGAGGCCGGCTCCGAACTCAGGTCCTTCTGATTCCAGGGCCGGCGCTCTATTCACTGCGCCACCTAGCCGCCCCGGCTTTATTATCTTAAACTTATGGGATCAGAAGTAGAAGGGATCTGAGTTTATCTATTCCAGTACCGTCATGCTATAGATGAGGAAATTGAAAATCAGAGACGTTTCAATATTGAGCTTAGTATCCTCTTTTATCTTTACATTTTTAAATATCTCTTTCTGAATTCTGATATTTTTATATTTATTAGCAGAGATAGGAACAGCTAACATAGCTAAAATTCATATGGCATATTAATGTTTGCAAAATGCTTTACATATATTATCTTATTAGATAGAATAGAATGAGTTTCTTCATAGTCATTATTAATAAGGTTCTTGCCAAGTTAATTGGAAAGCCCTCCTTTAAATAACAGCTGGCCCATATCTTCCTAATGCAGCATTACAGTGTCACACAAAAACTGATAAATGGAAGGGGAGGAAAAAAAATGCAAAGAAAATGACTCCTTTTGGTCTTTTGTTTAAGTTAACCTAAAATTGTGCCTGCATCTGCTATATAAGGCATGTCAACAGAAAGCCAGGAGTTGCATAGAGTTTGGAGCAATGGTCTTCTCTTTTCCGTAGGGTATGTCTCCTCAATCTGTTATGTGCGAGAAAATGTATTTAGGGATGATGAATGTGGTATTAAACTTTGTTTCCATATCATTTTCCTCAATAGGTACCCGTTATGTTCAGGAAAAAAATGCAAGCAATGACTCTCACAGTATCTGCTAAGAGCAGATAGAAAGTATACCATGTTGAGTAAATCAAGTCTTGCCACCCTATCTAGTTGAGTGGATATTAAATTCAGAAAGCTCCAAGGAACTCCTCAGTTCATATGGTTGCCATACAATTGATTAGAAAGATCAAGGGAAAGGGTCCTAAAGTAAACATCAAGTCTATAAATCCAGTAGTCCAGGCCAATTACATTCTATGTAGGGAAGAATGTCCTATTTGGGTGGTCTCAAAGCCCACTTTTGAGCCTCTAATCTAAAAGATCTCAAAAGTTGAACATATTGGGTAGAATTTACTATAAAAATGAGATACAGATCTAATCACATTAGTCTCCTGCTCAAAAGTATTTAGTAGCTCCCTATCACTTCTAGGACGCCTTGGCATGTAACGTCCCTCAAAATTTGACTCCCACCTATCTCAACAGACTTATTACAAGTTACTCTTCTTAATGAATTTTACAGTGCAAATAACATAGGCAAAATACATAGATCACCTAACAACTTTTATATTAATTAAGTGATGCTTTTAGATTAGAAAACTACTAATAATCCTGAAAGCAAAAGGTTTCTGCATGAATGTATGGAATGAAGATGTCTAGTACATTCAGAATGACTTTGTTGAAAAATAAAAGAAAACAGGTATGGCTTATGAAGGCTTCAACTTGCAAATAATTTTGTCAATGTAAAGATTTTCTTCAACCCATAATTTCTATTCAACATTATGAAGCAATGTCCAATTAAATGTTAAAAGACTATAATGTTCCCATTTGATAGAGGTTTGAAAGTATATAAATCACATTTGTTTCTCTTATGCTGTATTTAATAATTTAATACATTAAAGTATATTATCGCTTGAAATTTTGACTCAATTTGTCAGAAAACTAAAATATAAGATAATATTATTGAATGAAAAGAAAAACAAATTGCATCTTAAGATTTAGTTTCTAGTTCTGGCTCTAGATGACTGTAAGTGAGCTACTTTTATATATCCCTAGGCCTTGTTCTTCATATTAAAAAAGAAAGCTGCACTAGATATATCCAAGGTCCTTTTTAGTTCTAGAATGTTTATTTAAACCCTTTGAACTCTAGTAGTGAGACAAATACACAGAAAGGTGTATTTTAATTACTCAGTGTCAAATACCCGTATTCAACTTTTGAGAATATAGACATAGAGAAGAGTGTCCACATACATAAAGTTTAATTTGGGAAAAAATTCATAAAAATATAGACAGTCTCAGTAAAAAAAAATGGGTGTTATTGGTAATATGTCAGCCAGTGATCCATTCTTAATCAAATAGGGTTCTCTGGAAGAGGTAGATCCTAAATTAATTCTCTTGAAAGACAGAAAGATGTAGTTTAAGAATGACAAGATGGAAATATTTCTGAGTGTGGGAAGAAGAAACTGACGGAAAGGAACTTAGATCATCTCAGGCTTTATGGAAGCGAACAAACAAAAGAGGGGAAAAACTTGCATGTTGGATGAGATGATATTTAAATCAAATGAAAGATGAGATGCTCTAGTAAAAGTCTCAAATGCACAAAATAGATCTTTAGGAAGATGTGACAGAATTTATAAGGGTCCTGAGAAATAAAATGGTTTAATGGGAATTCTGATTTTCCAATTTTATATGACAGTGTAGGGAAGGAGTTAAGGAAAGAAAATGCATTCAATCCAATTAAAGTAAGCATGTAAGCTTTTCTTAATTATGTTAAGTGATGAAGTTGAAGTATGTGAAAATGTTGACATAAAAATTACATATAAATACTAAAAAATTTAAATAAAGTTTGTTCAGTGATTACTTGATTCTTAATAAGTTTAAGTAAAGGCAACTCACTTAGGTTGAAGTGATGATGAAGGTTGATGTGATGAAGACAATAGGAGATCAAAGAATTACATATTTCCTGTCTTCTTTCCTTTAGTGTCTAATCCTGTGAATGCTGAATAAATATAATTGCTATTCGTTGGTATAGTGAATGCAAATCACATATAAATGCTTTTAAAAAATAGAATGTTTCAAATTATTTTGTTGGTTTATCCAAACCCATAAATTCCATTTAATCATTTTCCCACATATCTGAATGAAACTCACACACTGCAATCTCTGTGATGACCATATGACTTAGTAACACGGCCAAGTTCTAAATGTTTAGAAACAAGAGTTGATTCTGAAAGTATCTTAAAAGTAGCCATAAAATGAGCATTTTCCCCAGTAAAGTTTTAAAATTTAAGTATAAAGCATTTGACAAAGGAGCATAGCTAGGTAGCGCAGTGAATGGAGTGCCAAGCCTGGAGTCAGGAAACCTGCGTTCAAATCCTGCCTTAGACACTTAGCAGCTATGTGACCATGGGCAAGTTACTTAGCCTTGTTTGTCTCAGTTTCCTCATCTTTAAATAGAGCTGGAGAAGGAAGTGCAAAGCACTACAACATTTTTGACAAGAAAACCCAAATGGAGTTATGCGGAGGCAGATGTGACTGAAAAATGACTAAACAACAACAAACAGAAAACAAACAGACTATTTCCTTGCACTTTGTAAAGATTAAAGAAATATGCTAATGCTAATATTATATACATAGTATTTTATACACAATATATTATGTTATACATTATATGTAGTGCTTAAAGCATAAATGACTTTGATAAAAGCATGAAAAAAGAAATGTTTGGTCAAAATAGTAATTAATTAACCCAAAACTGGAGTGAGAGAATTGTTTCCCCTTTTCCCACTGATTAACTTCTAATGGAATAGAACTCAAAAGCTAGGAATTACCTTTTGTACAAATAGAGTTATCTTAAATTCATTTCTAATTTTGTTACTGTTTATTTAAGTAACCTGTAAAACTGGATTGTTTTGTAGTGAAGGGTCATGGTTTAAAAAAAAAACCTATTCCATTTCCTTAATTAATTCTATATTTGGCTGGCAAGGCTCCCCCAGAATTTTTTTAAATCACCTATTGTTAAAATGTGGCCTAATAATAATTATGCTATATAGTTTTATAATTTCTGGTTAAGTCAACTTTGCATTGAGAAACATTTCATTTAATTTGATTAAGTTCTTCCTTGTGGCTCTTTACCTTCCTCACCTACTTGATAAAGACCTTCAAAACATCTTAGTGATATAAACAGAAGTCTAATCATTTCACAACTCAGACATCACTTTTTTATACCTGAGGCAATTCAAAGAAGCACAGAGTCCTGGGAAGCACACAAGATGCAACATTACAAGTCTTGGGTTTATATTCGGACTTTGCCTGTTAACTACTAGTGTGAGGTATAGCAAGTCTTGTTCTCATGCTTGGTTTAATCATCACCATCATCGTCATCATCTTCATTGTTGTCCAGTTATTTTAGTTGCATTTGACTTTTCATGACCCCAGCTGGGGTTGTCTTGGCAAAGGTTTGGCATTGCCTTTTCCATCTCATTTTAGAGATGAGGAAACTGAGGTGAACTTATCCACTAAGTGGCTTATCCAGGGTCACACAGTAAGTAAGTGTCTAAGGTCAGATTTGAACTCAGGAAGATGAGTCTTCCTGAGTCCAGGCCCAGTGCTCTATCCACTATGCAACCTAGCTGCTCTTCTCATTATCATAGCTAGCATTTTGTACAATGCTTTAATGATTACAAAGGACTTTACAAATATTATCTCATTTTATCCTAACAACAATCCTGACAGGAAGATGCTATTATTATACCCATTTTACAGATGAAGAAACTGAGGCTGAGGGAGCTTAAGTGACTTGCCCAAGGTCACACAGCCAGTAAATATCTGAGGCTTGATTTAAACTCAGATAGTCCTGATTCTAGGTCTGATGCTTTATCTATCACAGACCTAGCTGCCTTAGTTTCTTCATCTAGAAATCAAGGGATCTGGAGTTGATCTCTGAAGTCCTTTCTAGCTCTAAATCATGCAATGATCCAAATGTATATAGATACACACATACATATATACACATACAAATAAACATTCAAATACAAATGAGCATATGTATATATAGACATACATATATGTACGTATGTATGTATACAAAGACACGGATCGAGACTAACCCTGTGATTTTAATATAAGGAAATATCTTATATTAAGTCAGAGAACTGCTTCTACAAAGGCAGGTCAACCTCTTTGCCATAACTTAATTTTAGATTGTTATCTAAAGCACTACTTGTGACTTGCATAAGATAATATGAATTACAGGTGAGATTTGAACTCAGATCTTCCTCAGAGGGTACAGTTCTCTAACCTCTAGACTGAACTGGGATCTTCTTATAATTATCTTTAAAGGGATCCAAATAATAATCAATAAAATGTATTTTATATGACCTTTCTCCTTTTGTCAAATGCTTCTCTTGGGTTTGATACAGAGCTAGAATTGGAAGTCATGAGACCTCCAATACATGACCCTAGAATGGGGTAGAGGAGGGAACTTAAACCTCCTTCAGCTTTAGTTTTAAGTAACCATATGTTAAAATGGAAAGGAGGTTAGTGCTAGAGTTAAAGGACCTGGGTTTTAATCCTACTTCTGACATTTTACTACCTGTGACCTTTTCATGACACTTTGCTCATATAGTAAAATGCTGGTTTTCTTAAACTTAAACAGGCTTCTTAAACTTTTTCCACTCAAGACCCTTAATCAGCACTGCTTTTCTGAGACCTTTTCTATAACAACCTGAATCTGTGATCACTTATATAGTCATTTCCCTTACTTCTGACAATATGAGAAGATACTAATATCCGATATATATTTAATACAGTAGACTGATCTAGTTTATATGCCTAGATATCCCTAATTTATAGAATCCTTGTTAAGTTGGTATTCTGTGCTATGTTATCATACCTCAGGCTGTGTTGAAGCTGTTCCAACCAAAACTTAAGTTTAATTCATGGTTTGGAAACTCGTTTTACAGATACTGCTTCCTACGTGGAATGTACTGATTAATTTGGTAGAAACGATGATTGGAAGGTGCCTTCAGACATCTTTATTTGGAGACAAGATCTGGTGTTGTATAAGAAAAATGGACAGACGGGACTGTAGGAAACCACTTGAGGAATTGTAGTGGTATGCTTGACATTGGGTCCATGCATCCAGATGCAAATTCTCTAGACTGTCTTTTGTGACAGCAAATGAAACAGATTGTTCACAATCAAAAGGGAACACTCAAAACTGTCAAAATATTTACATATGGATGCACCCGATTTCCATGTTAAGAAGTAGGGTCATGAAGGTCTAATTTACATAAAATAATTTTTGTAGTGAAGTTACCACCTTGGGGGATCATTTAGTATACTGGGCTTTCTTTCCACATTATCTCCTAAGAAGAGAGTAGCAATATATTGTATGTCTAGAGCCAAAAATATGAAATGGTTTTAACTGATATCAGCAAAATGAAGACGATAGTAAATCTCAACAACCAGCTTTGAAATAATGAAATATTACAATATTTTAAAAGTACCGCCATCATAGAACAAGCTATCCACCATGATAGCAGTTTAAAATGAAAGAAAGGCCAGTCATTTCAAGTATTGTTTTAACTTTTGAGCATTTCACTAGTTCTTTTGAGAGACAATGCAGAGAGTCTGAGTTGTACTATCACACAGTTCATAGGAAATAAAATTAAAGTGTTAAATAAAGATAAACTTGCATATTTTAAGAACAAACACAAAATAACCTTTATGGAGATTGTTTGTATGCCATTTCCATTGGTTTATTCCAAAGATATATTCTCGATGATAATAAAGTAATAAAAGATTGTTTTCACAGCTGTTTGTCTTTGATTACATATTTCTTTGAAGTTCTGCAATAAGACAGACTTTGAACCTGGAAAGAGATCAAATAATGAATTGTTCTGCTTTGTGAAGCTTAAGAAGGGATTTTATTGTCGAAACATATAGTGCAACATATTTTTTTTCTTCTAACAGTTAAATAATGGTTGAAAGTCCTATGAGATCATTACAGATGGACTAGATTAAAGGGCTTGGGGCCAAATGTTAGAAACTGTTATGAAAAAGAGAATTGGTATGTCAGTTTAGTAATTCAGTTTTTATAATTATGAAATCTTTTATTAGTTTCCTTTTGAGTTAAGATAAGGTATTGAAAAGATGCTGCTGTAAACTCTTACACTTATTCATGAGAATCCCATGGGATAGATTCTAAAATTTGCTATCTTCTTCATATTTATGTCACTTGGATTAAACAGATTCCACAAACTGAACTCCATATCTATATATCTGTATCTATATCTATATATATATCTAAAAAGACATTAATAAAAAGCATATGGTCTCTAAAACTATAATTTAGGAAAGGGTTTAATTCAAATGTATAGCCCTTGAGAAAACCTTTTCAGGGGTTTTTATTGTAGCTGACTAATATCACTTAATTGCCCCCTACATGCACTCCAGTCTAAACATTATGCTTATGCAAGACTGTCTGAGCATCCGCAATGGGGTAGGGTGCAGTAAATTGGACAAAAGTCTTTGCAGCCCTTCTTTTTGATCCTTTCTGGGACGCTAGCACTGTTGAATACAATTATAGAGCATAAAAATGATAATAAGGTCAACATTTCATGATAATATATTTGATTTTTACAAGTTCAGTTGAAATAGTATTCTGCCTATTATAAATGCTTGGAAGTTCATGACTATATATCTTGGATAGAGCATTAATGTATAAGCATTAATGTACATATTTTTGGATCTCATTTGCTCAGCATATTTCCTTGAAAGTAGTTTGTGTATGTGTGTGTGTATGTGTGTGTTATTTAGAAGAAACTTTTCCCTTTGTTGAAGATATAAACCTTTCAAATGATAATTTCAGGGGAAACATTAGACAAAGGAATATTGTAACTTTTGAGATTTTTATGATGAAGGTGTGTTTAAGAGATGTCACTTTGATATTTTTACATTATGTCCTACATTTGTCAGCTAAAACCAGGATATTGCCTCAATGAGAAAAAGCATGTTCTGCACTTGTCAAAAGGCAGTAAGTAATGATTAAAATAGCAGTGTGAAACGCTGGGAGATTAAAGTGATGCTAATGATAAGTGAGAGAAGAAAAGGGCAAGCTATATTTTAATCCCTGAGAGAATGGTTAATGACTTCTATTGCCTGAGATTAAACTAAACCTGTCTCATCAGCTTTTTCTGCCTGGTGAAAAAAAGCTCTCTGCACTTTAATTTATTAAAGTCTTTTAAGGAAGCACATTGATCTACAGAGGTTAAACTTTAAAAAATTGTGCAAAATACACACTAAAAATGCTTTCACAAAAGTGTGACTTTGTTGCTTTTAGGCATGCTCACGGTTTTATAAAGAATTCATTGTCTATGCCTTGGCGCATTTAATTAAGGAATATTAATTACTTAAACTAGAAGGTTTGTTCCTTTTAAAAACCAGAACATTTTCATATTACTGATGTCGGCAAAGTGGCAAGTATACTGTAGAGGATATCAGCAGATATGCACAGATTAAGTTACAGTAGTAATTACTGCATGATCTCTTCAGAATAATACAAGCACTGTTCAGAAAAAAAAAACTCTATGGAAAACTTTTTTTCAAAATATATGTATCTGATATGGTTAGACTGTTCAAATTATTGTTTATTTGCTTTTCATTATTCTTTTGGGATGTATGTTATTTTTATTCTCAGTATATTGGGTCTTAGATTTGGTCTCCCACGTCTAGTATTACTTTTGAAATAGGTTGTCCTAATGATGAACTCAAATTTCTTCAACCTATGGGTTTGGTATACACCAGTGATCTGAATCACTTTAATATTTCGATTACCAGGGTGTGGATTTTGCTAAGTCTCTTTGTAGTGAGGGAGGGAGAGGGAGAGATCACTTTGCTGTGTGTGAGTGGGGGTAAGGAAGGGCAGGAAAGAAGTATTTGAATTAAGAAAAACATAACAAGGATTTAAGTCAGGCCCTGAAATCCTTTCAATGTGCTTTATGTGACATATGTGAAATCCATAGCTAACCATTACATGTACCTTTACTATGTTAGGTTATCTGGCACAAAGAACATAATTTCTATGAGGTCAGGTCTCTAGAGAATTCTGATAAGTTATAACAAGGTGAAAAGGTGTCTCTAGCTGCATACCTGGCTCAAAATACATTACAGTGGTTCAAAAGTTACTTGTCTGTGGCAGGAGTGAAGACAGATTCTAAGCTGGATGTGCTCATTTGCATATCAATACCCGGGATGCTTTTCTAACTCAGATATCTCCTAGCTATATGGGTGTCTCACAGCTGAGAACAAACTTGGCAGGTCATATGGGTAAAATTCTCTTTGGTAATCTTGTCATTAATACTCCATGTATTCAGATTAGATGTTTTCCTATTGAATAAATAGACACCCTGATCATCTCTCATGACATTTGTTAATCCAGTATATTAAAAAAAAACTTATTTCACATATAACTTTTGAAGCAAAGGAGTTTAAACTCAAATCATGCTTTGATGTTAATGAAACACCAGTTTTTCTGAAGGCCATGCAGCTCTAATGAGCAGTTTCTTATAAAAGAACATTTAATCAAGGTTTATTTTTAACTTGTTTAAACAGATCTAATAGTTTGTGCTGATTTCATTTCGGTATAATAATTGCTAGCAATCCTATTAGTAAGTCGTGGTACATGGAAGTTAACACAAATTCCATTCTAATGAGAATGGGGTAAGAGAAAATCCTTGTAGCTAAGGAAAGGTTTGTGTTAGACTGGAGCTACAGAAGCATTTGGGCATTCTGCTGACAGTAGATTATTGTTGTTTCTGTACAGATGTTAGTCATGAGTTGCTAGTGTTTATATGGCTTTTACTAGCCTATAGAGAGGCTGAAAATTCATACTGCCACCATGAGGGAAAAGGAAGATAATAGTTCTTTTGAGGGTCATCTTGAGATAATATACCAAACTTGTTAGCCAAATAATTTTTAGATGAATATTTGCTTACATTGACTACTTGTAGGACTTAAGGTTTATTCCTGTAGGATCTACAGTTTAATCAGTCTTTAAATGCTACTTTGGCCTATCCTTATGCTTTTCTATAAGAAAGAATTAGATTTTCTTGGAGTATAAGATATGTAATTTCTGTGTATAGTACAGCCTGCATGTGGCTTCTTGAGCAATTTTTATTCCTCTTCTCCATTTGGATCCATTGCAGTGTCTCCATCTAGGGTGTGGGATAATTTCCTCTAGGTACTTTAATATTTCTTGGTTTCTCATGTAGTTTTTAGCCTTTCCAGTATGGCCAACTCCCTTTTGAATCATATTCTTAAACCAATTCTAACAAACAAGGTATTGGTGGGAACACCTAGGTGGCCCAGTGAATAGAGCACTAACCCTGGAGTCAGGAGGACCTGAGTTCAAATCCAGCCTCAGACACTTGACACACTTAGTAGCTGTGTGACATTGGGCAAGTCACTTAACCCCAATTGCCCTCCAAAAAGCAAAAAAAAATATTGGTGGCAATATTGATTTGTGCCTACTATGTGTCTATCATGTGGTAGTCAAAAGGTGATATTGAAAGTAATATGATTTACTAGATTTTGTCAATATCTATGTGATTTTGGGAAAGTCACAACTACTCTGAGCCTCAATTTCACAGAATCACTGATTTAGAGCTATAAAGCATCTTAGAAATTATCTAGTCCAGTCAGTTCATTTTATTTAGGATGAATAAGTACTTAAGAAACTAAGTGTCTTACCCAAAATTACAGAGCTAGAAATAATGCAATATATTCATAGATCTAGAGCTAGATGAGACCACATATAGGACCATTTCTAGTCCAACCTCTTTACCAATGAAGAAAACTGTAATTGGAAAGTTAAGTGATTTGCTAGAGGTCATGCAGGTAGTAAGTGGCAGAAAAGGAACTTAAACTTGGGTCTTCAGATGTCAAATATACTTGTGCCACAGGTTCCTCAACTGTAATCAATTGTAAAATGAGGGGTTGGACTCGATGACATTGAAGATGCTACCATTTTAAAATGTATAACCGAATAAGACATGTGTTATTAAGTAGTTTTGATTTTTTGTCTGGAACTTTATTTTTTCATTCATTAATTCATCTATTTATTTGTTCATTCATTCATTCATTCATTCATCTTTAGTGTTAAGAATACCCCAGATTCTTTTGCCAGTGAACATCAACACCAAATATGTAATTTAGCAATCCTATAGGGTGGTTTAGGACACCGTGAGGTTAGGAAATTTGCAATTTGCCACACAGTTAATATTTGTCAGAAGCAAGACTCTAATTCAGTTCATTTGATGATGAGTCTAACTCTCTATTCCATATAACAAAGATGCCTCCTTTTTGTAAAGAATTGCCTTTTGTAAGGTGGCATTGCTTAGAAAAGGTCTTGTAATCCATCAGATGTAATTCTGGAATTTAAGAGTAAAGAACATACAAACAAAAGAATAGTAATCAATTCTATTAGTGATCATGTAAATGGAAGCAGTTAAGGATGTCTGGAATAGAAATGGAAGTGAATCTCAGCCAAGTTCAGGTTATAATCTTTTAAACTTTTTATTACTTAATATGACACAGTGACATTTAAAATGTGGAGAAATTGAAGATAAATAATATGGTGTGAATGGCAGAATTGATTTAAAATTTTAAAGCTGTACTAAAAGTATTCTAATGCACTGAAGGGCATCTGTAAGTTATACATTGTTTATAGGTTTCTGATTGGAATCTCAAAGCATAATGTATTACAGCTTGCTTTCCCTCATCATATAGAAAGAATTTGGTGTGGATAAAATAGTGAATAATAAAACTTTACTAGAATTTCATGGTAAAATGCTCTTTTGCATATAAATCACCTGCTTTTTGGTGAAGGCTTTTATGCATATGACCCTACCTCTTAATGTTAATTTTAACTAGTGACTGAAATGTTTGTTGTCCTCCTCCTACCTCCAGTGACTTCTTTTTTTCTAAGAAGTTTTCAATTATGTATTCCCAAAGTAGGGGGTGGGGAGGGAGAGAACATTTTTAATAGCAATGTGAGAAGTATCACTTTTACCATTGTAGTAAAAGATAAAATTTTTAAATGATGATGTACTGATTTAGGAGTCTTTCTGATATTTAGGAACCTTGGTACTGATTTGTATGGAATGCACTAGAAAGAACAAGATCTTCACAGAGTAAACAGAATTCCTTATTGAAGTTGAAAGTTTAACAAAGCCATGTTGAGATTTTTGCAACTATTAGAATAATAATATAGCACTTAAGCATTTCATGTAATGGGTTCATGAAAATTGTTTTACAGGTAGATATACCTATGGAAAAACTTTTAGAAACAAATTCTAGACTTTAAAAATGATGTTTATATGACTTTGGTGTCAAATTTAGAATATTTTTGGACAATGAACACTCAAATGAATTATCTGATTTAAATCTTTCTGTCTAACTACAAACAAATGCATAGTATTTGTACTTAATGCTTTGACACTCTGCACTCTGAATACTAAGTTGGTATGTATTTACAAATGTGAAAGAACCTATGGTCCTTTCATGCAGCAGGTCGTCATAGAAACTAATTAACTTTCATTTCTATGTCAGGGAAAAGTAGTATAATACAGATGTAAATTGTAGTTCAGGAACTACACTATGAAAAACTAAAGAAAAGAAAAACATCAGAACCTTCAGAAATTTAGTAATAATAATTTAGGTTGTTAAACATCTATCACAGTTGTGGTTTTTGTTGTGTTTTTTTTTAATCCACAAATGTGATGCCTGAATAATCTTTCCAGATTTTTTTAAACGTTTTCCTTAATCTGTTTTAGCAATTTAAATGGTATTTGGCAAACAAAAGAAGTAGTATAGCAACCATCACACAATGCCAGGAAAGGTTTTTAGCTTAAAGATTTTTCCATATCAGATAAATTTTATTCCAGCTGGCTTCTTTGTTCTGAAATTACTCGTCTCTTATGAATTATCAAATGTGAGTTTGTTCATTATATTAGAGACCATGGAAGTATACCTAAAATCACTTTAGCTACATGGCATTAAAAAACAAATCCCCTAAAATTGTGCTATTTTCCCCTTGCTGTTTAAATTTCCTCAGATTAAAAAAAAATACATAAGATGTGTTTTTGCTTGCAGAATGAAATGTACTCCCGGAGAAGTTTTCTCATAAACAAAAATATTTTTAATTATAATTATTCTCAAAGCACCTTAGTGTTATGCATAGTTTCTCCATAGATAGGCAGTGACCATTGGATAAAGAAGGTAGGGGGCAAACTGGTGATTTGTTATAAATTATTCAATGTAAGAGCAAAGAAAAGAAAAATCCACTTTCTTCACTAGGAGAAAACTTGTTTACCAGAAAGAGTACTTAGCATTTTGTCATGCAGCTATAAAGTAGAACACAGAATTTAAGCTGTGTGTCATTGGCCAGATTATACAACCTTTCTGGGCTTCAGTAGTCTTCTCTGTCAAATGATCTCTAGAGGCCATCTCAGTTCAAATTCTGTCATCTTATGACTTGGTGAAAATTAAGTACTTGGAATTAATGAAAAAGATGTTAGAAAATTTATTTGAATGTGTATGAAAGCTACTAAATATGCTGAAATAAGAACTTTATCTTTTAGTCCTAAATAACACTATTTTTTATTCTAAAGAGTTAGTAATAAAATTCAGTTCATGATGAAACATTTAGCAAGTGCCTACTGTCAGCTTCCCAGGAGGCTAGTTTACATGATACAATAACAAATTTGTTTTCTTTTTTATATTTAGATCTGTAATCTTAGAATATAATACTCTTCCTAACCACCCCAAAATCACACAGTAGGCAAAGTGTTAAAAGGCTAGGAAAATATTATTTCATCACTCCTGTTCCATTAGAATTCACTTGGGTGGCTGAGAAAATGGTTTATGGATTAGAGAGAGAAGAACAAGCTAAAACATTTCATACCTTCATCTCTGATAAATTCCCCAAACTCATTCTTCGCATCTGAGCCATAAATAACAACCTTGCTTTTTGCTAAAAAGAGCTTTTTTTCCTACACCAGGTCTTTTGTCTTGGAGATGAATGCTATAATAAATTTGAAGTCTTAGGGGGGGCATTGTTTGAACTATAACATTATGGTTTACAACTGTTGCTTCTATTATGAGGAGGATAAAAAGCGACTATGAAGCTTGATCTCTGTCGTGGAAATGGATTAATATTTCAGTCTTCAACTTGGGTCAAGTGTATGATTCTCCCCAAAGCAATTCACCATGATTAATTTTTATTATGTAGGCATTCAGATACTCTTTACATTCTCTTGTGCTTTCTCCCCCCACATCACCCCCCAAATAATGTCATGACTTAGATTGCAAACATGACAGCAAAGTAAAAAAAATGCATAATATCCCAAGGAACTAAGGCTCTTAATTTCGCATACCTGAAAATGATAATTTAGACAATCAATTTAGGTATCATAAGGTACAAAGTTTGAATTATTATATGAAGAATAACATATCAAAATAATGTTATTGCTAAATACCAGTATAGCAGTTGGCACTATTTCCAAATTTCTTTACAATAATATTCCTTCATAGTAGAAAATTAGTCCCCCTTAACCCCAAAAGGAAGGGAAATTATAGTACAAATTGTTTGACAAAAATAAGACCAGTTCTATCAGATATTGTCAATATGATCAATTATGAATGAATTGGTTGAGTAGATATTGCCAAAATGAAAACCTCATTTGCTGACATTATCCTACTATGTTTTTTCCTCAGTCAATAGATTATAAATTGATTTGATTTCAAAAGTATAGATTGTAATCTCCCTGAGGTCAAAGGCTGAATGGTTTTTATAAATAAATGTTTAAATAAATATTTGTTTAGTTGAATTGAACTAAACTTAATTGAAATATTAAATCCTACATGAAATTGGCAAATTTTTCTGCCTTTCATTACTTTTAAGAAACAAAGACGTTTTAGGAAGCAGTGAATGAAAATTTTTGTGAGTTGACCTGTCTGCCAAAGATATTTTATTCAATCATCTATCTTCCCTAGGCACTGAGAAACTTTAGTGAGCATGAACTTATGTACATAGTAATTTCTCTAAATATGATATTTGTATAACTCCCAGTTCTATCTAGGAAGAAGTAACCTGGTCCTTTTTGCACACTTTGATATTCTGGAATCCAGATACTCAACAGATATACATATATTGGTTATTTACTATATATATAGCTTATAAGAAAATACAATTCCTTCTTCATGGAATTTACAGTCTAATGGGGGGTGATAATTGAAGTATATGTAGATCAAATCATGAGTTGGGAGATAATGAGTTAGGATGGTACTAAATGGAGTTTAAAGGAATGAAGACCATCATTGACTACCATTTTTGATACTTTGGAAATCACTATGGACTCTCATAGCCTTTAGTTTTAATTGATGAAGGGCAGCCATAGAGAAACAATTTTTTATTTAAAGTTAATTGGGTAAAATCTTGAAAGTGTGTCACCTTTGACGAATATGTTCTATGGTCATTTGTTACTTCTTTCTTAGACTTTATCCTCTTGCTTTTAATACTTTAAAAGATCTGGAGATTCATTGGTGTGGAAATATTCTTTGCTCACATACCTTACGGACTATCATAGATGTATTAGTAGTACTAATGGTAGTAGTAATAGTGGTAGAAGATAAGTAGCATTTATATAGTGCTTTAAAGTTTATGAAGTGTTTCACAAATAGTTCATTTTGTCCTTCCATCGGTCTTGGGAGTTAGGTGCTACTATTATCCCTATTTTACAGATAAGGAAACTGAGACTCAGGGAGGATAAATGGCTTGCCCAATGTCACCTAGCCAGTATATATCTGAAGTTGACCTTGAACTCAGGTCTTCCTGATTTCAGGACTAGGCAATTAATTAGTAGTTAATTGATTCTTAATTAGTTTCTTTTGCCAAATGGTCTGCTGATCAATCGTGAGCTCCTCTTTCCTATTTTGATTATTTTATATAGTATTTTTCATTTGCCATTTGAAGGTGGCAGACATGAAAGTATGAAAAATAAGTTTTAAAGATTTTGTTTATAAACCTAGTGATCACTTAATTATTCAAAACTCTGCAAAGCAGAATATTAGCATAAATTGGTCTTTGCCTTTTAGGTTCTTAGGATTTTCATCAGTATTACATGGGTAACATATAGTCATGCAGTTTTATTTTCCTACTTTTGTTCTGAAACTTTCAATGAGTGAATCAATCAACAAGAATTTGTGAAATGCCTATAATGCCTGTGGCACTATGCTAAAGACTGGCAATACAAAAGACAAAAGTAGAATGGCATGCATTTGGTGTGGGGGGCAGTGGTGAGACAAGTAAAATGGATGTGTGGCAGGGATGATCCCATGTGGTCCAGTTCCATTGGAATGGACATGCACATTGGATAGTTCACATGTTCATCCTCATATGCTCCATGGGATTATTTCTGCTAAGAGATTCAAGATGATTTTGAAAATTTATAGATAGCATGGGGAAGAAAATTTACTAGTCACAGCTCTATAGTCTCATCTAAAAAAGTAGAGGAGGCTTAGCAAAAGCACCAGCCATTTAATAAGTGCCTACTGTGTGCCAGAAATTCTTTTAGGTGCTGGGGATACAAACACAAAGAATGAGATTATTCCTATTTCCAGGGGTTGAGAAAAGGGTTCTATGAGATCTTTGCATATGGGAAGGGGAGGTCCAAAATTTCAGGGTAGAAGGAGACACTAAATAGTTAAGTGGAAACTGAAAAAAAAAGAAAATGAGAGAGAGAGAAAGACAGAGAGACAGAGAGAGACAGACAGACAGAGAGAGAGAGAGAGAGAGAGAGAGAGAGAGAGAGAGAGAGAGAGGACACAGAGAGACACAGAGAGACACAGAGAGAGACAGAGAGAGACAGAGAGACAGAGACAGAGACAGAGACAGACAGACAGAGAGACAGACAGACAGAGAGAGAGACAGAGAGAGACAGAGACAGAGAGAGACAGAGACAGAGAGAGAAAGAGAAAGAGAGAGAATGAATAAGGGCATATTATATTAAACATCAAACTGGATGAAGAATCATCTGAGGAAATGAAGGATAATGTGTAAATTTCAAGAAAAGTTGCATAACCCAAGGGTTTTTTTTAATCCCATCATTCTGCATTGACTATAGGAGTGTAAAATTGAAGTCAGATGAGGAAAAGACTTTAGTAAACAAATTAAAAGGAAAGCAATATGAGATTTGGCTATAGAATGAAGAGAAATGTTTTAACCTTGCTGATAATGGATGGGGGGGGTGGGTGGAGGAACCCAATAGTGCATTCAGAAGAATTAGTAGATTTTTAAAAAGGCATACTACTATAAATTTAAAGGAAATAGACCATCTGTAAAAGCACAGCTTTGAATATTGGAGTAGAGATGTCTTGTAAACTTGTCCCTTTGTACTTTTTACTTGCTTACTGATCAGTTTCACACATTACTGATAACTCGATAGGTTCATTAGTTTTTTTTTTTTTTCCCATGGCTTGCAAAGGAATGTGATGAAAAGATGAGAATATGATATCAACAAATGAAAGCACATTTCATATATCTTATGCCTAAAAACAAAGTATTTGCAATTCTGTGAGCAAAATTTACAAACGGAAATTCTACTTATTATATGAACCAGACTTTCATCCCTTATGTATAAGATCTTGAATAGAACAGAAAGAAAAATTGTTCTCCTTGGTATGTATTACTTCTACCAGTCATACCCAGGAACCTATGAAAATAAAATATAGTATTTTTCTGAGTTCCTCAAAAATTTGTGAATTCTTAAGATTATAGATTTAGAGGCATAGGGGAACTTAGAAGCTATTTAGTACAATTCCTGTTTACAAATAACAAAACAGAATGATAGAAAGGTTCATTGACTTGCCCAAGGTCACACAGGAAGCTGGCAAAGCTGGAATCAAGCATGTGTCCTTAACTCTATAGCAGGTACTCTTTTATTTTACCATGCCTGAGATGCAGGAATACACGCATATGAGTGTAGTTGAGCAAAGTTCATGTCGGCCGTTAATTCTTCAGTTGTGCCCTAGCATAATAAACGCATAAGGGACTTACTTGTGTGATGCCACCAAGCTTGCCAAAATGCAACGTTTCCAATTTCTTTAATTTGGGTTTTTTTTTTTTTAGTTCTTTTTTTAGTTTTTCTAAAAGGAGCTTTGCTCTATTCCTTTGCTATAGACTGAACCTCTAACCCTGGACAGCTGTTTTTGAAGGGAGATATGGATTAAGGGGTATGGATTTGTACTTCATCCACTCTACAAAACAAATCCATCACTATCACTAGGGAAAAACAAAACAAAACAAAACCCTCCAAACACATGTCTTACTAATGGAAGGTTAGTACTCCTCTTTTTTTTTTTTTTGTAAGTTACAACACATTTCAGATACTGCTAAGACTGGCAGTAATCAGTGTCTTCAAATGTTTTTTTTTTTTCTTAAAACATTCTCAGGGTTCCTATTTCTGCAGAGAAAATATAAATATCCATAAAAGGTGAGATTCCTTGTAGAAAATAGAATCTCACAGAAAAGAAAAAGGACATCTCAGTAGGAGTTAATTACTTAAGAAATATTTATGGAAGACTTTCTATGTGGAAAGCTCATTGATAAGTGTTGCAACTTGCTGTTTCTGAGTAGTTTCCCATAATAAACATCGATAAACTTGCATTGTTTTAAATCAGAAGAGAAAAGGATTGTATAAAGTCAGCATTTGAATGTAACAGTCCTTAGCCTGAGAGTTTCATTTAATCCCATGTTATATTTTGAGTAGGCTTTTCAAAGTACATGCCTTGGGGTGGACACAGCTTATAAATACTTTGCCTTCCTCTTTTCTTATTGATAGAATTATGTAAATATTAAAGGAAACTAATTTTTTATCAAGGTGTTTCATTAAAATAGTAGCTGATGGGTAGGTGTGTGTGTGTGTGTGTGTGTTGTCTTTAGAAATTAGACTTAAGAAATAAAAGAACATGTAATGTGCAGGTTCAGATATAAAATCCAAAGAGAAAAAAAGTTTATGAGATGAGAATCACAATTTAAACTCCTCAAACACTGCATGAATTCCAGATCTCTTGTCAGTGAAGTGAATTAGAGGAGAAAAGTTTGTTTTGGATTGACATATCAATACTGTGATGATGATATCAAAGATGTTGATGATGGTCTTGGAGCAGAAATAGGAATGATCAATAAAGAGTAAAAAAAACACAATTAGTGTTCTGATAATTGAATTGTGTTTGGAAAGATAAATAGGTCAATGGATGTTTTAAAAAACACACACATCACAACAAAACCCTTGAGTTCCTAAATAAACCAGGATCCATTTTTTTTTTCATTATTAGTAGACAAGGCTGTGTCCTTTCCTTTGATGATGGTAACGAGTTCTATGACATTGCCACTCTGAGTTCTTGCTTCATTAGATTGGGTGACTGTTTATTTGAAATTGTAATGAAATATTTACTTTATAGAGCTATAAGGATTAACTGTGATAATTGAGTGAGGTTGATCTGGAGTTTTCAGTGTAATAGGTCCTCCTTGTTTGAATACAGAGCTCAGTGAGAATGAACGAGCAAGCGAGTGTGTTTCAGCCTGTCACTTTCCCTCTACATGTTGCTTTTTCTTCTGGAGATAAGTGGGCCTAATGCTGAACAAATACTGGAAATCAGAAGCCACTGAGAATCATTCGCCTCTTGCTTTCCCATGGCAGCGTGATAGACGCCCAGTCAAAGAGCCCCCTCCTCTCAGCAAAGCAACAATTTTGTCACCATGAGCAAATCCAATTGAAAAGTCCCTTGGACTGAGAGGAGAACTCCAGTTGTCAGAATCAGCAAACAGAATGAAAAGAACTAAGAGGAGTAAATTGGCACCTGGTGCAGCCATGGCGGCTTGTGATAGGCTCCTGCATTGTGTGGGATAGACATTCAGCCATTTTCAGATATAATGGGAGAAATTAATGCAAATGAGTGAATGGAATGAAATGTATTTTAATGCAGATTTGAGGGACTCTCCCGAACTGCTTGATAACAAGTCGATGGAAGAAAAGGCTTACATTGTGAGGACTCATTTTTTCCCCATTTCTTCTCACTAGTGGCTCATAAGGGCCCTTTGTTCTCTAAGTAAACTCTTTCTAAACTATTGACATTGCTCATTTATGTGAATTTCAGATTTTTTTTTTCTGACAAAGTAGCCTTGGGTGATCTGGGAAAACGTTAATTGCAAGAGGACAAGGAAACTGGCTGAAACAAGAAATGCAATCAGTAAGTGTAATGTTGCAGTTGTCCATGCCTCATTATAACATGCATACAAGGCAATAAAATGCATGTTTCACAAACAAATCTTTTGACAACTATAGTTCAAGAGCCTCCAGCTGTCTAGCTTTACATCTATTTCTTTTGGTTTTGGAATCATTATTGAAGCTAAACTTTGGATTCCCAGAGTAGGCCTTCCTAATTATGCAAAAATCTTATATATTCCTAAGGAAAAAGGTGTTTTCGTTATTTGAACATCTTCCCCCCACCAAACAACCAGTGAAAGTTTTTCTTACTTTAAATATTGTTTTTTTTTATTTGTGTAATATAATATGATACTTTAACACCAGAGAGGGGAGAAAAAGAGCTTCCCCCCCGCCCCACCCTGTGTCCTCCAAAAGGAAAAAGTCACTTTTTTTCCAAACCAGTAGCTGAAACGTAGGGGTTTAATCTCACAAATCCAAGCTTGTCATGTTTTTCACCGGAACAGAAATGCTCAGAGTTATTTTAAAAAGAGACAAAAATAGTTAATCAGATGAAAAGGTCATCAAGTGTAAGTGCAGCTTGAAACTGTTGAATTATCAGACCCAGGAGTAAAGCAGCCAGAATGAGGAAAAAAAAAAGGTAACAGATTCAGCATTGTCCAAAAGTTCCAGACCAGTGATTAATGTGTAAGATAATGGACTTGGGAAATGAGTAAACACTCCCCGTGCTCCCTGCTTTGTGCTTGAATGACTTGATGACAAGGGCAGAGCAAGGTGAGAATTTAAACAGGACCACAGGAAAAAAAAAAGACAAAGACTAGCAACAACATAATGTGAGTAGGAGTTTACTACTAGGATTTGATGCAGACAGGTACATAGTAACTTTCTTAAAAGCAGGCTTTAAAACTGTACTGATTTAAACTTCAGTATTGGCCTTTAGAAACGGCATATCTATTAGTCAGTGATTCAGCATCGAGAAACTTCTTTCTCATTTGTTGAATCTGAGTAATGAAAAGGCATTTGTGGCATTTGTGTTCAGTTGGCATTGTGCAGAGAAAAAGAGACACTGACACAGAGATACAGAGAGAAAAAACAGAGACAGAGATAGAGAAACAGAAATTATTTTTCTTTCAAATTAATTTTTGTCCTAATTTTTTGCTACTCTTTTTTATTTGAAGAATGGCAGGTATATCTGAAAGTATTTCAAATTTTTATCTGAATTTTTTTCTTGAGAATAACAAATACTAGGAGGAAACAATTACCCTTTATCTGCTGTCATCTATATCTCTAGCAATTTATGAACATCTGACAAAAGAGAAACATTTGGTCCTTAACCACTAGGAAGGTTGAAAGAGATATTTTACCTTATTTTGTTCTTCTGCTATTGCCCTACCTTTTAAAGCATTTTGCTCCCGAGTGTTTTCCATTGGTCTGTTCTAACTATGTCAATAACTTAAAATGATCAACCACATCTGTCTTAAATATGGGAATTTGTTGAACAAAATAATTCCTAAATATAGCTCCTGTCAATCTATTTATTTAAATACATGGGAAATAGCTGACATTTATACATTGGGTGCTTATCAATCTCTAAAGACAAACTGACAATTTCACCTCACGTATGATCCCCAATACATTTAGTAGTATTTTGTAGTATGAACTTTGAGCATTCACCAGGAAGTGGATATTACCATTGACAGCTGTGAGTCTTTCAAACAACTCTCAGGTGATTGCTTATTCCTTTACAAGCCTACTTCAGCACTGTTTGAGACAGTGATATCTTGCATACAATGCTTTTGGAATGCCTGTAAGCAAGGAGGTAGGCAAGAGCTTACCTTCACATTTAGCTTTTCATAGTCAAATGAGATATAGGATTTTTGTTAAATTTGAAGTGGTTTTATCTTTGTGATGATGACTTCATGCTACAGAATAAAAAAAAGGTTGCATCTTGTGAAAAAAAAAAGGAAAACAGTTATATGAATTTAAAAAGATAGTACTTTTATTTATAATTTCATTTTGAGCAGTCTTAACATCTAAGCCACGTATTTTAGGGATATCTTTCTCAATTTATATATGCTTTCTTGAAACAAATCCATGAATGGTTTTTTTTCCTAATAAGAATTTCTTACATGTATAGATATGGGGACCTAGTGAACAGAAGAAATAACAAAATTGATTTGGGTCATTAGTCACTGAGAAGAAATTTGTCTAAGTAGTCCTATATACTAACTTCTCTAGAATATATCCAGACTTTTGAGTCACACTACTTTAAGATGTCCATGATTAATGTCACAAATACTGTAGCTATAAGAAAACTTATAGAATACATATAAGAATATATATAAGAAATCTTATAGAATATCTTGGTAGCCGTGTAGCAAATATAACCAACTTCTAGAAATTATTTGAAAATCAGAAATTTAACTACCTTATGTTACTAATGTGCTGAAATTTTGAAAATAAAGAACAGCTATTTTTCTAAGTACACCAGTTTAAAACTTTAATATAGATTCCATATTTTTAAAATGCTGATGATTTTTAGAATTGCTAATTACTGTACTCAATTATCACACAGACCTACAAGATCTGTGTTACTTTGGGCAGGTCACTTAAGCACCTTAAGGCACAATTTTCTTTTCTTTAAATTGAGAGGATTGGATTAATTGACATTCAAGGCCCTTCTGCTCTGGTATGTAGAATTTCAGTGGTCTGCCTATTTTTTTCAGATCTCTATTTCTTAGTGCCCTTCTACTGTTTTGTGATACTTTGATATTTAATTAAATTCCTTTTATTGTAATGTGTATGGCATTACAATAAAAGATAATCTCAATTTATTTATAATTGTATTTAACTCTTTCAAAGACCTTCAACATTCTTTTGTACTTTAATTTAAAATTTTTTTTTCCTTTCCTTGTCATGGACATGAACTTTAGCTTTAAAAAGCACCAAATAAGCTAGGTCAGTAATTGAGTAATAGTTAAATGTAATTTACTTAAGTCAAATGTTGTCAGTTTCTGTTGAATTCACATCTTATTTTAAAAAATCTTGTTTTATTAAATGTTGAGTAAAATATTTCTTAATTGAAAATCTTAGGATAACTAAATACTCCTGGGTTTAAAACAAACTTGCTTAGTTAGTCAAAAGTTAGGGCAATTTTGTTTCAGTCTTGATTTTAAATCCTATTGTTAAATAAGGAAACAAAAAGTCCATTATACAACACATAGATTAAATATATTTGATTTTCATTTGCATATTAATGCTGTTTGTTTTAGTAGCATTATATGAATGATCCAGTTTAGAATATTATCATGAATACAGTATTCATAGTATTAAGTTTAAATTACACCTACTCCTAATACTGAATTAATACTTTACATAAATGTTTTGTTTCTACAAAAACATTGTTATATATAATGAAAGAATATCTAGACTGTTGTATCTGGAACAAAATTTAGGAACCTTTCTACAGACTGGGCTAAAAGGTGAACTAATCTAGATGAGAAATTGACAAAATATATTGCTAGTCATATATATATATATATATATATATATATATATATATATGTATGTATATATATATAAACAAAGATCTAGTTGAAATCCAGACTGATTTGCCAAAAAAAGAAAAAGCCTAGTATTTATTATATGTCTTTTTAATAGATTCATTTGTGGTTTTATTTTCTCTGGATAAATATAATCATCTTAATACATGAAAGTAGACCTTCTGCTCTATCCAATTTTATTTCATGAAAACTTAGATTGCATGGATTCTTCTCAATACCATATCAAATCAAGCCCACCATGCCCAATTTATAACATTGTTCTTTTTTATGTTAGGACTACATTTTTTGTTATAAATAAGATAAAAGTCAAACATGGAAAACATTTTGATTATACATTGTAGGGAGAAAAAGCACATCAAGATATTGAGTCTCAAAGTGACAAGACATCTAAAACAAAGGCCTGATGTATACTGTAGAAATATAGATTTAATAGTTATATTAAGGATCACACATAGATGTTTAGCTGAAAGATAGCAAACATGCTAAGGTCTTTATTAATATTCCATAAACAATGAAGCAGCAAAAAATGGATTCCAAAACAGAAGCTAAATCTTCCATTCTTCCCATTCATATACAAATTTGGAGATGATTATTTTTGAATATTTCTCTGTGGAAAACAAAAATGAAGAATTCTTGCCATTAGATTAAAAAAAACTAAATTGCCAGATATCCTTCTAAGCTTAGGATAATAACTGTAGTCAATAACTAGTACTCAAAGTTAGATACCAAAAGCTTTACAAACATCCTGGGAGAGTAGGGAAGAAAGGAAGGGATGAATTGCCATTTAATAAGTGCCTAGAATATGTAGATATGTGCCACTCTACTGCACACTTTGTAAATATTATTTATCTGATCCTCAGGACAATGAGATATTATCCTTATTGTACAATTAAGGAAATTGAAGCAGACCGAGGTTAAGTGACTTGCCCAGGGTCACACAGCTAGTAAGTACCTGAGTTCATATTTAAACTCATCTCTTCATGACTCCAGTATCAGTACTTAATCCATTGAGGGCTGCCTACCTATCTCCAGGAAAATTAATACAAAAGCATGAGAAATCAAAAATGCTGTTGCATATGTTGCATTTCCCCACTACAAAGCTCCTTGAGGCCAAGGATCCTTTTTTCTTTTTTGTCTTTGTATACTAACAGGTATCCTAGTGTTTTGGTCATAATTGGTGCTTAATAAATGCTGTTGAATTGAATACATAGTTTAGTAAAAAAATAATTATGGTCTAGCCTATGTGATATGCCAATTTTTGGAATATAATAAACAATTTGAAATTCATGCAACACTCATCAATTAAGCAGAAGCAAAAGAAGTCATTGAAGGTCCCTTATTTTAGAGTTGCAAATGAATATAAAAGCTTTTATATTTGGTGTTGTTTTTTTGTATTTGTCCTCATTTCAGTCTATTCATTTGGATGCCTGAATTAGGAGTCAATGTATTTAGGAACTGAATGACTATAGAATAATCAACTTAATCTCTGTGGGCCCCAGATTTTTCATCCAAAAAGTAGGGATTTATCTTGCTGGTCAAATGAAATGAGACTTTACCAAATATCTAATTTTTGTATACTAATTACTTCTGTTGATTGTCCATCCAAAATGCAAATCATAGTCCGGATAAAAGTCATAATACATTCATTTTTCCCTGTGTAGATAGTTAAGCCAAACTCTTTTGAGTGATTTTAAGAGGCCTTTCAGTGATCTAAGACTCAAAGTAATTAACACAATGCAATATAATCTGAAAACAGGAGCATCTGACAGACTTTACCTTCTATAGGAAGTCTCTTTTACATGTGTACTTTCTATTGGAATCTTCTATGACAATGATTTTTTATATTAATTATTAAAGAGTTGTTGAAAAATTACCATTTATCATGTCATTCATAGAGGCAATTCATGCAAATACACACATATGTATATGTTATAATCTATCTATCTATCAGTCTATCTATCTGTCTGTCTGTCTGTCTATATCTTGAACAGACATTGTAAAAAGATATTGAATGGGTGGGCTAAGAATGGAACAGGAAGATAAGGATCTTAATTGCTTTTGAGAAATTACAGTTATCACCAAACTTCTCTGTGAATCAGAGGCCCCAAACCTGCAACACATTAGTGAAGAAAACTGTGCAGGAGAAATGATAAAAGGATGTTGTTGGAATGCTTTATGACCAGAAAAATTAGGTGGGCAGATCACACAATGAGAAGGGAAAAAAATGAAAGACAGCCCATGTGCTACATTGGCATCTACCCATTATCTAAAATTGTAAAGGAATGTCCCAACTGTGTTGAGGAATTTCCAGGGGCACATGAACAGAAGTTGCAGAAGATGAGAAGACATAGTTGTCTTGTGATCTCCTCTGGGAAGGGGAATACCTATATCCATAAGATCTCAGAGCCATTGTTATTTCTTCAAATAACCTTCTCACTTTTATTATTAAGCTTTTCTTCCTCTTTATTTGAAAATATATGGTCACTTTTGAAGTAGTACTGGTTAATAGACAATCACATAATTATATACAAATGTCTGAAAAAAATAAAGGAAAATACGGTCATTTAAATAGTTACTTATTAAACTCCTCAGAGCCAACAAGATGAACTGCTTTCAGGTCCCCCCCTATCCATATACTGTGTGATCCTGGGTAAATCACTTAACTTCTTATTACTTTAAGCAGCTCCGTCTATAAATTGAAGTTAAGATGCCAACATACATACATTAGTATGGGAAGGTTTCTCATCTAAGAGTCCCCTACAATATTAGTGAAATCATGAGTTCAGCCCTGTTTTTGTTTTGGACAGAGAATTAAACTTGTGAGAAGTCCCCAGGGAAGATAGTGATGTGCTTTACTGTCATTCCTTTCTGAATGTTAGTCTAGGTTATTGGTTTAACCATTTATCCTTAAGGGAACTGTGAAATAAGGACCCTACCCTTTGCTGGGGTACCAATACATCAATAAAAGAATCAATTGTGTTAAGGTCTAAGTTTTAGGGAGAATCTGCACATTTTAAAATAAACACATTTTACCAACTCTGATAAAACTATTTATTCAATAACAGTCAACTATTCAGAATCCTTTTTTGGGGGGAAGGATTTGTCTCATGATAAATGGATAGTCTAAAGACAGTATAGATATTGGAATAATGATGTTTCTTGTTTATATTCAACTGAACATATATCTAATTCTAGCTTTCTTCTGTATTTCACAACAAGATCTGAAAATTTAGAGGAGCTATAATGTTGCATTTCTAACTGAGGGGTGGTTTTATACTTTTGTTTTTTATATTACTATTTTTGCTAATTATATTGATATTTGAAAGTTTCTTTAGGACCTAGATAAAGACTCATATACTAAGTAAAAAGGGGAATTTGACAGGGCCAATATTTAATCCCCCTAGCATCTAAAAGCATTTGAAATGCAACATAAAAAAAAACTTGTGAGAATGTTACTGAAAGTTATGTGAATGAATTTGACTATTCTAGACAGTAATAACTGACTAATTGCCTCAATTCTTGTTTCTCTCTTGCTTCTAAGCCTTAGCCAAAGTGTATTAAGCACTAATAGAAAGTAATAATACCCCATCTTTTGGATCATTTTTCATATCATTTGTTTAATTTTATGACACTTTTCTTGACCTCTAAAGTGTAATATGCCATATATTTATTTTTAATTAATTGAATTTTTGTGAAAATTTCATGACATGCCTTGAAATTATTTGATACAGTGGGACATTGCAAAACTTAGCTGGAGAAGTGCTGGTCTATGGAAATACTTTGTTCTAACAGCTGCTAGGTCAATTAGGTTAAGTTTGAGTCCAATACACCCCAGTTTCCTCAAACAAAACTAGTGGTATTGACCTATCTCACTGGCCAGATGAATAGCAGCCAACACAACATTGGGAATGATCATTCACTTGTATGTAATTTTACATATAAAGTGCTCAAATGCCCTAATAAAAACAACAGGGGACTTACATTGATAGTTGACATGAGACAAATATCAATGCCTTAGAAATGTTCACTAGAAGAGATAATAAAGATCTCCTTTCTGAACCTTAATTTCCTCCTTAAAGTAGAGATAGCACTTTTTTATCCCGGGGGCATAAATAAGAAAGGTGGGTATAGAGTACCCCTGCCAAAAAAATGGCATGATTAGGAAAGAAAAAGTCATTCTTCAATAAGTTAGAATGTAATAGAGTAGTGCTCTGGTTTAGGAATTAAATGTTTTTTTTTTTATAATAAGAAGGCAGGGGAAAACAGAAAATAAAATAGAAAAAGGAATGCTGCTCATGAGAACGCTCATGAGAAATATTTTGAGGGGAATTGGAACTTGAATTCAGGACTTTCATGATTCATGATGTCCAGTCATTTTGGTCTTTAATATTTGGTTCCTCCTTGTATTTGTGATGTGAATGATTAAATAATCCTCCAAATTAAACCATTCATTATCAATAAAATAAATTTTCTTGTAATACATACAGAATTGTGTTGGAATGAAAAGAGCACTAGACTTAGAGTGAGGAAGACCTGAATTTAAATTTTGCCTTAGAAATTGACTAGTTTTATGATTCTGAGCAAGTCACAGCTTCTCTGATCCTTGGTCTCCTCACTTTTTAATGGCAATAATAGTTTATGCAACACTTTCCTCATTGAGCTATTGCGAAGCCCAAAAGAAACAACATATGTAAAACACTTTGCAAACTTTACAGCAATATATAGAAGTTTGGTATGATGATGATTATGAGGATGTTGCTGCTGCTGCTGCTTATGATGATGATGAGGATGAGGAGGAGCTAATGTAACTCACCTGGATAGTAGAGAGGAAGATATTTTGTATATCTTAAAGTGCTAGATCTAATTGCTGTTATAATTATTATGATCCCCATGATGATCCTGTGTTAATACAATAAGTTAATTTATTTGAAAAGTACTATAACAGTGTTAATACAAATGTGAGCTGTTATCCCAAGCTGGCCATATTTTTAGTATTAATTCAAATATCTTTGAAAAGTTCTCTACGTAGTCAGGTATGATTACTTACAAAAACTAGGAATGAGAAGCATAAATAATTTGAAAATTAAATCTTAGGTTTATTATATTTATTTTAATAGCACATTTAACTTTTTCATTGGATTCTTATTAGATGCTTGTGATTATTTTACATGAGCATGCACCAGTTGATATGGATTTTTTTGTTTTGGTGGAAAGCAATAAGCTGGCTAAAATATGAAAGGTATAAAAAGGAAGCTAGTTTGATAATAAAAAAAATAAACTGTGGATAATCCACTTGTGGGTAATTGGGAATTGACTGTATATTATAAACTCAAGACAATGAGAGATTTCAAAAGTCTCCTTCACTTACAAAGGAAGTGACTCCTGGAGACCTCTGAATACTAACAGATAACAGCATATATTAAAGATACTTTCACCATCTTTACATTTTATGAATATTTGTATTATTATGCCCTTGCATAGTCTATCATTCTTTATTATACAAAGTTAGAAATACTTGAAATCTCACTTACTGCTCTAAGCTATTATGTCTTCAAACAGATGTTGAAACAAAGATTAGCCCTTTTTTTTGCATGTAGTGGTGCACAGACCTTTTTAAGGGATCTATGAATTATTGCTTTGGTTCAGCATGAGTGCAGTAAGAAGAAATGTACCTCATCTGTAATACACTGTGTAGACTAATATCAGCTCCTTTTTTCTTATATTGCAGTGAGATATTGATCTGGTAAAATGGTACCATATTGGAGCTGTCTGTTGTGGTATTCATCATACTGTCACATCCCTAGTGCTTTGGAGTTATTGGAAAGTGGAATTGAGAGAGTTCTGTCATTTTGTGCTGCAATCCATTCACAGCAAAGTTCCCTAAAATATTTTAAGGAGGTCTCATTTCTTTAGCTAGGAGAGATTCACCTCTAATAAGAAGCAAACCTTTCTATTATTCCATGCATAGTGCTGCTAATAGGTTGGCTTTAACTGTTCTCGTCCTTGGCTTCTTTGTACAATATTGTTCTCTACTCATTGCTCACACCTGCTGCCTTTCCTGATGCTGATGCATTTGGGCTCCCTCCTTTGGGAGTAATATATCTGAGAGCTGTGGCTTCACTGCCCTTATGCTTTTATCTGATAGTGGTGAGGAGGAGAACGATGAACTTTTATATGTAGAAAGCTTTTAGATTTTTTCCCACACTAAAATATCAGTTAATGTTAAAAGAGCTTTCAAAAATATAAAAAGATACTGTCAATCTCCACTGACGAGATTAAACAGTTTGAATGAATTATTTTTGTTTTGGAGCCTGCCTGGCAACCTGATGAATTTGAAAGAATGTCATGTTTGCTAAAAAGGAAGGATGAAAGAGGATTTTATTTGGGAGTTTAATTAGTATTTATTAAACTATTCTAATATAAAGATCTGAGCATCTTTATAAAGATGAACTCCTGAAATGCCTAGTAATTGAAATTTCAGATACAGCTCAGTAATTACCAAAGAGAGGAAGCCTGAAAACTTTTTGTCTATTTTCCAATTCCCCTTAGAAGAGTACAAAGGCAATTGGATAGGCTAAATAACATACATAGTGGAAAATCTTGATGGAGATACTAATGTTCTGGGTGCTAGCAATCTAGAGAATGCATACTATGTTAGAGAAGGATTTTCAAAAATGTCTTTTTGGCAGTTGGTTAGCTATAAATATGCAAATATATATTATGGATTTATAATATGTGATTTCACACTATTGTTAATACACATTCACAGCATGCACTATAATCGCACAGAAGGAGCCTTCAGAACCTTTATGAGGTATGACATGAATGTGTATTAAGATTTATCCATGTATTTTTGTATTGTTCTGAAAATACCCATTAACATGGCATTGCTTTTGAATAAACTTCTGAAAACATAGATTTCAATAATATCCTTCCCCCCCCTTTTCAATTTTAATAACATTCACTAAAAAGGAAAACCTGGAAAAATCATTATAACATGTGAGAAATTAGTCAAAGCTTGATAAGCAAGAAAATTCAGACTGGAGTTTAAGTATTTTTCAACATAAAATCAGTTTGATGTTGCTTAGTAAAATATATATATATATATATATATATGTCCATTATAGTTTATTCACTATTATTAGTGGTTCAAAATCTCACTGACTTCACATTAAACAAATTGTAGAAGATAATAATGCATGTTGTATTTGCATATACTTAAAATAAATCTGTGAATATACAGAGGCAAATAGATAAACAGTTTTGATAACCAATATGGTTTATATACATATATGCACACACTTATGTTTATATACTTATATTTGTTTTATGTAATTAGTTTGGTAATGCAGATTGCTTAGTACAAGGTCACAAAGGTTGTCAGGCACAAATAATATTGAATGAGAATACAAGAATGGGAGCTTATTTTCATATTGCTGGCTAATATATTAATAGAGCACAGAATTTCCTTTTTTCTGCACTAGATTACATTTATTAATCTAAAATTAATGTAACTTTTTACCTATTCATTTCAAGATTTAATATTCTCAGTGTTAGGATCTTTGCCAGAGTAGATAGTCTCGGTAATTCTTAAATATTTAATTAAGACAACATTATTCATACCCGGATGTCTAAGAAGTAAAGGTTTATGACTAGTAATCTAATCAACTTGCTCTTCAGTAAAAATGTATATGCAGCAATAATGAAATCATTTCTATACCCTGCTGAGTATTTAGATCAACAAGATCTTCACTTATTAAAAAGAGCAGAGGAGTAATGCTTTTGGCAAAGCCATTATTGTGGTATTGGTATTCACTAGAATGGACAGGAATAGAACATCACTGTCCTCTATAAACAGTTCCAATTTGATCTGTGTACATGATAAAAATCTTGGCTTCTCAATGCATTTAGGTGCTGTCATGGCTGTTGTTGCCAAATAAGAATGCAGTGTGATGTTATTATAGTAAACAGCACTTAAGCACAGCTGGCAGAATTGATCAGGGCCACATTAGAGTGAACTTCAACAGATGACTGACGCAGCAGAAACAATAACTGAATATGCAAACAGTTCTTGCAAGGAATTCTCTGGGGATCAGGCACCATTATTTTTGACTTTGAACAGGGAAAAGGGGCAGATTTATAACCTCCTTCCATGCAGAAGGGTTCTGGGTATTATGTAAACATCTGACTGCCATTTATAATGGTAGTTAGTTACAATGCAAAAGTGGAGACTCCCTTGACTATTTACATTTCATTAATTATTAAAAAGGAAAAACATAAACATCAGATAACTTTGTTTAATGTTTCACACAGGATTTTTTTTTTAAACTAGAGAAGGCTTTTTCTAAATTAATGTTAATCATCAAGAGCTTCCTGTTTAACTGGTACAGAAATGTGTGTTTGTCTCTGTGAGTCTTTTCCCCCATTCTAATTACTGTGGGAGCTAATTATGTGGCCACACATTGCTGTTCTTATTGTAATAATTTGGATTACTAAAAATAAACAGTGGATAAATACTAGATGGAACTAATTCATGCACATTATAATTTGAGATTTCTGTTGGTCCAGATTTTAAGGTTATTTACAGTTTACAAATTACAAAATATGTGCAAAAGCTCAATGATAACAAGGCAAATAATTGAATTATTTTTCCTTCTCCTTCATTGCAGCACCTAATTATTGAATTAAAAGTTAACAGAGTGTTTTTAAACACAAAACTATGCACATGACCTTTTTATCGCTCCCTCAAAAATAGAGTGAAAACAGTAACAAAATTATTTTGTATTACTGTTCATTATTCTAGTGTGTAGTAAAGGGATAGGAAGTGGGTAATACTAATGACACTTGTACTTATGACAAAGGGATGTAAATTTCTCTCTTATGCTTTTATTACACCATCAGTATGTTGTTGTTGTTGCTGTTGTTATTTTTAAAGAAGTTATTCTCACTCTCTTGGGATGCATATTTTCAATGCCTTCTTAATTTTGTAGTCAGTTTTACAATATGACTCATGGTGCAAAGAGATGTACATGAAACTTCTGTATTCCAATAAGAAACCATATTAACTTTAACAGTAAGTCATGTCCCTGATATACTCCCTAAAACTTTATGAAATAGGACTTGCTTTAAAAAAAATCAGTAAAAATGGACACATATGGTGAGGTATGCTGGTATTTTACTATTTAATATAGAATAAAATTTTGTTCAAGTTATTTCTTGGATCCTATTCAAGAGGGGTTTCATTACCGACTTATCAGAAGGACTTCATTAAAAGGTCTTATCAACTATGAGGAGATCCAAGGTCCCTGACCTTAAGCAAGGCTTTATAGCCAGAGCTCATGTAAGTACTTCCAAATACGTCATCTACCTGAGGATTAATGAGAGTAATGTAAGAATATCCATATGCCTATGTAAAGCTAAATCAACCTATTTAAAACATTGGTATTAGCCTTGTAAATCGACATACATGTATTTACACAGCAATGAAATGACCTTATATTATTACATAGCATATACCTTTAACATTTAACATTGAATATGTTCTCCAAAACTAGGATTGGCTCATTTCTTATGTGACCAACCAAAACCTACCCATCCTGCACTGTTGTAACTGTTGTTGGTGAATGACAAAGCATTTAAGAGACTAATGAACAGCACTATGGGAATGAGCCTCTAGATTGTAATGATTTCCCCTTTTGAATACAACTCATAACAAAAACTTGATGAAAATTGGATTTCTACATAAAAAATTAAAGATTGCTCTATGTATGTGAGATTGACATACCCCAGTTATGTAATGTTCAGGATTCAGCAGTTGACAAATTTATGAAATAGGAAAAGTTTAGCTTGGAAGTCCCTATGCATATCTTTTTTTTGGCATTTCTTCCCCTCATCCCAGAAACCCAGTATCATCATTCTCTTTGCCTTATCAAAATCTTTTTTATCTTTTAAGGGGGGAAGGCAAAGCAATTGGGGTTAAGTGATTTGCTCAAGGTCACACATCTAGTTAAGTGTGAAGTATCTGAGGCTAGATTTGAACTCAAGTCCTCCTGACTTCAGGATCGGTGCTCTATTCATTGTTCCACTTAGCTTCCCCTTATCAAAAATCTTTTAAAACAGTATTGCATAAACTAATTTTCAATAAGATATAAGTGACCGATAATGCTTATAGAGGCATTGGAATTTTAACACAAACAAATCAAAGTTTTAATCCCAAAGAATGATTCTCTAATAGTGGAATTCTGGGTATTATTGAGCTAGATGGGAAAGTTTTCCTTGTTTCAAGAGAAACAAGGAAATTATCTGAAATTATAACACACAGGCAATTGCTTTTATGTTTAGGGATAAGGCTTGATCTAATGGATAACTTTGTTTTTGTTGTTCAATAGTTCCAGTCCTGTCCAACTTTTCATGACCCCATTTAGGTTTCTCTTGACCAAGAATCTGTACTGGTTTGCCATTTCCTTCTCCAGCTCATTTTACAGATGAGAAAACTGAGGCAAACAGGGTTAAGCACCTTGCCCAGGATCACATAGTTAATAAATATCTGAGGCTGGATTTGAACTCAGGAAGATAGGTCTTTTCAGTGTGCCACCTAGCTGCAATAATAGTTATCTTTAGAATACTATTATGTTGTGAAAGATTAATACGGCTTCTCAAAATGATGATACATTTTAGGTAATAGGAAAATATGATGCCTTAAATATTCATTTATTACAATTAATGTCCTGAGCCTTTCCTGGTGGGCCAGCCCCATTATAGTGCATTTCATATTAAACGTGTAATGTGCCTCTGATTTGCTTAGTGTAAAGAACTCCCTTCGATACCCATGAGATTTAGTAGATAGACCTGAGGAGGTTGCTTGAGACCTATCTAGGTTAAGTTATTTGGCCAGAGTAACACAACTATTAAGCTTCAGGGCCAGATTTTGAATTCAACTGTTCTTGACTTCCTTGGCATTCCTTTTCTCTAATCTCAACACAGGTGCTACCTCTTATATGAAGCCTTTTGTGAGACTTCACTTGTTGTTACTCTCTTTGACATTCAATCACCTTGTATTATTACTACCTGTTGTACCTGTCTGGTAAGATGTAAATCCCTTGAAGCCAGAGACTGTTTAGGTTTTGTATTGTATCTTCAGTGCCTAGCATAGTAACAACAGTAAGCGCTTCATTTACAGTAAGACTAAATTGAATTATGGATGTCCTTCCAGAGGAATACATAGACTATAAAGCTCAATTTAATTTAAATCTTCACCAGTGACTGAAATTAATAATACAAATGGCCTTTTAAAAATCTCCGCTTCCTTTGGTGTAGTCCTGTTTCCTCACCATTTACTCAACTTTTATCTGACTGTCATTTAACTATTTCATGCCCAGGAACTCTAAGTCTAGTATGTTGTGGGGGGCTCAGGGTGGAAAAAGCATACAACAAATTTCACTTTCAACACATGCCCCATTGGGTCTTCTTTCTCTGAGCTTTGGTTTATAAAGATGTCATTCTAAAGGCAAAGAGAAAAAAAATGTTTGATGGGGGCAGGTAGAAGTAGGGAGAGAGGTCTACTCAAATCTTTCCTCCCCAATTTCCAGGCTCAACCTGACAGTTACTTGACTATGGTGATATTTAGAAAAGGTAAAGGTGGTTGACCATGAGGAATCACCATTTTGGAGGCCTTATTGCTATATTGATCCCAAACAAAGATACCAATAGAGATCAAGATTTGTATCGTCCTATCAAACAATTGCCGCACAAGTTAATTCACCCAAATCTTCCCAATAATTAATTTTTTCAGTAGCATGCAATGAGGCTTGAGAGGGACATTTATTAATCAAAAATAGTTATTTTTTAAAGTAGTAATATTGCACTTTACACTTAACTTAAAGATTTCTGAAATGTAGGAATTACATAGAAAGCCATAAAAAATAATTAAATTACTGGCTAATCCAGCACATTTAATATATACACATGTAATTTATGTATAATATTGAAGAGTTAGTACAATGTAGATATGCATAGTTGGGCATTACATTAGTATTTGAGTTCATAGTAAAGACCCTGTACAGGATAAAAGTTAAAGAATAAAATTATCTTATTTTTAATCAGTCAATGTGGGGCAAAGGTGACAATTTTGGGACCAGATTGACAAGGGGCAGGATATAACTTGGAGAGCATGGAGGAAAGCCTGTTTTACATTCTTTTCACTAGTTCATAAATTGAGGGGGTTGGAGGGTGGGATAGGAAGAGATAAGTGAACACTAAACATCTCTTTTAGGGACTTTTAAAAATTCCCGTAAGTAACCTTAAATTGAACCTTAACCAGCCAGTCAGTAATAAATAATTAACTAATTAAGTGCCTTCTCCATACCAGGTATTTGTTTTTAGGATGTGGAGGGAAAGAAAGAAAGAAAGAGGAAAAAGAAAGGAAGGAAGAAAAAGAAAGGAAGGAAGGCAGGAAAGAAGGAGAAAAAGAATGAAAGAAAGAAAAGAAGGAAGGAAGGAAGAAAGGAAGAGTACCTGTCTTCAAGGAATTTCCATTCTATTAAGGGCAATAAGCACATGCAACATTCAAGATAGAAGCACAGTAAATACATACAAGGACATTTTTGGAGGAAACATTAGCAAGTGGCAAGAACTGGGAAATGACTAAGGTTGCTTGGAAACTAGAGAGCTGGAAGGACGGCCCCAGATAATTCCTGTCCTCCAGGAAAATAACCTGTGACTAAATATTGTGCATTACTTCATGTGGAAAGCAACAAAATGAAACAAAAGTCTATATATCACATTTCTTAAAGTAAGGCACAATGAACTTGACAGTTGGTCTTCAGGGAGGAAATTAGTCAGGGTCTTCCTTACTCAGAATAAATTCTCAAGTCTTTTTTTTTTTCTTTAAGAAAGATCTGCCCTTACCAAATAGTAATTGCCTTTCTCTTTAGTTATTTCAGCATAGTATAGAATAGAATGCTTTGAGTTTAGAACCTGTACTGTGTACAAGAGAATGCCATTTTCCCCCAGGGAATAGAGTATTACCTTGGGCAAACTACGTTCCTGTGGGCCTCAGTTTCCTTACCCATAAAATGAATGGGTTGGACTAGGTTACAGCTAAAGTCTTTTCCAACTCTAAAGCACATGATCCTTCTTAATGTAATATTTTGTATTACTATTATATTTTATAGGGGGCATTCATAGATAAATGTTTATTTTTTTAAGCAATTGAAGTTAAATAACTTGCTCAAGGTTATATGGCTAGTTATTTATGTGTGGGTGCTAAGTACTGAGGCCAGAAATGATCCTGGGTCATCCTGACTCCGGGGCCAGCATTCTTACTCACTGTGTCGCCTAACCGCCCCTAAATGTTTAATTTTTAAAGTGAAGAATAAATTAGCCTACTATAACTATGCTTCCAGGAGAGGCCAAAATAGATATAAAAGGAAGATGGAGTTGAACTCATAATTTTACAGTTTGTTTTCTTGTAGGCAGTTCTGGCTTATGATCAGTATGGCTAATTATTTTTACTTCTCTGTGTACTGTCTAAATTGTCACATGGCATTGGACAATGGTCTGTCTATAGTCCTCTCCCTCTGAACAATGACAGTGTTATGTTGCTTCGTGTACTTGCCATGTTTCTTCTCTCTGCTCTCCGTCCTTATATGTGACCTCTTTTTGCTGACCATACTGCATTTGCAAAATCATCCACTTTCCCTACTTCATTGCTCATCTTTGTCCTAGTGGATTTTTATCCCAACCCTATGCTTTCCTTATCTATGCACTTAAATATTCTATAGATACTTTTTTTTTTGAGAATCTGAATTTAAAAAGTGTCTCTGTTGAAACAGACTGCCAGATTGTTAATAATGTATATGTCAAATTGGTCAGCCATCGAGGCATATTGATTTTAATGTTATTTAGATGCCAATTGGGTACTTTATTTATGTCTTATTCATTAGACACGACTTGTACTTTTCCAGAACATGTTTCTCTGTTATTTCACGTCTCTAAATCAGTAACAGTATTTCTGTGCATCTGTGCCAACTTTAACATTTGGAAATAAGCCTTCTTATTTTTTTACTTCTCAGAACATGGAAGTATAGGGTAGGGTAGACTTTCAAAGGACTCACACCACTCCCCTATTGCCCCTTGAATTAAATATTCAACATTAGTTTTTAAAACTTGTAAATCTCTACATCTAATACCCAATTTATTTTTCATAGTTTCACTGTGTGTTATTCCTCTCTCTATAATCTATTATCTAGCAAATTGGCCTTCTCAGTTTTCTTAATACTCAGTGCTCCATGTCCTATCTACCTGCCTTTGCAGAGGCCATCTCCCATTTTTGGAATATGCTCCCCTCCTTCCTTTGCCTTTTAGAATGCCTGTATGGCTTCAAGATGCAACTGAGGCACCATCTTTCTTTTTTTTTTTTCTTTTTGGAGGGCAATTGGGGTTAAGTAACTTGCCCAAGGTCACATGGCTAGGTTTTTGTTTGTGTGTGCGTTAAGTGTCTGAGGCCGGATCCGAACTCAGGTCCTTCTAACTTCAGGGCCAGCACTCTACTCACTGCGCCACCTAGCCACCCCTGAGGTACCATCTTTCTACATGAAACTTTTTCTGATCCCGTCTAGTAGTTTTCCCCGACTCTCTCACCAATTACCTTATGTTTAATGACTTTTTTTGTGTGTGTATATTTGCATTAAATTTATATTTATTCTTTATATAGTCATAGATATACTTGTAATTTCCTCTATTTGAGTGAAATATCCTAGAGATTATTTCATTTCTTTTATTTGTATTCCCATCATCTAGCTCAGTGCTTGGGAGCATAAAAATGTTTGTTGATTGATTGATTGACTAGTACTCAGATGATACTATCTTTCTTTTATTGATTTTTGAGGGTGGAGAATGTATATATTTTATGTATGGAACCATTATGTCTAGTTCTGAGGCTATTCTGAAAGGTTCCTTTAGAACCTTTTATTTCAGATTCTTAGAAGGAGGAGCCAGGAGGCTGGGGTTCAACTTTGACTTAGTGTTTCAGAGTGGATTACTGAGCTATCATTTTTCAGGATCAGCTAAGGTAAGTCAAGCTCTCACTGGGTCTTTCTGACTAGTTTTGGTCCAAGCCTACATTTCAGCAGTGCCCCCAAGGTTGACAAGATTAATCTTGTGGGCTAGATCAGTTTTGAAATAGTTTCTTTGCTGTGGTTTCTGGTTGTTGTATTTCTTGCCACATCATTCAGGGCGCTGACTATATTGCTTAAGTTTTATAACTCCAACTCAGTTCAATTAACATTTATTAAATAGCCTTGAAGTAAGAGCACTATGCTAGGTTCCCGAAAGATAATTTAGTTTAAGTAAGATATTATCCCTACCCTCATTATGCTTTAAGTTTTGTAGAGTACTTGATAATCTAAATTGATAACCTTAGTACAAAGAAATCATTAGAAAGAGATGTAAAAGAAACTAGTGTATAATTTTCAGTTGAGAATAGACCAGTTATGAACAGGAGTTATGAAGGAAAACTTCATGAAAGAGTTGGCTTGGGAGCATAAAAATCCTTGATTGATTGATTAGTACTGAAATGATACTATCTTCTTACTGATTCTTGGGGTTTGGATATATATATATATTTTATATGTGGGACTATTATGTCAGATTCTAAGGCTGTTCTGAAAGTTTCCTTTAGAACCTTTCATTTCAAATTCTTCGAAGGAGGTAAGTAGTTGAAGAGGGAGAAAGATGATGTTCCAGGCACAGAAACAGAATGAACAAAACTAAAGAGAAAATAATAGATGTGGGAGAAACTGAAAAAGATCATATTTGGCTGGAGTATAGATTATTTAGTGGGACAAGGCTGGAAAGGTGGACTTTGACCTGATTTTGGAGAACTTTGAAATCCATGCAAAGGAATTTGAAATATACCACAGGAAGGCACTGGAGAATTTTTGATCATGCAGAAGTCTACTTTTAATAGAATTGCTAATAAGAGGCAGCTAGGTGATTCAGTGAACAGAGCAATGGCCCTGGAGTCAAGAGGACCTGAGTTCAAATCTGGCCTCACACAGTTGACACTTACTAGCTGTATGACCTTAGGCAAGTCACTTAACCCCATGTAATGGAAATGCAAATTTAAAGATCTTCCCTGCCCCTAGCTTAAGTGCACCTGGAGCCTGTGGTGGGAGGCTTGTTTTTCAGGGAAGCCCAACCTTGATACTTTGTGATTGGGCAGTGGGTCAAGGAGGTTGTTACATCTTGAGCAGGAGAAGGCTATATAAACCTGAGAGAGGCTTTGCTTTGGGGCTCACTTGAGAAGTGTTGTGTGATTTGACCAGATGAGACTCTGGGAAGCCGTTGTTGAGAGCCCCCGGCTTTGAAAACCCAGATGTTGATGCTTCCCTCTCTGGTAACTGTGATTTGGTATTGATTATGTAATGTTGGGACAGTTTGGAAGCCTGTCTGTAATCTGAAGTTCTGTAACTCTGAAGTTTGGGGTGCTGACCTTTTTCCCCTGAACTAGGTAATGTGTGTTTGTTTGATTAAAGTAAGCTTGTTAACCCATTCTGAATTGCTTTCCTTTTGAAAAGCAGATCTAAGAACCTGTGTTGGCAGTCACCCTGGGGATATTGGGGTGCTTGCTGCTACACCCCAATTGCTCTACCTTTCCCCCCCATAAAAAGGCAAAAAAAGAATTGCTAATGAAAATTTTGGGGTCTTTTTAGAGTTTTTCTAGTGAAGACTGGTGACCTTCTTTAGATTTGTTATTTAATTGCCTTCAATGTATAACTATTCATTTTCAGCAGTATTTAAATATTTATAGTCTGCTTAATTTTTGTACACATTTATGAAACAATGCCTATATGTATGCACAGATTCAACAGGGTTCTATGATTTTGTCCCGTTGGGAAACTCCTGCCATGAGATCTCTGTCCACCAAGAAGCTAAGCTTTCTTTGTCTTAGTAGATAAGCCGTGGAGTTGTCAGTGCATATAGAAGTTAAATGGTTTGCCCAGTGTCAAATACAGAGTTGATAGTAGAAGCAGGATTTGGTTCGAAGTCTTTTTGTCCACAAAGCCAGTCTTCTACCCATTATGTCACACTATATTTTTTAAAATATTGGTGTACACATTTAAAATGTACATGCAAGCATGTGTGTATGTGCATGTGCGTGCGTGTGTGCGTGCGTGTGTGTGTGTGTGTGTACATACTTCTGGTGCAATTCTTCTCTGAGTACATTTATTTTTGAGGGACTGTAACATGTACTACCAGAGAACTCTATTGGTGACTGAGCTGGAAAATTTTTAGTCTTGTTTACCCCACCTAATATGTTATAATATAACTTAAATCATGCTTGTGTAGACTAGATTATGACTGAGCTTCACACTTCCCTTCAATGGCCTTAGGAACCAGAATGAGAACCATCCACAATGTCTTTTTGTGGAATACTCTACAAAATTAGATAATATTATTTGAAGAACAACAAAAAACCCACCACCTACTTTGTAACTGCCAGGTGTTGGCAAACTTGTTTTCATAAGTGTAGTGGATAGAGTACTGATCCTGGAGTCTGGAATATCTAAGTTCAAATCCAGCCCCAGGCACTTACTGCCTGTGTGACCCTGGGTAAGTCATATAATCCTGTTTTCCTCAAGGCTCTGTAAAATGAACTAGAGAAGGAAATGGTGAATGGCTCCACTATTTTTGCCAGAAAACCCCAAATGGGATCATGGAGAGTCAGATATGACTCTACAGCAACAACATGGATCTCTTAGCTTTTATTCTATTTTAAGTGTTTAAAAAATTATTTCCATTCTGTTGGTTTAAAGTTGTGTCGCTAAGGATCATTTTAACAACAATCTTTTCAGGGATGCAGGATACATAACTTTCTGGATTGCATATACAATTAGCATTTTCCTTTTAAAACAAATATTTTTTTCTTGTTAGTCTGCATTTCTTGGAGAGCCGCATGCACTCCCTACTTTAGTAGAGCAGCTGAAATAATTAAATGAAATGATTTCAAGTACTGTCTAATTTTAGGTGTAGAGCACTACTTATTACTTATTACTTATGACCTTAGAAGTATTTTTCATTCAAACCATGCTAAGATAACTGATGGGAGAGCCATCATGGCATAGTGAATAGCGAGCTGGCCCTAGAGACTGGATGACCTGAGTTCAAGTCCTGATGCTAATATATAATGGCTCTGTGACCCCTAGCTGAGACATTTATTTAATCTCTCACTACTCCCAGCTAATTCTCTAACACTTTAAACTGAAGAATACTTGCTGATCTGCACTGTTATATGGGGTTTCCTCAGCAGAAGTACCTGCCAGTGATTAAATCATAGTTCTGAAATGGCTGTCTATCTATTTCTCTCTCTCTCTCTCTCTCTCTCTCTCTCTCTCTCTCTCTCTATCTATCTATATCTAGCCATCTATTTGCTTGTTGCTTCTACCTGTTTAAATATTTAATATGTGCCTATATTGTTAAAATGGATACATGATCTTCCTCCAGTGAAATATTGAGGTCTTTGGTTAAGAACCAATGCTATATTTCTTTTAATTCTCCCCCTGACCTGGAGAGTATTAAGAAAATATACAAATATTATACCTACTAAGTTAAAAGACCTGTGATATATATGTACAGTGTGAAAGCTCTTTCAGGGGAGATACTGTTTAATTTTAGTCTCTCTATCCCAAATGCTAATTCAGTACCCTGACATATAGTAAGACCTTAACAAATACCTATTGATTGATTGGCTAATTGATAAGCACAACTCATGCGTTGCTTTATATGACTCAAGTGGGTGAGATTTAAGTCTCTGTTCCAATTCCATTCCTGTTGAATAAATAGTATTTGCTCCATATTCTGGTAAGGTTGGCAGCCAATTAATGGAACATGAAATTACTACAAATAAAGTCAAAAAAGGATCATACAATAAGACGGAGTAGATTTGGAGTCAAGGATTTTGTTCATTCATTTCAGTCATGTCCTATTCTTTGTTGCCCCATTTAATGTTTGTCTTGCCATTTCCTTCCCCACCTCATTTTACAGGTGGGGCAAATTGAGGCAAATAGGGTTAAGTGACCTTTCCAATGTCTCACTGCTAGTAAGTGTATGAGGTCAGATTTGAATGCAGGAATATGAGTCTTCCTGACTCCAGGCCCAGTACTTTATCCATTGTGTCACCTAGCTATTTCTGTAGTCAAGTAACCTGGATTCAAATTTGCTCTCACTAATTACTACCTAGGTGACTTTAGGCAAGTCGCTGGTCCTCAGTTGGTGTTTTTTTCCCCTCTCCAAAATAAGGTTGTTGGTTAGGTAATTCAATGAAATAAATCTATTGTAATAAATCTATTATAAGTAAAATAGTTGACAAGATTAGCCAACTGATACCCTGAGACTTGACAGAATGAATTATAAGTCTGATGAGTTGTTTTCTCTTCTTTATTTAAACCGGTTTGTGTCTACCCTATAGGGTAGACAAAGTAAGGTGAGGATAAATTCTGCTAAATTTATAATTTTTCAAATGACTTTATTGCATTTGGGGGTACAGTGAGATAAAATAAATGAATGAAGCATTTCAAGTTTCTTCATCTAAAAATACTAGATAAAATATATTCGTGAAAAGATGTTCAAAGTAAAGTGATATTTTAATAAATGATCTAATCCAGTAATATCATAGAAATATATACTTCTAGAACTAGCAGTTAATTTAGAGATTACTGTGTCTAACCATATAATGTTACTGATAAAGAGACTGAGATCCAGAGAAATTTACTAACTTACCCAAAGTCACAAGTTAACAGAGAGCATTATCTGGAATCTACCAGTGTCTTTTAATTTTTCTTTTGTGTTTTTGAAAAATGATTAATTGTGGGCACACAAATGATTTCTACATAAAACAATGGAGAAAGAAAAAAACAGATTGACTTTTTCTCAGTGAAGTAAAATATTCTATTTTTCTACTCACCAAAAAAGTATAGTACTTTATGTATACATTTAAAATTGGTGTGATTTTAGTGGTAGAGATTAAGTGATAACTATTGACAAGGCAAACTAGACTGAGCAAAACAGCTAGATAAGTATCTATGTTCCTATATACATACATGCATGCATACATATATATACATGTGTGTATACACACACACACACACACACACATATATATATATATATATATATATATATATATATAACTTTTATGCTACTCAACCTTGATTGCTTTTCCTTAATTATTTGATCAAAGTGAAATTTGTATCACTGGCTACTTGATCAATTCATCACTTGATTAGTGCAGACTAAATGTTCATAAATATATGTTTACACTGATTTGTTGGAAATACTTATTGTTTTAATCTTTTTATTATTATTATTCCTTTCTTTCACCTTTAACTTAGAGATCACAATTTTTGTGTGATTAATACAATAAAGTTAGAAGAGTCTAAACAGGATATTATCATAATATTTATAAGTGATTTCTTTACTTACTTTCCCTCCCCTTCACATGATACAGGTTCCAGGAATACTGGACCAACTGCCCTCTAAACCCAGACATTTCCTATACTGATGAAATCACAGGACAAAAACCAAACCAAAATAAAACAAAATATCTGCTTCCTTCTATTTGGTTAGTTAGGGAATGTATTACTTCTCCTAATTAACATGATGTCTAAAGTTGATGGAAAAGTTAACTAATACTAATGATAGGGATCTTGGATACTGTGGTAAGTAGGGGAAATTTGTTGGCTAAGAAGACTTTTGAAGCACCACCTCAACTCATACCAGTTAGGATAAGTTTCACTTCATTTGTGCATAAGATTCTTTTGCAAGGTAATAATGGATTTCATTCTGACAAATGTTGCATTTAATAAATATATTAAACTACACTCTCCACAAGATGATTATTACTAGTGTTACGATTTATTTTTTCAGTGTAAGAAATGGTGTCACATTAGACCTAGTATTGCCATTTGAAACATGATCAATACAGAACACAGATATAAGTGATTTATCACTTTGCTTTCATTGTTTCTTATACAAATAGGAGCTGATTGCTATTAAACATTAAAACTATGATAAGGTACCAAGTAAAATTGTATGTAATTCTAATCTAGCTAAACACATAGTTTTTACCTGTGGAACTTTGAGGCATTAAAAATAACAAGAATTGGGGCGGCTAGGTGGCACAGTGAGTAGAGCGCCGGCCCTGGAGTCAGAAGGACCTGAGTTCGGATCCAGCCTCATACACTTAACACACAAACACACACACACACCACCTAGCTGTGTGACCTTGGGCAAGTTACTTAACCCCAATTGCCCTCCAAAAAGGAAAAAAAACCCAAAAAACCAAGAATTAATAATCTAATTTTCTGTCATTTATATTTGTATCATCTAACTGCTGGATGGTAGCTTTACTTTCCTATCCAGCAAAGAAATGAGATTGTCTTTATGTTATATGTTGATATTTACCAAGCAACAAAACCACATTGCTTAATAGAAGTATGTGACTCATAGATGCAAATGTGTTTCTATATTTAGGATACTCCAAAGATGAACTCCTTTTACTTTTAAAAAATTTAAATAGCTTCAACTTAACAAATATTTAATTTGTAAGCATTTAGTGTCATAGTTACAAGATACCATAAAGAAGATATAAAACTTGGGAGTGGAATATTGTTTTAAAGTCTACATTTTTTTTCTTTCACACTCTGACTTTATTATATTGGGGAATAGTGAAGATTGTAGTTTGGAGGATTCTGGCTTGATTTTAGTAGGTAGCAAAAATGGCATGTAGAAGAAATGCCAGATATGTGATTTGGCTGCCTTCATACCACCAATCTTGAGAAAATATAGAGAAAAGAGGGTAAATACAATATATGCAGAATTACTTTTGTGTATGAGCTTTGCCTAATGAGACAATGGCTGCATGTGATTATATGGAACATTTTTGACCTTTTATGAATTGTCATGATTATTTTTTATTTTTTAATTTATTTCTGGAAATGTTTCTTTTCATTCAGAAATTATTTTATTACCATTATATTTTGAGTATGATTTGCTACAAAAATATTTTAGTTTTTATTTACATCCATAAGTAGACAGTAAATACATTTTCATCTTATTGATACAGTGGTTATCTCTTTCCACCTTTTCATCCTGGGTGATGGTTGCCTCATTCCTTAATAAATCTTCTGCAGAAAATCTACCCACTCCTCTAGTGACCATCTTCTGGATTATTTTATTTCTCTAGAGAAACAAATAGTTTTCATATTGTTTTCTTGATAAACAACAATTAATTTTGATAAACTTCATGTTCTTCAATTCTCAACTCAAATGATGTCTTCGTCTAGCCTTAGCAGTTTCTATCAAGAGGGGACCTTTGCCCAATCTGAGCAGCTAACCAATCTTGGTAGTGAAAGAATTACTTCATGAAGCAAACATCTACATCCATCTGCTTATACATCAAACATTTATAAGTGATCTCTTCTCAAATGTGTACAACACTGGGCTAGGCACAGAGGAGAGATAATGTAAATTATCTACCATAATGTAAATTAGCTACCATCCTTGCTGTGTACAGTTCACTTCATAGAATATCCTTGTTTACATCCATTCACATGCATGTGAACAAGAAATGCATGAAGACAAAGGTATTGAAATGGAGGTGAGGTCTTTGTTAGGCAAGAATTATGGCGCATGCATTTGGAACAGATACACACACACACACACACATATATGGCATGTGATCTCCATTAGAACTGTATTGTAGCTATAATGAATTTCCTTAACAAGATAAATGAATAAAAAATAAGTATGACTATTTTGATTTTTTTTTATTTTCACACAGTAAAGCAGGAAAGGGTTCAGAACATCTCCCCTGGTTCTCCCATCCAAATAACCAAATCTAACAGATCCTTATAGAGTCTATCAAAGTACCAATAACTGCTCTATGAAGACTTTGTTGATGATTCCAAAGCACAGAGATCATTTCCTCCTCTGAAATTCTATTGCATCAGTTGCATACATCACCCACTTTGGTATTTAATCATATAATCCTTGCATGATTACTGATTTTATGTGTCCATGTCTTAAGTTCCCAAATAAATCCTAAGCTCCCTGAGGGCTAGGTTGGTACCTTATATCTATGTTCTGTATCCCACAGTGTCTAATACAATTACTTAAGCCCTAGAGATGCTGAATAATTTTTTTTTTTTTTTTTTGCTTTTTGGAGGGCAATTGGGATTAAGTAACTTGCCCAAGGCACACGGCTAGGTTTTTGTTTGTGTGTGCATTAAGTGTCTGAGGCCGGATCTGAACTCAGGTCCTTCTGACTCCAGGGCCGACGCTCTACTTACTGCACCACCTAGCTGCCCCTGCTGAATAAATTTTGATGTTATATACATTCTACTTTTTTGTTTGTGTAGATTTTTGTGGGGCAAGTCACAAATGCAAACAGTAGTTTTGTCTGTTTATTTTTCTGGAGTGTGTGTTTTCCATAGACTTTTTCTTTTTTGGTAAAATCTGTAGCTTGTATCTTGACTTCAGTTTTATAGTGCTACAGTGTTGTTTGGACTTGTTGGTCAGTGATAGTCTTCCTAAATACAGGTGCAAATGGTGCTCCATACTCTCTGACACAGTCATCATATCTATTTGTTTTGCTTAACTGATTTTCTCTTTTATGATGGAGAGTTCAATTGGGGAGGATGGAGGTAGCTATTAGGAAATTACTGTAGTGTAAAAAATGTCAACGAAATGGAATAGAAAAGAAATGCATCCCTTTACCTCTATTCTAACATTTTCCATGCAGATTATTTTTTTCCTTATGTAGCCTCAACTAGATGCCTTGTGGTGGGTAGCTTGTACTCAAGGGACCAAGTGGATAAATGTTCTAAAGCACTCTGTATGGTCTGTCAATAAAAAGAAAGATGTGAAATAACCAGCAATCACAAGCTGCCACCAAAAATGGCATGCTGTATGCCATTCTTTTCATTGACAGCCACAACAGGTCACACAGTCCTGTCATTATCTAAAACAAATTTCTGTTTGGTTGTGTTCTCATCAGTAGTGTTATGAAAAATAAGTAAAATATTTGATTTGGACTACTACATGGAAAGTGAGAATAATTGAACTCTACTTTCTCCTGTGCCTAAATCGCTCCAGGTAATAAGATAGCTTCTTAGTGAATCACATTAACTCTTTCAGGTCACCAAGGTATTTCTTGTGCTAGGGAAATTTCTTTAATATGTAAAAAAAATGAATATATGTAATTTGATTTACATTTAGTTTGTATGAGAAAAACTTGCATTAATCCAGATTAGTTTAATACATAAGTCATTCCCTTAGAATAAATCAAATGTTTAGGGAAATATATGAGCTCTTTGAGGCAATTAATATACAATTTAGCAAATGACTTCTACCCCCCCACAAAATGCCACCCAAGTGGTAAGAATGTGTTAATATAGCCCCAAAAGTGTCCAACTTACTTCTAGGAAGTACAACTTGCATATTGGGACAAGCTGGCTGACTATGCATATTAAGCCACATTTTAATATTTAATGGGCTCCCTTGTCTATAGTGACCTCCCAAGTCACTTCCTAGTACAAAGGTAGGTGTAGTGACTTATTTAACCCACTAGTATAGGATTGATGCACTAATGCAAGGCTTGGAGGGACAAAGGACCTAATAGAAGAATATTATGAAAAGTTAAAACCAAACTAAGGAACATATGGCATAGTACTAGACAGTGCTTTTGTTCTCTGTGCCCTGGAAAGAATTTTAACAAAAACAAAATTACTCAGGCTGTATGTATAGTAGTTTACACTTTTCTGAAGCACCCCATATCCATTATCTCATTTCATCCTCCCAACCACATGGAGAGAGGTCAGGCATTATTTGGCCCACTTTTTGAGGAGGAAATTGAGGCAAAGAATGGTTTAGTTGTCTGCCTAAGATCACACAGCTTATTTAAGAAAATTAATACTATTCAAGGCTTATAGTATATCTAAGAGTTTATATTTAGGGAATTAGTTTTTATTACAGCTAAGCAATGATTAAGGGCAGAGGAATATTATTTTCTTGCTGAGCAAAAGAGAGAAGAGAAGGAAGTTCATTTATGATTAATTGCCTACTTACCTACATCCTAGGGATGTGGTAGGGTTTCATACTTTTGTGGTAACTTAAAATGAGGAAATTAACTTAAGCTTCCTTAGGGAAAAGCATTGCAAATACAAAATAGGTATTATTTTGAATGCAGCTCTTCTGTTAGTGGAAGGAGTTATACCAGGAATACAGGAGATCTGGGTTCTAATCTTGGCTCTGTCTCAAGGGCAATATTGCCAAATAGTTCTTTGAGATATATCCATAGTAACAAATAGATTTCTTTAAACCATATTTTATTATGAAAGTAAATATTTTACTCTTAGATTCATTTTCTAGATATTTTTTCTCTTCTTTTAATGCATGTCCAAATCATGATATTTATGTGTATATTTGGGCAATGGATGACTGGTTACTCATATGATTAAGAGCATATGTGTTAACATAGTTTTGATGGTTTATTGTACAAAACTTCTATTCCATGGAAGAAGAATACATAAATAGTTTGCATAATTGATCTCACTTGTAGAACAGGTTTATATGCAGTTGAGTAGACTATATCCTGAGGTAAAACTTGCTCTCCTTTGAGAATTTTCTGTCCTCTTAATCTTTCTTACTTCCATAGCTGTATCTCCTTAAGAATAGTTTTTAGTTTGTTAGTTCTGCAGTTTCTGTGCTAGATACTGATACCTAAAGAAAGCGTCTTTATCATGTGATTCCCCTTTAGGACAAGTCATAATTATGTCTGTAGAAAGACTGATTTGATAAGAGCATTTAAAGCAAAATTTAGCAATTTAAGATGTAGTGAAAATAGTATTTACATTAATGCACAGAAGTAGGAATTTAACAAAGGAAAATTTGATATTATTTTCCAAATAAAGTTGCATTTTTTTTTGATCTAGGGTATAGATAAGGGCAATGAGGTGGAGCAGTGGATTGGGTATTGGGTCTGAAGTCAGGAAGATTCATCTTCCTGAGTTCAAATTTGGCCTCAGACACTTATTGTCTATGTGACCCTGGACAAGTTCCTTAATGCTGCCTCAATGTCCTCATCTGTAAAAATGAGCTAGAGAAGGAAATGGCAAACAACTTCAGTATTTTTGCCAAGAAAATCCCAAATCAGATCATGAAGAGTTAGACACAATTGAAAATGATTTAACGAAGAATACGAGTTTATTTTTCTATCCTTAAGGCAAGGTCTTAGATAGCTATAGGATCTTTTTTTTTCTTTGCTGTAGTTTGAATAATACTAGTAACCAAATGTAAGTAACAATCCCATCATCTTGCAAAATTCCATGAACTACAGAATCTGAAGAAGCTCAATTCTGTCAGTACTGTCTTCTTGTTGTTTTGCTTTATACACACACACACACACACACACACACACACACACACACACACACACACACATATGTGTGTATATATATATATAACCTTTTGGTTGATTCAAATAATGTGAAAAGATGCCATAAGTAACTGTAGACAGTTAAGGATTTATCTATATCATCTTATCCAACTGGGATACTAGTTCAGAGCAGCTGTATTAGGCCATTGCATATGAAGCTATGGAAATTTTGACTAGGGTCCATTGACATTCTGTTTATTCCTTCCTAAAAAATATTTTAAAATTTTTGAATGGGCTGATAATGGCTTCTTATTTACTCATTGACCTGTGTTTCTTTTCTAAATGTAGTTTTGTCAGACTTGTATGCTTTACTAGAAGCCTTCGAAAGTAACAAATTAAAAAAATTATATGCTGTATCAACATTATATCTCACTATTTATCTGGTCTATAGTATATGGACTGGAGTAACCTAATGCCATATCAGATTATCAGTCATAATAAGGACTCTGAGAACTTAAACATGTGTAGAAGTTTGGAAAATAGCTTATCCTAAAACATTTTAAAATTTTCTGATTAGAGGAATTTTTATGATATCTATGACAATGTTTTGCATAAATCCCATTCAAAGACTTTATCATATGAAATAGCATTGGTGCTATGAGGAACTTCATTTCCATATAGACTCTAAGGTCTTTCACTTTTATGACCTATATTTTCATATCCCGAGCTTGCTAAATAGTAAGCTTTTACATAATTTCTTTTATTAAATGAACTAAATTAAAAATAACAACTTATTCTGACTTTTCTTTCAGTTTTAGCTAACTAGAATAAGTTACTAATCACGCTACTTAACTTTACATAGTAAAAACTGAACAGGTGTTTTGGATTGAGGAAATAAAATAAGCTTTATTATTATAGACAAGGAAAATTCTTTTCCTATTACACATTACTTGGACAGAAAAAAGTAGACAGCTCATGCTGAGAAACCTGAAACTCAGAGAATGCAACAGTTAAAAGGCAGACAATGTATTCAGTAGTGATTTAGGAATCGACTTCAGCAAATTACAATGAACTATTAACTTGGGATAGTAAAAAGAAAGAGCTGATCAGTTTGCTTTCAGTTTTGAAAGTCATCTTATAAATTGACTATGCAAATGGATTCATCTTTCTGATTAAACTCAGTCATCTGATTTTCTAGTGTTAAATCTATTCACAAAGGGCATGCTTTTCTTTGTTATTCTTTTGAAACCAATAAATTTTCCCTTTTTAAATAATTTTTTAAAAGTAGGAAGACTTAATGTTTCTGTGGTTGTAGGAAACATTGGAATATTTGCTTAGAATTCTTTTTAAGTCTATATATATATATATATATATATATATATATATATATATATATCTTTTATTTAAAAATACCTACTCAGGCATTTTAGGCTATAATTTTAATAGGTATTATTCTAATTCATAATGACTTGTTTACAAATAGATGTGTTTCACAAGTACAAAGTAAAAGCATTTAAAAGTTCAAAAGTTTAAATTAATTTTGTAATAATCCTTAACAACATTCATAGTAGAAAATTAGTACATTGGGAATGTACTTTCTAGTTTCTATCCTCTCACATCATTTAATTCATATCACAAAACAGGAAAGTCTCTTTCAAAGAGATGTCCTAAGCCTTAATTATCAAACATTGCTGATATTTTCATATATTTTAATACAGAAAGTTCTTGACAGGAAGGAGTTTTCTATATTATATGCAGCACCTGATTAAATATATTTTGGAAAATATCCAGAATCTGGTTTTGCAAGGACTGTTACTTCCTAGTTGTGCCACTGAAATTAAGATCAACTCCCTGGAGAAGACAATTGAATTAGCACAGCATGCTTTATGCACAGTGAAAACAAACTAACTAATCTGGGTTACTTCCTTGCTTAGAACTTTAAAAAGTGAAGCTGCTTGTATAGCTAGTGGCTTCAACAAGTAACAAAATTTTTTCTGTTCAAAATGAATTCAGTGATTTACTTTTTTTTTCCACATGGAGTATATTGTTTTAGTTTTTCACATGTCTCTGATCAGTTAGGCTTTTATTTTTTTATGGTCCCAAATAAGCATTCCAGTTATATTTTATTTCCTCACTCGCCATCCCTTTTCAACATTTTAATAAAATAGAAATATGTTGGCCAATAAGTATAAAACATGAATGCTTCTGTAACTGCATAAGCTACATCGCTTGTGAATTGTGAATATGGTATGCTTTTTAACATAAAGAGTACAGTCACACCATATCATTAGCAAACAAATAATAACCACTCAGACATGAAGAAGTATTAAAAGACAAGAAGATTTGGGGATGAAGACAGCAGAAATAATAGAAATTTGCAGAAGGGTTGTTGTTCTATCTTGTAAGGAATAGCTAGAAAATTAGATTAATCAAGGAGCAGACATTCGGAAGAAAGTTTGTGTGAATGCCTGACAGTCTTGCTCTTTCCCTCATTTCAAATGTTGGCAGGGTAGCAGGCAGCTCCAAGGGAAATGTGCTCCTTTCATACTTGAGTAATTGATGAATTGTATGCAATATGCAAATGAGAATCCATAAATCTTATGAATGACAGCTTAATTTATGTGAGCCTTAATGAATGCAGGATTAGATTTTAATTAAATATCCTCAAAGGCACCCTGAGTAGTAGGTTTTTTTAGGCCTTGTTTTTTTGAAGACTTGTTTCACATGCAATGCTTTTTATGAAAGTAGAAAATCAGGCAAAGAACTTAGTGGAAACGTTCTTACGTTTTAATGATAAGCATTGTTCTGTTTTGTAGAAAAAAAAAACAGCAGTTCAACTGATAATAAATATCCAAGGAAATAGTTATAGATCTTTATTTTTTTAACTTTTACATATTTCACTCAATTTGATTACCTTTAATTGATGCCAGTTCCAGGTATCATGTGTTATTTTTAATTACAAGAAAAGTTATTAAACTTTACCAAAAATGCTCTTCAGTGGAAGAACTGTTTATTAAAAGATTTGATTGGAAAGATAAACATTTTAAATATTAAATCTAATTTGAATAAAATAAGTTCTTCCTACCCTTTTTTTTTTCAAAATTGCCTCTCTAGACAATACTTAATGAGATTTGATTATAAATAAGACTATTTCAGATATAACATTTAACAAGAATAATATCATACTAAAATTAGTCTGAAATAATGTATACTCCTGTGGAATAGTTAATCTTAATTAACCTTAATATCTCAGAGAGATTAACTTTAACTTAAAGATAGTTACCTTGTAACTGCTCATTTATTTAGCTCTATGTGTGTGTGTATATATATATATATATATATACATATTTATACATATTTACATATAGTCTTTCTTTACCTTTGCATATATTTGTATGCACACGTATATAGACATACCTATATAAAATATTTACACATGTGTATATGTATGTATATATTTATATAAAACATACATACATGTATAGATGTATAAATATATGTGAATACACATATACATATATCTGCATATATATGCATATGTCTTTTCTTTGTTAGGAATCATTCTCTTCAGGTGATACACGCAGGTCATGGAAGTAATTTTCCAAAAGTATTTGTTGATAGGCTAACAATTTTTTTCAGTTTCACCATGTATGGAATGAATATACCCTTCCATCTTGCCTATTAATAACACTACAAGTAGAAGAAAATAAATAGAAACTTTTAGTACAAGCAAATGGAAATATTATGGAACCTTTCTGTCTTGAAGTGATTTTCTAAACACACACACACACACACACACACACACACAGCTTTTTGTATTGTCACTATAATGTGTATTCACTTCTATTTCAGAACCCCATTTTCTGATGATCAGTATTATGTTACTCAAATAAAGATTTAAGCACACATACACATAGAGTCTTATCTAGTGAGTTCCATATATAAAATATATATTTTCCTCAACTAAAAGAGCTAACAAAGAGTGAATGGCTACATCTATTTCTTTCCTAAGTTCTTTGCAAACATCTGTTTTTGCATATAGTATTGTTCAGAAGTCAGAAAAGTAACAGTTTGGCTTTAGTAGATAGATGGTCAACCCCATTATGTAAACTTCCCCAGCTTTTCTGTCTGTAAGAATGGACATAGCAAAAATCTTAATGCTGGCTCTTCATTATGAGCAAGAGTTTCTTTAATTATCTAATAAAAACATAATTGGATAAAGAAATTCTATTTTTAAATTAAAGTCACAGAAAAAAATATCTGGGTATTAGGATTTAACATTCTGCACTCTGATAATGATTTAAAAATTCCATTCCTTTGGATTATATTTTTGAATTGATTTGTCCTAATACAATTGATGAGCATTGAACAAGAGAACAGTATAGTTCAGAAGATTTTTTAAAGTGTTTTATTTGAAAAGAATGGAACTTTGATTTTATCCCTTATAGCTTCCTTTATATTTAGTGCTACAGCAATACTTTAGCTAGATGTAATTTGATGCAGATATGGATTTGCAGATTGCAGTAAGGTAAGCTACATAAAGAAACCTACAGACTCATAAATTACTCCATTCTATAAACTGAACATTAAAGATAAAATAATGTTTTAACTTAACTGTCTTATAACAAATAGGACTCTCTCAAATGATGTTCTTTACTATTCATAAGTAAAGGTTGGTAGGTACTTTTTGCATTGTTTGTGATACTGAAAGTCTGTAACTTATGGTTATCTATAAGGCTTTGAGATCTTCTCCCAAAAGAGTGAGTTTGGAAATAAGCATGTTTTAGTCCTAATAAACTTGGCATCCCTTTTTGATTTCTATCAAGATTTAATGTCTTTCATTTCACATTTCACTTACAGGGTATCTAGCTTATCCTAAACTGTGAGTATTCAAAATATGACAAGTGAAGGTGTTCTTGAAAAACATGATTTTTTAAATTATGTCATCTTATGATTAGTGTTTGCCCTTTCTTGCTGATTTACTTATTAGTATGGGGGGGGGGGCGCATATTTTCTGCTCGACCTATTTCATTTTCACAATGTTTTAAAAATAATTGCTGTTTAAAACACTTTTTTTGCAATCCCCAAAGGTACTGAATGTATAATTTGATAACTAATGACATGCTTTGCTGTTTGTAATATCCCTTGTTCAGTGGTTCTGCAGTAATATACTTGTTCAGTGGTTTTGCAATTGCAGTTGGGGATTGTCCTGGAGAATTGCTTGCTCTTGTATATGCCCAAAAGTTAGAGTCAATAGTGCTGATATTCACTGTGATTGAGAGAAATCTTTGGGTGACACTTGGATGAGGATATATTTTCAAGGCCTGATATCAAAAAGGGATTTTTTAACTCCCAATTTTTTATAGTTATTAACCATGGTGAAATGTTGGAAGAAAATTCCATTCAATTTTCCTCTGATAGTTGTTGTCTCTGATAGAACTACCATAGCCTATTTTTTTTTGACTAATAAAAGGAGCCTACTGTGAAAGGTGTTTTAATGAAAATTCATAATATTTTTCCACTTAGAAATTTTTAGCATGCAGTAACTTCTGTACTGTCTTATGAAGACTGATCAGCTTTGGGAATTGTCAGAGACACTTCACAAATGTTATGAGCTAACAAAATTCCTGTAACTCCAAAATATTGTAGATAGCTGTTTGATTTTGAAGAAAATTAGAAGAAAATGTAATAAGAAATTCAGTTTGGTGATAAATATCTGTGGCACATTATAGTGGGAACTTCACAGGTAAATTGAGAACTGAATTGCAGATTATAGGAAGTGATTTTTAGATTTTGCTTATCTAACTATGTCTAGTGGTAATCATTTAGGATTGTACGTTATACATTCATTGGATGATTCATTGCTAGTCCAACTCAAGTATAGAGAATCATCTTCAATCAACAAGAAGGCACTTTTTTACACTTCTGTAAGAAACATTTTAATATGCAAAACTATCTATTATTTGAGCTCACCAGAAGAAGCGTAAGTATTAATACTTCCAGGAAAAATAGTTGTTAGTTCTTATTTCATTAGGGATTGTTTTCCTGCATAAATTAAGTCCAATGTAAATGAGGCTAAATCTAAAATTCTTAATTTTTTTTGGGGGGGGTGTTGTCACTTTTGGAAACTTTGGTCAAGCTATGGAGCCATTCTCACAATGTTTTTAAATGCACAAAATAAAATATTTAGGAGTACTAAAGAAGTCAGTTATATTGAAATGCAGTTTTATACACACATGTACATATATACATATATATTTATACATAACAAATATATTTATATATTCATGAATCCCAGATTAATAATACCCACCTTAAGTGGTTCTTTGAACATTGATACAGCATATCATAACATTGCCACATACTAAGGAATTCTAGAAGGTAATATGAAATTAGAACTTACTAAAATATGCCACTCAAATTACTGAGACACAGAAGAGAGAAACGGTATACAGATTTATCAGAAGAATATTTTGCTTTCTCAGTATAAAGAATGATCACAATCATGAACTTAAAACCAAATAATAAGCCAACTTACAGTGTGAATTTATAGTGGATTATTATGTAATATATTTAATTTGCTATGCTCCATATATTTATTTGTTTTTCTCTTCTTGAAATGGTAGCATTTCCTTTTCTTTTTCTTTCTTTCTTTTTTTTTTTTTGGAGGGCAAATGGGGTTAAGTAACTTGCCCAAGGTCCCATGGCTAGGTTTTTGTTTGTGTGCATTAAGTGTCTGAGGCTGGATCCGAACTCAGGTCCTTTTGGCTCCAGGGCTGACGCTCTACTCACTGCGCCACCTAGCCACCTTGAAATGGTAGCATTTCTTAAAAGGGGAGGTGATACCTGACTTTTAGGACACAATAACTACTTAATGTTTAATTGTCTTAATTTTTAAAGACTGAATGATATTTTAAAAATCCTTTATTGCAGGCATATTGCAATAATTGTACAAAAATAAGTATACTATTAATGATTAAGTCCCTTATTAAGTCATCGTAACAAATCTTCCTGAAAGTTTGATCTATGTAGGAGTTTTCCCATATTCTCAGAAATTTAATTTCAGTATATCCTAATAAATAATCAAGAAAATAGAGTAGAACAGAAAAAAAGTAGGCTTCACAATTTAGTTATTTCTTAAAATACTTAGATCTCCCATTCATAGGAAAGTAAAAATAATGATTTAGAAAAATCCTAAATCTATTAAAAATTAATATAAACCTATATATATGTCCAATCTCATGTGTATTATGTCTATTTTTAATAGAGCTTTCTTCTTAAGAAATGTAATTTCTTAAGAATAGTGAGCCCAAGAAGAGAAGAACTTTGATTTTCAGTATTTTTATTAATTATTTGTTTTAGGGAACTACATTTTTATATAGATACAGTACTTTGAGACATTGGCCTAGCATAGTTACCAGTCCATTTTCGGTGCTTAATAAATGCTGTTTGATTGGATTGGGTTGAATGAAGTATCATGAATTAAGATCCATGAATGATTTTTTAAAAAGCATGATTGATCTCTCCCTTCAAGTTTGTAACTGTAAAGAGAAAGTCAATTGATAGAATTGATCAATTTTTTTTATTACCTTTGTGGTGAATGGACTTGAAGAAGATAGTAGAGAAACACTTGTTGAATTACCCCTAATTGATTAGAAATTGAGGAAAAAAGGGTCAGGTTTCCTAATATCCATATTTGTATTCTAACTTTTAGAATTTGCTGCTTCTTTATCAACAAACACAATTTGTTAAAAATTGTGGTGGAAGCATTCTTAAAGCCCAATAAATTAAGTGCAAAAAATATTTACTTTGTCCAACATGGATGCTCAGTGCTACCAATATTTTAGCATTATACAAATTATTTGAAGTGAAAATGATTCAACAATAATAGGCATATTTCCCAAGAAACATTATTTCCAATTCCAATTCTATAACAAATTTTGTCAAGATAAGTACATTACTTATAGGGAATTTAAAAACACTTAAATACTGGATATACGTAATTCTAGTACTTAATTGTAATGTTTTACTCAAAATGAAGTAAAAGGAATTTTACACTATTAAGCACATATTATTGAAAATGATATTCAAACTTTTATACTTCCTTCTAATATGTATATGTATATACACCTATACGTGTATATAGATATATGTGTGTATATATTAAATAACAAAGCATTGTTTTTACTAGTGACATATCTAACTTCAAATGGATTTAACCAGAATTGGGGATAAAGCCAAAGACAAATATATAGTTTTATTTTTCTAACTGTCATATTGTATTATTACTTTAACTCCTTTTTTAAATAATGTTTGGAAGTGAAAAAACAAAAATGAAATAAAAAAATTGTTGGCCCTCAACTATAAAGTTGCTGACTGAACCCACTAAAAAAAGCTGGTTTTAATCTAAGCCAAGTTCATATAATTATGGAATTTGGAATATCCTTGGTTACCAAATGAGTCAAAATCACATTTAAACATTTGGCTCTGTGTTCCACAGTCCTCTGTAGATGGAAATATGTTCATCTTTTACCTCCCTTAGTGATAATTATAATTGTATTGTTGGATCACATTTCTTGACTCTTGTATAATTTAGCTCTGTCAGCATTAATCTCTTGGTTGTTCACATCCGTGGAACTGAATGTCTGCTTAATATGATGTAGGTTAGGTGGATGTCATACTGGTTGGGAAAAAACAATGAAAAAATTTACTGTGGTATTAGGCAAATGTATTATGAGGGCATCAGGCATAATATCAGAACATTTATGCTACACTGGGATCATGTTTTATGACTTCCGTGTCTGGAAATGGCTTTTCACCTGTTACAGCATGGAGTACTAGGGGTGAATTTGTTGCCAAGGTATCTGTAGGTGACTCTCGATTTCTCATTTATTTTACCTAATGTCATTAGTATTGTTTGTTACAAAGTAAAATATTTATAACAGGTAACAGCTGTGGAGCAGTAATAAAGAATACTTTTCATAAAGCAGATTTACATTATCCTTTCAGGATCTGATAACAGTCCCATTTATCTGGGTGTAGGAACATTCTGACAGGTGTGAGGGATAACTGATTGATATAAACTCACTACTGCATGAAAATGAACCTTTTGATAAAGACATCTTAGTTAGACCAGATAAGTAAAGTACAGAGAACATAACTGTCTGCTATTATGTATCATTTTATTACCTTTATGTTGATCTTGATATTTTAAATGGATAGTAATGCCCTGACAAAAGATGACTGAAAATAGACATTTGTATAATATACCTTTAGCAGGAGGGTTATACTTAGATCAAGGACAAGTTAACAGGCAAAGGGTTCATATTTCACTCAAATACAAGGAATATTCTCTATAAAACATGAAAAGCAAAATGCCATAGTATGTTTTGGAACATTTTCTTACAACTCACACTTTAATTCAGTGAGGCAAAACCAAAATTTATTGAGTAACCATTGAGTAACCTATAATAGATACTATGGGGTATGGAGATATAAGAAGTGACCCCCTAATCTCAGAGAGACTGTAAACTAGCTGAGAATAGATAAGATGCAAAAGTGACAAAGACATGAGGCTCTGCAAAGTTATAGAAGTGGGGGAGACATCAAGAAAACAGAAGTACAGAAATGATATTGATTGAAGGAGTAATCAAAGTGGAATTAATCCTGGCAGTCTTCCTGGAGGCAATACTGTGCCAAATTTTAGAGGAAAGGTAAGAGAAAAGAAGAAAGCAAAGGGAAATCTGGGTGAGTGGAGGCAAAGAGTATGCTAGGGAATAAAAAGCTTCTATACAGAAAACAGCATACAATTCTGGAAGCAAGTACATGATATATGGGATATACAGCAGTAAGGCTGGTGAGAAAGTAGGAGCACACAGTGAAGAGCAGTAGGGTGCAAGGTGAAAAGGGGATCACCTACTAGAAAATGTGTGTTTTTTTAATGTAAGATTTCACAGACTAACTTTTTATTGTCAGTTTGTGCCAACTTTTAATTTATTTAGTCCCTCTATGATGGTGGTATTGATGGTGAAGTTGATAATGGTGTGTATGTGTGTGTGTGTGTGTGTGTGTGTGTGTGTGTGTGTGTACATGTTTTGGGGAGTAGTTCTTTTGGTTCCAGAAAAGAATGAATTATTCATGGGAGGGAAATAGTGATAGGGAGTTTACCTCTACCTTTTAAAAAAACTACAGCTATATCTAAAATCTTAACGTACAATCAACAACTCACTGTTAAAAACCAATCCTGAACAACAACAACAAAATGAAGAATAGAATAATTAAAAAGGAGAATAGAGGAACGCTTGGACTCACAAACACTGTGGAATAGTACTAAATAGTGCCAGGCAAATAGTCAGGAAACCAGAATGTGAATCCTGATTCCTCTACTTTTCACAGTGTGAATTTGAGTAACTCAGTTAACTTTTTCAAGAGTCAGTTTGCTGAGGCTACAAAATGGAGTTAACTGACTACTTCACAGGGCTTAAAGTGAGGTTTTAATATAGTATGGTATCTAGTAAAACTGTATAAAAAGGTTTAACTTGAGTTATATATTCAGTAGAACAGATTGTGATTCGATGGAAAGTGTACTAGAGCTCAATATGCCATATAATGTTTAATCTCCATGATCCTGAAATGATGGGATTGGACCTGATATCTAAAATCCTTTCTAGCTAGTTATCCCTGATCCTATGACTGTTATACCAAGGCTACTTTCCCTACCTCTCTGTCTTTCTAGATCATTATATCTATAATCAGCATATATTGTTTTTATATGGTTTCCCAAATTTCCAGTGATTTATTTCTCTTCTGACTTCTATTTTGTATCCTTCATTGTTGTTGTTGTTCAGTTGTTTCAGACTCTTTGTGACCCCATTTGGGATTTTCTTGGCAAAGATGCCAGAGTGGTTTGTCATTTTCTTCTCCAGCTCATTTTACACATGAGGAAACTGAGGCAGTAAGGTTAAGTGACTTGATAAAGGTCATACAGCTAGTGTCTGAGGATGGGTTTGAATTCAGGTCCTCCAGACTCCAGACCTGGCACTTTATCCACTGCACCATCTAGCCACCATTCATACATCTGCCATATTATAATTTATTCCATAAGATCATACATTCATAAATGGAACGGATTTTGGAGAGCCTCGAGTCCAATACCCTCATTTTATACACGAAGAAGCTGAGACATACAGAGGTTGTGATTTATTTACCCAAGGTCACAAAATTAGTAAAGCCCTGAGATGAGATTGAACAGAGGGCTTCCTGACTCTTAAGTTCAATGGCCTAACCACCTTGCAATACTTATGTTCCTCAGGACATCCAGGTGTGGGCAAATAGCATAAGCAATCTGAGATTTAGTTTCTTTATTCACAAACAAATAGACACCTTGGATTAGGTGATTTCAAAGGCCATTATATCTCTAAATCCTTTGAATGCTGAATCTTAAATATTTGATCCATTTTGATAGAGAATGTTTCACTTATCTTTACAAATCCTTCAAGGACTTCCAGAAAGACTTTGTTGCTCATAGTAGATCTACAAAGTGTTGTTTAATCATACTAGAAAAACAAATATAATTTAAAGGGAAAATGTAAAAAGCTAATGAGTACTGGAGCTAATAGATAAATCTATAAAAAAAAGTATCCCAGTACAGACTGAAAAATAAATTAAACTCCTCTAATCCTTAACATTTAGATCTCAAAAACTGAATTCTGGGAGCATAACATGTATTATTAGCTTTAGTAAAATGCATATAGGTGTATGTGGGTGTAGTAATTATATATGTAATTATACATACACTCATGTCCATCCTTGCACCCTCTGAGAGACCTTGTTTTCATTTCTGGTCACCACCTTAGCAAACTAATCAATGAGGCATGAACTGCTATCTGCAGTGAGAGAAATGAAAAATAAACCAGAGATAATCCCTCAGTTAAAAGGTTATTCTGTGTGATAAAAGCTATTTTGTTAATTTATTTACTTACTGGTACAGTGAGATAAAGTAAAGGAACAATTAGGGAATTCTAGTTGAAAGGATTTTAAAGGGCACTGATGACTTAATATTTTGTGTTATTTGATTGACACAAGCAAAATTTTAAACTAAAATTTCTCTGTAGCATACTAAAATCTTTGTTGTTTGCATTTGTATACTTCTGTATTTTAAATCGTATTTAACCTTGTACACAGTGAGATTAGTTACTCCCAAGAAGTCAATGAAATTTTAGTCATTTCATCCTTAAAAATTAGTCTTTTTGTATCAATCTGATCTTCATATGTGGTATAGTCTTTGCAGTTTTATTAAAACTTTTGATATATTTCCAGATTTCCTCATTGTTGGATAGCAGATTGAAGCACTGGGAGGGATTTTAGAAGGAATTGAGTCTAATCCCCTCATTTTGTATTTATTAAAATTGAGTCTTGGGGAAGTTTTGTGACTTACCCTGAGTCACTGAGGTAGCAAAGATCAGAGGTAGGTCTTGATCCCAGGTCTTGTGACTCTAGGGGCAGGTAGGCAGTATAGAGTACCAGGCCTGGAGTCTGGAAGGCATGAGTGCAAATCTAGCCATACATACTTACTATATGTTTGACCCAGCATAAGTCATTTAACTCTATTTCCATCAGTTTCTTCATCTGTAAAATAAACTGGAGAAGGAAATGGCAAACTACTCCAGTGTCTTTGCCAAGAAAATCCCAAATGGGGTCACAAAGAGTCTGAAACAACTGAACAACAACAATGAAGGCTACAAAGGCCTTTGTTTATGCCTAACAATATTATGTAGGTATTTAAAAATTACCCAGCTTATTTGATCTATGTAGAAAGATCTCAGTAACTGAAATCACGAAATTAACTTGGAGATTTAAACTCTCTAGGTTAAACTTCATTTTTAGTTCTCCACTTCATTTCTTATATGATATAATAATATACTGTTCTTTATACATAAAGAGGACAGTACTGTCCAAACCCTGGGAAGGAATTCACTTTGGTTGTGTGTGTGTGTGTGTGTGTGTGTGTGTGTGTGTGTTTCTAATGGTCATTCTATGCTCTCTACTCTGTTCCTCTTTGTGACGAAACACATGCTGGATGGCCAAAGTTAAGGGTCTATGTTTGAAAAAAAGCAAGCTAATTGTCCCTCTGATGCATTAAAACCATGACTTTGGTGGCTTCGTTAATATGTTTTGACTGAGATAACTAGGTTGTGTTTAAATATTTCCGTTTCAATGATAGATTCATTACTTAAGCTTTCACTAAGATTTCAGGTTTACTCCTTTTTCTTCTTCTCTTCTGAAACCACCCTAGCCCAGCTCTAAATTATCTTCTATCTTGTTGGTCCCTACTTCCAGAGCTGGCCCCTACCAATCCATGCTGTATATTATTATCAAACCAATTTTCCTAAAACACTGTTTTAATTATGTTAGTGCCCTTTTCTCTTTGGCTGCCAAACCTGGGACATACCCATATATACCTGGCTATTTAAAGACCTCCATAATCTGTCCCTGTGTTTCTCAAAGTCATTCTTCCTATAGAATACACACGCTGTTAGAACTTTATTCACCTTTAAAAGTCCCATATCTAAATATTCCAAGGCATATTAGTCATACATTCCTTGTACACGTATTGAGACTCCTTACTTATTTTGACAGTGTGGTGTAGTAAGTAGGCTAGACTTGAGGTCAGAAAAATCTTAATTCAAATTTGCCTTCTAAGCCTTATGGGACATGTAATCATAGGCAACTACTCTGAGTCCAGATTTCCTCATTTGTAAAGTGGGGACAATAATTTCTGTGGTACCTATCTCACTAAGTTGTTCTGAGGCTTGAGGTAATGCATACAAAGCACTTTTGCAAAGTTAGAAGTGCTATGTAAATTTCATCATCATCATCATCATCATCATCATCATCATCATCATCATCATCATCATCATTCATCATCATCATCGCCCCCATGATTTTCTGGGTATTTGACCTTACTACCAAGACAGATCACAACTGATCCATAATTTAGCAGTTAAGTCTTAGAGATTTTCATGAAAATCACTGAGTAAGTGACTTTCCTTATTCAGAGATAGGATTTAATCCCTTCTTAACTTCTATATTCCTATGCCAAGCTGACTTGCACACCTAGTGAAAGGGGAATGCATATTTTTGGACTTGTTCTCTTTAATTCCTTTTTTGTATGTTAGTCGTATATTATAGTTAGAGTATAGATTGGGGTGGGGGGGACCTGTGACCTCAAGGCCATATGTGGCGCTCTAGGTCCTCAAGTATAGCCCTTTGACCGATTCTTAGAACTTAAAGTTTGGATTCACTCAAAGGGCTGTACTTGAGGACATGGAGGGCCACATGTGACCTTGAAGCAGCAGATTACCCCGCCCCAAAATAGATTATTTAAAGGAAGGCACAAAATACCATAATTCTCCATGTTGTTGATCACATAGTTGCTGTTGACAAATACTTTCTATGTAATTATGAAGATGACATGAGCCAAAATGCCCAGATCTGTAAGTTATATTTGATTTTACTGTAGTTATGTAAATAGGGCATGAGTTAAATATCTTTGAAGCATACAGCCATATTTTCTGAATGAAGGCAGTGATTCAGGGGTTCTGCCAAAAGAATATGAACTATGCAGATTAAAGATAAAAAGAATGAATTAGTAACTATTTGGGTAACTCACAAATCCATGACAGTTGTAGAAGTGTTCATAAGTTACATGGTCAATCTTCTGTATTTGAGTCTTTCATTGCTTGTCATTCTTTCAGAAAAGTCATTGAACCCCCAAATCAATAATCCTCAGCTTTCCATTTCAGTTCTCTGTCTAAATCACTCAACCCATTCAAATTCCTAGAAATTTTTGTCTATTAGTGAATTATATTTAACACTAACAGTGGAGTTAGTCTTTATTCAGTTTGGGCAGCAATCAAGTACTGTATTGTTGAAAATCTATTTATGACTTCATTGGGACCAATATTCATTTTGATTCTGGATCTGTGATCTCACTGGTGTGAGAACTTGCTCCATCAGAACAGACCCAAGCTATCCTAATATTCTCATTCTATGTGACTTGTCTATGGTACTCTATACACTGTGCTCTGCTTCTCATGACTTGTTTATATTTTGTTTGTAAACAATAGAAATAGCAGTGCCTGGCTAATGGCTCAAATTTTGTTTGTTTGTTTCCAGGGAAACTACCATGGAGCTTCAATTTTTTTTTCTTTCCTACTTGCCTAAAAGTGATGTTATACTTCTTCACTTTAAAGATGGGCTCTTCCCAATTTCTGCCTTAGGTCCTCTTTTTTAATACTCCTTTTCCCTTAATAATTTCATCCACTTCCATGATTTAATTTATTACCTCTATGACATGACTAACAAATAAATCTTTCTACTCTTATCCTTTCTCCAAAGTTTTCAATTTTCCATATATCTGTTGAATATGTCAGCCTGAATGTTCCACCAGCTCCCCAATATCAGTATTTCTAAAACTTAATGCATCATCTTTCCGGTAGTTCTCCTGTTCTGCCAATGGTAGCATTATCTTCAAGGGCAGTTTGATATAATAAAATAAATCCAACTTTGTTTGGCATTAGAGGCCTTAGGATGAAATCTCACTCTGCCTTTTACTATCTCTCCATACCATATTTTTCGCATCTGCAAAATAGGGGGTAGACTAGATCACACCTAACTTCCCTTCCAGCTCAAAATCTCTCATTCACCCCATAGGGTAAACTTCATCTTTTTACGTTTTGCCATCTGTCACCCCATATATGTATATGATCAACACTTAAGTTTTTTTATTTCTTTAATTCCAATTTCTCTCACATATGTTACTTCCTCACCATTTCAATTGTGACCCCTCATTCTCTTCTCATCAGTACAATTGCATAGCTTTGTAACGTTCTTTTATTCTGCTTTTGATCTAACCTATCCCATTTCCAATATATCTTAGTGGATCATGCTTTTCCTTTTTTTTTAAACAAAACAAAACAAAACAAAACAAAACAACAACACCAAAAACCCTTTACTGCCCACATTGCTTTTTGAATAAAGGATAAGTTTCTAATGCTGGCATTCAACCTCTCCTATCATATTGACTCCATCTGTGATTTCAGCCTTATCTCACAGAAACCCTTTCACATGTTCTATATTCCAACTAAACTGAACAACTTTTGATCTCCTCTTCTAGTCATGTCCTTTCCTGTGAATTTTCCTTTTCATTTTTCAATCTCCTTTCCCATCTGCAGATGCTCTTCCCATCTATGCAATCCCAATTTTTTTACTTTTGGATTTTCATGGGTTTCTCTAAGGAACTTTCACCAAGTCTCTAGATGAAACTTAAAGTACCATCTTTAAACATCTCTGTGGTATTTTTTCTTGCTCAAGTTATTTTGATTCTTGTCATTTTGGTAGATTTTAAACTATCCTATTAGATCATTGCTCTTTTAGATTATAAGGTCCTTGAGAACAAAGTCTGTATGATATGTATCTTCAAATTCCTACATCATTAGTTTCATAAAGACCACAAAACCTGAGAAAAAACTTTGTTGTACTAAAGTTAAACAACCTTAGGGGATTTCAAGAATACCTGTCCTTCAATATTCTCAGACCTGAATTTGTTCTACCACTGATCATATGGTTTGGTAATGAATATTCTTAAATCACAAGGTGGTATGGCAGTATCCAGACTCAACTTTGAGTTAGGAGGACCTGGATTTTAATCTTACCTCAGACACATATTAGCTTGTGTGACCTTGGACAAATGGCTAAACTTACCTAGCCACATTTCTTCAGCGGTATAACATAGATATATTAATAAACAACACTTTCCCCTTAGAGTTGTTATGAGCCTACAATTACACAAATTATATAAAGCACACAGAATGTAAGGTGTTATGTAAATGTCAGTTATTATTCTTATTTTGGATCCTAATAAGAAGTGATTGACTAATTCTTTTAATGGAATAAAAAACAAGTTCTTAAACTAGAAAACAAAATAGCAAAAAGCAAAAGCAAACTCTGAACAGTGAGCAGTAAAAGCTATCTCACCATAGTAATATGACCCATGTCAGTCCCTCAATATCATTCCATTGCCTTGGGCTTTCTATGGAATCACATTTCTCCCTTTCATCTCCATTGTTTTAACTTCCTTATCTTAGAATCATCAACTGGCTTTCTCGGATTGAATTTAAGTAAGACATAAAGTAAAAATGATAGCTATTTTTGTGGGACTTATTCTATCCCTTCAGTAATGCCATAATATATTCTCTGATCCCAGCAGATAAATTAGGAAGTGCTAATTTTTGAACATTTAAAAAAAATTCCTGAGGAGTTTGAGATTTATTTGCTACAGACTTTAAACAGATTATTTTACTTTTGCATTTAATTTAAAGATCTATAAAATGACTATAAGGAATACGCAAAGAATTTAGGGTTTAATCAGTGTGGGATATTCAAGGTTTGAAAATTTAGACTTAACAGGTCACAACTCACCTGTGACTTAGCAGATAAATCATTTGATGTACTCTGATGTATACAGAGGTTAACTGACCTGCCCAAGAGTCCCAAAACTAGTTAAGTATCAGGAGTGAGATTTTATCCCATGGCTTTCTAGCTCCAAATGCCGTCATATCCTTTAAACCATCCATGCTGCTTTTACACCATTGGTATAATGTTACCCAAATGTTAATAGGTTACATGTGGCTCTTTATACTTTTCTAAGTGCTTTCTTTATAACTAATATATAACTATATATATAAAACAATAACTACATATATAATTATGTAACTATAACTACAGTCCCATAAGGTAGGTAGGAAAGACATTATTTAGACTGTCTGGATAGTATAATATATATGAACTGAAAGAGACTCTCAGTTGTCTAGTTCAGTCCACTCATTCATTTAGGTGAGAAAACTGAAGCCTAGTGAGGTTAAGTTGTTGCTATTCTGTCATTTCAGTCATGTCTGACTCTCTGTGACCCCTTTTGATGCTTTCTTGGCAGAGATGCTAGAGTAACTTCTCATTTCCTTCTCTACCTCACCTTACAGATGGGGAAACTGAGGAAAACAGGGTTAAATGACTTTCCATGGGTCACATAGCTAGTAAGTGTCTGAGGCCAAATTTGAACTCAGGTAGATGAGTCTTTTTGACTCCAGGCCTGGTGCTCTATCCACTGAACTACTTTCCTAATGTCACTCAGGTAGTTATTGCCAAGGTAGAATTTGATGAAACTCAATCACACATAACTAATAAGGGTCTGAGCTGGGCAACAAATCCTTGTGTCTGGTCAATATTCTTGCCTGTCACAAAATGATCATAGGATTGTGGGATATAGGATTTTAAAGTTGGAAAGGATCTTGGGATTTAGTCCAACCTGGCCATTTTATAGATGTGAAAACCGAGACCTAGAAAAGGTGGACAGTTTACCCACAGTCAGAAAGAGATAGAAGCTGATGGTGCAGTGCACACCCTTATCAGGCATGAGCCCTGGAGTTGGGAGGTGGAAGGGAAAGGAAGGAAGAAAGATGAAAAATGATACACTACTTAACTCAGGTAGTTATCAGTCTTTCATATAAGCATGAATATTATGCAATAGGAGAAATTGTGTCAAAATCAACTAAGAATCACCTAATTTATAGTTTCTATCTGCTACCGGTTCCAATGATAGGGCAAAAAGCAAGAGATAAAAGCAATTTGGGATTATTATCTGGCAAAATAACTTTTATTTTATTTAATTAATTTTTATTTTATTTAAGTTTTTATTTGAACTTTTATTTTTTTCAAATTTAAAAAGTAATTTTTTGGGGCACCAGTATCTAATGCATGCAGAACATAAATCTACATCTTAGTGTAACATTTCATGAGTTGCTGTGTCAGATAAACCTTTGGTGATGTGTCTTGTTCTGAACTTAACTGTCTTGGTCCCCCGATAAGAGGCATAAAACCAGAACTTAAAACACTTTTCAGTTTGAGGGAATGTGGCAAAGCTTACTCCTTCTGCTAAAATAGCTTCCCCAAACCCAGTGTCACCTCTATGCCATTATGGTGCCGTTAGAAGATTTTAAGGTCAAATATTGAACATTAGAAGCTGAAAAAGCCTAGGTTCAAATGATTTTCTCCAATGCTTATTATTTAAAGAATATGAGAAGTCACATTTTTAAGTTCCCTTTTAATTGCCTGAGGATTAAAGCTGCTTTTTGTAAGGAGATTTGTTTAAAGAAATGATAAACCTTTGAAAACTGAATTTAAAACAGAAACACCAGCACTACCTTAAAAGATAGTGGTAGGAATGGTGCCACTGTGATCTATCTAATCCATTATTTATCATGCTGTGATTGCAGAAATAACAAATATCTTAATTAGTGGATTTAATCAATTATGCTTTCATACTTTAATTGCCTGTAGAGGAACATGAAAAAAGTTTCTTCTGCTGTTCTACCTTTTAAAACATGGTTATCATACTCTTCTTTCAAGCGTTCAGAATAAAGTCTTGATAATTTAATTAAATGGCTCATTCAAATGCAAGATCATATGAAAATATAATGGCTTAAATCATCTGTTTACTAATGATTCATCCAGGAGCTTTTTGTGTTTTGGGGGTAGGACCTTATCTACAAATACACTTTTGTATTAATATAATTATAAGAGAACAACAATATATTTCTCTAGTCTGCAATTTATTTCCATGTTTTCGGCACATTCAGGCTATTGAATTAATCTCACTTTTAAACAATAGAAAGAAATTCTTTACTAGAAATAGCTTGCATTCTCTTTGGCTTTGTGCTAGACTGAAGTTAGGGAACACATAGATGGCTCACGTTGAATCTGATTGCTTTAGCAGCTTTCATTTTGATGGTATCAGGTTCCAGCTTGTACTGCTAGGTCAACATGGACCCATGCCATTAAAGGAGAAAAGTTCAGGGAAAGTTCATTTCTATTGTTTTACCATGGTTACAAAACAGAAAAAAAGAAGAAATCCTGCACTTGTAGCATGTCGCTGCCTTGTGCACTGAACTGTCTCCCTCTCTCTTTCTCTCTCTCTCTCTCTGGCACAGAAAATAATAAATATAAGCCTTATGATTGTCTATAATTCAAACCAAGTATATCCTTAGATCACTTTAAAAGCAAACTCCAGAGGTGACTTGTAGTGTTATTATAATAGACATCTTTATATCCATATAATTGTAGCCAAATTATTAGCATTTGAAATTTGCTGCTTGGTCATTAGAAAAAATGTTTTTTTTAAATTAAAATATATTATAAGATGAAAGTTATCCCCTCCTAGTTTATTAAATTAACTCATTAAATGCCTGGAAAGAAGTATTTATTATCATGTACAGTGAGAATATTCTAAGGGTAATGTTATGTTTTTATAGTGGTTATAAACTAAAGCAACATTTTCATAAAAGGATATTTTTGTGTATCTTAAATGGCATTGTATAAGTTTAATATTTACTAAAACACATAAGCCGCTTGTAAAGTGCCAGCATGGACTTATTCCAAAGCATCATCTTTGACTTGGGGTGGGGGGGTAGTGGCAGCAGGGTACTAATAGACACTGAAAGCCTGGATCTTGTAAGACATAGAGGAGCTTTGTTTTTGATGAGATTTGCCAAGACTGAGTTTTTATCTCTTCCAATATAATTTGGGGGTAGTAACGCTTCTGTTTCTAACTTCTGCAAACGTCTCATAAAGAATGAAATTTAAACTGTACCAATTTTTACACTTTTTAACATATTAGCTCTTCCAGCAGTATGCAATGTCTTGTGCAGAGTATAGAACACCTATCCCTGCCCACTCAGATTATTGTCTAACTAGATGAAATGACAACATGTGTATGTTATGAGCCCATCTGTTTACAGAGTCTTGGCTGTTTTGATTAACTTAGTGTGGGTGCTAGGAGAACGGTTAGACAGTAACATGGAACTTTGTGGCTTTGGTGTAATGTAGATGGAGTAAGATCTTTAACTTTCCCTCAGGAGGATGGTAAAGGAAGGGAGGGGGAACATAATATTTTAAATCGTGCCTTTGAAAAGTAAATACATGCCAGGTCCATGATTGTGCTTTTTAAATTACTTATTAAAGGAGCTTAATAATAGATTTATGTTTTCTTAAAATGCTGATGCATTTTTTATAACTATTCTATTAGCTCTACATTAGACATTGTTGAAAGTACAAAGGAATACTAATAAAAAAATCACATGCAAATGCATTATTTATACAACTCTTTGTATAAATGACTGGTTATATTCCCAACTGTGCCCACAAATGACTCAACTTTATTTCTAGGAGGAAAGACTAGATAGAAGGATTGAATTATTGACTAGTGGCAAACATTGACATATTTGACTGCGTTCTGTTTATATTCTCTATCTACAGCATCATCAAGAAAAAAATAGTTTATTATGAACTGAGGATGCCTTTTTTTATTGTGGGACTTTTTACAGATGATTGCTGTTAACCTGTGATCCAGATACACAAAGAGGGTTTTCATATATTGAAATGGGGTTAATATTTAAAAGGCCAAACTTTAAGGTTCTTAGTATCCTTACTTCACTTCAAAGTTCAGCTCAAGATTACTGATTATTTTCCACTTCCCTGCACCAACACCTTTAATGCTGCTAGTGCCTCTTTCAAAAAAACAAAAAACAAAAAACTTTTCTTAGATTTTTTTTCATTTACTTTGTACATGTCATCTTTGTGTTTACATATGTGAATGCAGTTTCCTCTGAAAGTGTCTTCTAAGTAGAGATATTAGACTTATTAAATTGTAAGCTACTTGAGGACAAGGATTGTCATTTGCCTTTTTTTGGTAAGATCAGGGCTTAACAAGGTACCTGGCACATAGTAAGCATTTAATAAATATTTATTGGTTGATTCATAAAGACTATTTCATTTCTGTGTTTCTGTGGCCTAGGACTCTGCCTCTCATACAATAGGCATTTAATAAAATATGTTGATTGGTAAATTGATGGATTAAGATAAATTTAAAATAAAAGGCCCATTCTACCCTTTAATCAACAATCACCAAACAGTCAACAATAAGAAAATCAATACCCCAATAAACATTTATTAAGTGCCTATTATGTGGCAGACACTGTGATTTAGCACTGGGGAGGCAAAAGATAGTCCCTGCCCTCATGTAATTTACAATCTAATGGAGGACACAACATACAAACACATGTATTCAAAGCAAGCTCTATATGGGATAAATGGAAAGTAATTTGCAAAATAAAGGCACTGAGAGTTTGATTAACTGAATATTTAAAATTATGACCAGTCAGTTACTATGGATAACTTCAGAGGTCTCTTAGTAACATACTCTCCAGAGTGGATTTAACTAAAATAATCATAACAAAACAAAACAAAAATGACTACCTACTATCTTCTGGGAAAAAAATTCGAATTCTTTAGCTTGGCATTAACTGTCTTCCACATGTTCAGTTCAATATACTTTGCTAAAATTGTCTCATACTCTTCTTCTATCATATTTTTTCCTCCTTGTTCATTTAATTCTTGCCCATCCTTTAGGACCAGATCAAATATTCTTCCTTAGAGGCAAGTGATATTGTTCTTCTTAAAGCTCCCTGATTATTTTTTTGTATTCCTCTTACTGTGCTTTTCATAGTTTATCTCCTATTTTAGCCTCATAGTTTACATTGCCTGAATGATTTTATAGGATTATAGATAATTCAAAATAGTGACTATTTGCCATATTTTCCATATATTTCATATTATTGGATAAGGAAATTGGTTGTTAAACTGGTGTGTGTGAATATTAACACCAAAAACTGTATCTTTTTGTATAGGAAAAAGTAATGATAAATCAGACACGTTTACATTTACTAGATTTAATCTCTGTACTCTAGAAGTAATAAAAAAAAAGACTACTCAAATGAGTCCATCATGAAAAAGATTCCCAAGTTATTTCTTTTTGTCTTAAACTTCAAAGACATTTGATATTTTAAAAAAATCCTCAAGATGAGGTATCTTGAAGGATGAAAATGTAAAAATTTAGGATAAATTAAAAGAAAAATCCTATTGTTAATAATAATGTCTAATGCAAATCTAGGGAAGTGCTGTAAATAATGTTTAAAGGTCAAAGTGTTGACTAGAAAGGAAGATACATTAAAAAGGTGACAATTCACTTGTTTGAGCATTCAGTACTAAAAGGAACTCCAGACAATGCCAAAATGAATTGATGGTAATATCACAATGAATGAATTGTTATAGTGCCCCTCCATTACTATCCACTACTATATTATGAATGGAAATATTCTATTTATAAAGGAAAACAAATGAATGTCTCTGGGGAAGAAAAATATCCTAAGTAAATCAAATTATTTTGTATATATACTCAGAGCAGTGAAATCATGGAAAAAATTATCTCTCATATTCCATGTTTAGGCAAAATTGATTTTATTTTCATTCCAAAGCAGCATGAAGAGAAAGTGGAAATCTTCCAAGTATAAATACTGTAATCACACGACATGTTTTTACTTATTCTCATGATGCTAAAAATGAAACAGAAAACAAAAACAAACTGGTAGATGTTTTTTCTTAGTGTTGTGATCATTTCAAATCTGGATATTTGCAAATATGTTATCTTTGTTGGGATTTTATGTAGGCTGTGTTTTAGGGAAAAGGATTTTTTAGGATTATTTATTCACCAGAACAAAAGGCAAAATTATGTGTATGTAAAGGTTCACATAAATATTTCATCAATTAAATTGTATTTAATAGTAGGGTAAAATAGAAATTAGAGTGGGGAAAATATGATGTCATTTAATTATTCATATCAATTAACCTACAAGAATTTATCAAGTGCCTACTAAGTACCAAGCACTATGCTAGCCACCATCATGAGAATGAGTCCATTACTGCCCCTCAGAGAGCTTGCTATAAATGTGTCTTATTTCATATTTGCCTGAACTCAGTAACACCCACATCCACATCCACACACACATCCTTTCAGGGAATGCATTTTATAAAATCTATTTCAAAAAATGACATGATCTCTCTGATTGGTTTCTTTGAAATTAGTATTTTTTTTTCTACCATTCACAAATACACACACACAATATTAAAGGCATCATACTAACTATAGGATACATGGATAAATAAGACACAGCTTCTTCCCTCTGTGTGTGTGTGTGTGTGTGTGTGTGTGTGTGTGTGTGTGTGTGTGTGTGTAAAAGAGAGAGAGAGAGAGAGAGAGAGAGAGAGAGAGAGAGAGAGAGAGGGAGAGAGAGAGAGAGAATGAGAATAATGGCGGATTAACTAAATTGGAGGATATGTATTTCAATCTTGACTACTTATTTCCTGTGTGATCTGGTTATAGATTTCTATGCATGCTTCTTTATTCTTAACTGATGAGTGAGCAGTTGGACATGGACCACTAACATGTCTCCTAACTCCAAATGTGTGATTCAGTGAGTGTACTTAAGATTCATCTCAAGAAATGTCACTTGGCAATTGGGTCTGCTCTTCAGTTTGTTAGTAGTTAGAACCCAACCTAATGCATAACATACCTTGAGGCTAGGATTACAATATAATAAAATCAATTTTAAACCTTTCAACGAAAAAAATAAAAATTGGTTAAAAGTGTATCAACCTCAAGGCTTGTTGCATACTTCTTGAGGTGGATTACCACACCTCCATGCCTTAATATACATATTTTATAAGTTGCTGTTGGCTGAAAAAATCATTATTTGATAGTTAATCTCCTGGTGATAAGAAATAGTCAAACAATGAGATTGAGTTTCTTCATTTTATTGGGTTTTTTAAAAGGTGAACTTTTTTAAAAAATGTAACTTCTTTTGTTTAAGCTCTGAGTAAAGCTTTTATTTATGTTTGGGCACCTTTATGGTCAAGTTCCTTTGCAAATGGGCCAGTTTTTGAATATAGGCTTTGTTAAATAAGCATATTTTAAAATCATTTTTAAAAGACTCCCCATATTTCTCTCCCCTATCTCTTAGTCATCCATCATAATATACATATACACATATACATACATGCACAATACATATGCATATATATTAGCTTTGTAGAAATATTTTTGTAGTGGATTTTTAAAAGATTGTAGATTAGATAAGATATTTCCCTACTAATTTTAAAAGAGATACTTTATAGTTTAATACTTTGAGGAAAAATTATTCTCAGTCTGTGTTGTAATATATGCTACTGAGAGTACCATCCTTTCCTAAAATAATTATTTTGTTTTTCAATGATTAAAAATGTTCTTAAAAATTAATCAACATTGTTTCCTGTGTCAATAATTCTTTATTATTACACAAGATCAACACTAAATTCTCCATGAAAATAGTTTCTGCTTTCATTAAGATAAAAAAAGTTATTTGCTTTAAGAGATTCACTATTTTTAAAACTTTTGTAAATAAATAGGATGAATGGGAAGTATTTGATAGTACTGATATGTGAAACTGTTGAAGTTAAATATATATAATCTAAATGTTACCTATTGATTGCTTTGTTTCCAAAATCTACTTTAGGTTTATAACAACAGTAGTAATAGATACATTGGTTGCTAGCTTATGTAAAACATCTTGCAGTAAGTGTAAATCTAAGCTCTATCTGTGTTTTCATTCTAATATACTATCATAAATTTGAAATGTCAGTGAAAATGATTTGTAAATCAGGGTATTTTAAAGGCTGAGAGCTTGTTTCACATTTGTCAAACGTGCTTTAGACTTAATAGGCTAGCTAAGTTTAGTATTTTATTTTTCTGAGTGTAAGAGTTTGCAAATTTTTTTAGCAGAATATGTTGACTTTGCACCTAAGAATAAAGTAAATTATAATTTTTGAAGAGAAAGTAATGTATACACATAAAGTAACGTATACAATATACACATACACATGTATGTATATATCTTTCTGTATATATATGCATACACATTAATATATGCACACAATGTACATATATACATATATAGTATGTATGTACATATGTATATATATATGTGCATATTCATATAGGTAGATGTGCATATAGATTATATAGATATAGTTATAGATATAGATGGTATATAGATATCGATATTGATGATATAGATATAGATATCGATATGATGATATAGATACAGAAGCAAGCTGCATAGGGTAGTATATAGAGAACCTACTACAGAGTCTAGAAAACCCAGAATCTTTCTTGCCTCTGACAGAAACTTGCATTATAATCCTGGGCAAGTGTTACACCAATACAGTATTCAAAGTGCCCATGGTCACTATAAATATACCTGCATGGTTCTCAATTGCAAAATATAACAGATACTCCATATAGAAGACAGAAGCAAAACATTTATTCAGACTCCAGAAAACCAAATCCCTAAACCAGTAAGCCAATTCCATCATAATAGCAAAGAAGTTAATAAGCCATAACAGCACAGAGAGCTACATGATCCTTTAGCCTTCCCACAAGCCAATACAAAACCAATATTTACTCACAACCCTGTGTTCCTTGGAAGCATGCACTCCTCCCTACCATTTAGTCTAGCTCTGACTCCCAGCATCCTATGGGCTCTGCTCAACCCTTCAGCAAACTCCTATCATCACAGGCTCCATGTGGTTACATTTAGCCTATTAGGGGGCAGAGTTTATTTTCAAAGCATGGAAGATCTTCAAATTTCCTTAGACTTGTTAAGGGTCAGGGAAGATCTTCAAATTCCCATCACCATTACAGCAAGGCATTTAATCTTTTAATCCCCTGGTGTATTCTCTAAGACACTAAATAGCAGGGGTGTCAGATTTGCATTGGAAGGTAAGTTTCCTCATTGGGAAACTCCATAGATAGATTAAATTAATGTTTTAAACCAAAATATTGAGAATCTAGATAGATGTCAAAAAGCTGTCAAAAGTGTTAACCTTAGGTACACATGTAACTAAAAAATGAAAGAAGGAATGTCAGGATAAAGAAGAAATTAGTAGACTAATGGCAAAGCAATAGGTGAGATGATAAATGTAGGGATGAGAAGTAAGAAAAGAAATCTGAATGACTAGAAGAGAAGGAGGAAGAGGATAGCAACTAAAAAAAATCCTGGTGCCACAAGACGGTGAATATTGACTATTTCATGTTTAAATGGACATTTGTTGCAGACAGATTAGAGTATTGCTTCTCCTTGGACCATTGTTTTCCATTGCATCCAGGAAATCCCCTACAATGGGTTCTTGGTGATCATACAGTGGTTTTTAACCTTTGTGTGTGACAAGGGGTATCACTGCATGAGTTCACTCTCTTATCCTCTGCTCTTTACACCCACTAGCACCTACAACTAACCACACTTCAACTGTGCCTTTATGTCAAAAAAGTTTATTTAAAATAAATTTACAGCAGCTTAAGTCTTCATTTTTGCCATCGGTTTTTTTTAACCACATGCTAAATCTATCTAGATTTTAAATATTTTGCTTCAAAGCTTTGGGTTCATCTATCTATGCTATGGCCACAAACAGAAAGAAGGAATAAGACTGGTAAATGGTAATAGCTTTTATTTATTTATTCTTTAATTTTTACAAATGCTCTACATAGATTTTCTCATTTGATCTTCACTACTCCCCTGTGCTATTATTCTCCCCATTTTATATATGAGAAAACTGAGGCTCAGAGAGTGTAAGAGGGTCAGATAGCTAAGGAATGTCTGAGAATAGATTCATAGTGAGGTGCTCATGACTCCAAGTTCAGTTGCAATGATTGCAAGAAGTACTCAGCAAATGCCAGCATGTGAAACAAACATTAATGCATTTTACAGATACAGGAACTGAGACTCAGAATATTAAATATTATATTGTTTAAGACAATTCACCATTCAATACGATTTTCTATGTCAGCAATTACCATGGAAGTAGAAGCCGTGTTCATGAACATAGTTCATTTCTTTCTAACATTTTCAAAGTGACATTCACTATTCATTCATCTTGGTGTTTGCATGATTTATACCATTGCATTTTTGAGTCAGTGACATATCTAGCCAAGACTGGTTTTAGAATAGTTAACTTTAAATATATTTCTTTTAATAATTAAGAGATAAATAGTTCCAGAGTACATATCAACCAGAACAGGAGAGCAAATGCTTTCATTTCTATTCCAAATATTTCTTGTCTAGTGACCTGGGCACTTAAATCAAATCAAACAATAAGAAAGCATATCATGGTAGCATGAGGTAAACAGTTAAGTTCAAATAGCTTGATTTGTAAACCAAGTAAAAACTGTATATATGGAATAGAATACAAAGGCTTGAGTATTTCAATCTTCACACATTACCATCAGTCCCAAAATTTATGGATTGGTCTATTCCCAACCACATCATTTTTGAAGAGCTAAGGCAGTTCCAGTTTTCACTGATAGGGAGGATAATGTAAAGAAGGCAATAATTCAGCAGCCTAGCCCTTTATCATCATTATCAAATTGGTGAGATACAAAACTCAAAGAGATAATAGCCCCAGTTTTCAAGTAACTTAAAGCCTAGCAGGACTATATATTCAGACAGCCATATATCAGACTTTGAAGATTTTAATTGTGTGTATAGTCATAGTTTTAAAAACAGGATTGTATGCCTGTTAAGGACCATCTGACATCATATAGCCTGTCCCTTGTATTTTTGGCTCCATTAAAAATTAAACAACAACTTTGTCTCTTTTTCTGTCTCTGTCTCTTTCTGTATGTGTGTGCGTCTCCCTCTCCACATACGTGTGTATACACACATACATATATATGCAATTACTTAATTTTAAGAACTTTCAAATGGCTATATATACATATGTGTGGTATATATGTGTTTTGTAGTCATGGACTGCCGGGGTTACATGGTTACCCAAATCAGACAGTACTGACATGGACAGCTTGCAGGTTTTTAAAGAGATTCAATAGCCAGGTTATGTAAGCCAAAACTACAATTAGTGATTGGTCAGTGTACATTTGAATTTCCCGCCTGGCGAGAAGTGTACCCTAGGCTGAGGGACAGAGAACCCAGAATGGGTGGAGATGGGGAATACTAGGTAGGGGGGTGGGGGGCCAAGGAAAAGAATGGAGCAGGGATTTTACTCTAGGCTGAAACTCTTACCCACGATCAATTAGAGGAGGGGAAGGGTGGAGTTGCCTGCTTACAGATCAATTAGGGGAAGGGGAGGGTGGAGTTGTGCTCAACACCCCTACTTTAATGAGAAAATGAAGACCAGCTTTCATTTTTGAGCATTGTCTTCTCCCCACTGTATAGACCCTTTACACCAACTCCTTTGTGTGAGGAAGCCAAAACAAACTCCTCTACTTGGGTCATTGGTCCTATCCGACCTGATCTTGGCAAAGAACTTTCCCTTACTCTCCCCCATCTTCATTCTTTCCTAATCTACTTTTGCTGTTTTTCAGTTGTGTCTGACTCTTCATGACTATTTGGAGTTTTCTTGGCAAAGTTATGAGAGTGGTTTGCTATTTCCTTCTCCAGGTCATTTTATAGATGAGGAAACTGAGGCAAACAGGGTTAAAAGGTTTGTCTAGCAACTCTAAAAGATTCATGATGGAAAATGCTATCCACATCCAGAGAAAGAACTTTGGGGTCTGAATGCAGATGGAAGTGATGAGGTATGGGCTCTGGGAGCCCCCTCAAGCTCTCCTTGAGCCCTTGAGGTACAGGCTCTGGGAACCTCCCTTGGACTCTTGATTAAATCATCCCATTTGATGAGGCAAGTCTGTTACCTTCCCACCCTTGAACTGGCCTAGCCCACCATTGTTTATGATCTCCAGGTGACTTCCCACCCTTAATCACTCATTGACCTCATTAACTCCTCCTGAAGACCCTCCCCAAACTCCTCCTCTAGACCACCCCTAGATTCCTCCCACAACCTTCTGTATATAAGACTGAATCTCATGCCATGTGGTGTGAGAGAGCCATAGAATAGTGAGAGTGTCATAGAAGAGTGAAAGCGCCATAGAATAGTGAGAGCGCCATAGAATTTTCTAGCACAGACTTACTCTGTGTCTAATGCAAGTGAACTTTTAATAAATTGAACTTTCTTTGGCTGAGAGAAGACTTGAGTCAAATGCATTTGGCAGGCCCCGGCATGCTGGTATTTTGGGGTCTCCAGAGTACCCCTAACCCTCTTAGTGGGTACCCTCTTCAGAAGCACGTCATTTACTCTCCTTTTGTTATGTGGTTTTGTTTTGTTTATTCTTTCTCGTGGTTCCTCACATTAGTTCTAATTCTTTACATCATGACTAATGTCTTCATATGCTTAATATGAAAATATAGTAGAGTCTATATATTAGATTGCACACTGTCTTGGGGAGGGAGAATGAGAGGGAGAGCAAGAAAATTTAAAACTCAAAATCTTAAAGAAGTGAATGTTGAAAACTAAAAATAAATAAATAAATAATTAAAAAAAAAAAAAAAAGCCTTGTTCAGGGTCACACAGCTAGTAAATATCTGAAGTAAAATTGTTTTTTTATAAATTTCTGAAGTAGCACCTTGTCAGTCTTCCCCATCACACAACCCTCCCCACCCCATGACGAACACCATAGTCCTGTAAAAAAAATTTTATGCACTTGGATCTTTTTGTCATTCTTATATCTTGTTCTGTCACCTCTCATATCCAGTTGGGGGAGAAGGGCAAGGAAGAAGGGAAGAAGCATTTATTAAGTTCTTACTCTGTGCTAAGTGCCTTACAAATATTCTCTCATTTGATCAGTTGCTAAGGCTTTTTTTTCTTTTGCCTTTTTTTGGAGGGGCAATGGGGGTTAAGTAACTTGCCCAAGGTCATAAGGCTAGTGTTAAGTGTCTGAGGTTGTAGCGGCAAGCACCCCAGCATCCCCAGAGTGGCTGCCAACACAGGTTCTTAGTTCTGCTTTTGTAAAGGAAAACAACTCAAAATCAGTTAACAAGCTCACTTTAACCAATCAAACATATATTACCTAGTTCAGGGGGAAAAGGTCAGCACCCCGAACTTCAGAGTATACAGACAGATCAAACAGACAGGCTTTCAAACTGTCCATATTATCTATACCAAAATCACAGTTACCAGAGAGGGAAGCATCAACATCTGGGTTTTCAAAGCCGGGGGGCTCTCAACGGCTGCCCAGCATCTCATCTGGTCAAATCACACAACACTTCTCAAAGTGAGCCCCCCAAAGCAAAGCCTCCCATCAGGGTTTATATAGCCTTCTCCTGGCTCAGAGAATGTAACACCCTTCTTGACCTTCTGCCCAATCACAAAGTATCAAGGTGTGGGCTTTCCTGAAAGACAAGCCTCCCACCACAGGCTCCAGGTGCACTTAACCTAGGGGCAGGGAAGATCTTTAAATTTGCATTTCCATTACAGAGGCCATATTTGAACTCAGATTCTCCTGACTCCAGGGCCAGTACTCTATTTACTGCGCCACCTAGCTGCCCCTTGCTAAGGCTTTTTGATTCTATTTTAACAATTATCTCTCTCTTCTCTCTCTTTTCTCTACTCAGCTTAGTACAGGCACTCATCACTTCTCACCTAGACTATTACAGTGGCATCCTAATTAGTCACCTATTTTCTAGTCTTTCTTTTTTCATTCCTCTACACAGCTGCCAAACAGGTATTTCTAAATTTAATTGTTAAATTTAACCACTATATATTTCATAGTTTTCAGCTATGGTTATTTTTCTTTCTGGAGGCAACTTATGCATTTTTTATTGGTATTTCCTTTTCTGTATTCTGAAGTTTTCTTACAGTTTTTTGGTATTATTTCTTGAATTATATTGTTCAGGTTTTTTTTACTTTTGTTCTTCTAGGAGATCTAGAATCTTTAGGCTGCCTCTATATAAAGTTGTCTGTAAGATCATTATATTTTGTTTGAATTGAAACCATGTTTTCTTTATTGCTTATTGCTTTTGTTTTTCAAGATTGTCCTTCACTTCTTTGTTTTTGCATTCCTAATCAGTTGTCCTCTCCTTTGTTTCTTTGTTGAGACGTTGCAAGACAGATCCCAGTTTTTCTATTTTACCAATTATTTCTACTATATAGGACATTAATTCTGATTTTATCATTCTTATTTCTCTTTTAATCCAGTCTGAAACAGCTTGTTGTAGCTCTGTGTTCTCCTTAAACTTCACAGGGTTCTCCAGTGTTGA